>OW387148.1:3603756-3957101 GCA_936440205.1 Lepidonotus clava
AGTTTTGTAACTGTTTGTGCCATCTGTATAGGGTTGGTCAATAATCCTCCACCCACTGGATGAGGAACACATGTGTGTTGTATCATATTCCCTCTCCAGGGTGTGAAGGCCCACATGTCCAAAATGTTGACAGCTGTGGGCCTATGTTCTGCTTCAGTATAAAATCGAGGGCTGTTCACTCAGCTCCTCAGCCTTCTCCCATCTCTCACTGAGTTCACATCAGTCTACTGTCTTCATTTATTTCTACAAGTTTTCTATGGGGCCCTAGAGGCCTCCTATATAGTTTACTCTGTGTTGGTGTAGTCTTTGAGAGTTGGGAGCAATCTTCAATCCTTTACAAATTTAATCAGGATTTATTATTTAGAGGTTTGTATCATATCCATTGGGCTTTGGTGGGGCTGGGTGAGTGTGACGTGGTTGTCTTAGTACCTCTGTCTTCCTCAAGTAGCTGGGCATGTAGGAGTTTTGCCCAAGATCAGAATTCTGCAATTTTTTAAAACTTTTTAGGGGGTTGCTTTTGAGATCTGTCGAAATTTGAGGAGAAAACATTTTTTCTATAGGGGCAGGTAGGGTCACACTGGCTCCATGTTTCCTGATTGTTTACTAAATTCTGGGAGTATCTACTTGAATTAAGGGATCTTGTAAATAGAAAATAGGAATGAGAGGTCCTGAAAAATATGCTACAAAAATTGCTCTTGAATTCTGTGAATTGAGTAAAGTGAGGACATTTTAACAATAGCTTAAACCTATGTTAGTTCAAGTCAAAGCCACTTGACAGGTATTGCTACTTCTGTAGTACTGTACTGATGCGGATGGTCAGTCCATGCTCTGTAAGCTTAGCGTAGTGTTTACACCAGCACACGCCTTAGCTCCTTGTCAAAGTGTCTTGGAGTAAGGAGGAGTCTAGGTATGACGTGTATAGTATCACCATACATAAGAGGCTTTCATTGCTGGTGCTCAGTCAGAGTTGTTGTGAGTAACCATCCTGGAAAGGTTGAGTTCTAGAAGCTGAGTCCTGAAATTGGCTGATAGACTGTGTAGTTGACAGCAGCGTTGACTGAGTGTGATTGAGGGGATTCCATCCTTGGAGCTGTTCATTGTCAATTGAGATCTTGTCATGGAAGTACAATAACACAGGAATGAATAAAGAACATCCTTTCACGCAAGTGTTAAGTCTTACATAAAACGGAACTATTATTATGTATTGGACGACAGCAGTCGAACGGGATGGATTAGTTATTATCCATAAATGAATCAACAAATAAAATAAACCTAATATTAATGGATAATTAACCTACGATAGTTCAAAATAAAGGCCACTTGGCGGGTATTGCTACTTCTGTATTACAGAACGTGCCTACCTGGGGTGCCGACCAAAGTAATTTCACGAATCTTATGCCCACGATTCCAAAATTTGGATGCGTGAAATAACACAAAATTTGAGATTTGTGACCCTTTTTTTTGTTAGAAACACTCTGATTAAATTGCAGTTTGTTTCTAATGGCTATAGTGAACTATTTTACATAAATATTTATACTTTAAACATGTTTTTAGATGGACATTTCCCCCCATGAATCCATCACGCATCTTTTTTTTGCATTTTCACGCATCATTTTTCAGATGCGTATTGGTTTTCTGGAGCATCTTGTGGACACGTTTCGATGCGTGAAATTTCTTTGGTCGTTGCTCCTGGTGGTTTGCTCGGGTCTAGGTACCGGTGTGAGCTCAAAGCTTTTTCTTACCTCTCCTTGGCAACACCTGTAATGTGTGGGCTTGTGGATTGTGCCCAGATACAGACTCTACCCAGGGGTAGAGATTAATTTAAGTACTGGAGAGATGGGAGGGTGGGAGGTCTGCCACTTTTTCCCCACCCCTCCAGAAGTGACGACCACACCCAGCCACATCCAGTTTGGTAGGGGGGGAGGGAAGTTCTATTACCACACTGGGTGTGGACCTTAGGGGCGTGGCAGTCCGACCTATTTTGGTTGTTGCACTTTAGGGAGTGACAGCCCCATCTTTCTTAGGTGTAGCTGCTGCACTCAAACCCGCAAAAAGGGTGTAGTTTCTATGCCTGAGGGTATGGTGGCCAGCCTTGAGGGGCAAGGTGACCTCACCCCAAAAAGGGTGTGGCCATGAAGCTCCACCCAAACCCCCCTGGTGGCCCTTTTAAGGGCTTAATTCCCCCTGAGAGGGAAAGAAGTTCTTGGAGGGGGATCGGAGCAGAAACAGCCCTTATCAGAGCAGGCTCTGAGGGAAGGGGAGGGGAGGGGGAGCGGAAAGGAGAGGAGTGGAGGGGAGGGGATCAGAGAGGAGGGGAGTGGAGTGGAGTTGAGGGCAAGGGAGTTGAGGGGAAGGGAGTTGAGGGGAAGGGAGGGGGAAGGGAATGAAGGGGAGGGGAGGGAAGGGGAGCTTTCCTAGGAAATTGAGGCAATCCTTTTTCTTTCAATTTATAATTCATGACATTTAACTTTCATAACATGAAATAGTCGAGTTCTTTCTTAAAATTGGAATATAGAAGTGTTTTAATTGATTTTTAAAAGTTTTTCTTCCATTGACTGGCATGTTTGGTAGCACTCATAGCTTGTAATGTGTTCAGTCTCCACCAGAGCGACATACTAGCACAGGGACATTTCAGCAGGGGGCGATACAGGTTTTGATGCATTACTTCATTTAGCTTTCCCAATGTGCAATGAAAGGGCAAAGTTATCACATTGCCATGATTTTGTTATAGTTATCCAGGTAACCAGCCCCTGAAGCTACACAATGAATTTAGTTTTAAAACTTTGATATACTTAATCATTGTTTACCAATGGTGTGTTTTGCTTCTATTCAACCATATTGTAAATGCTGATAAAAGAATTCAACTCATTATGCTAAAATCACTCATTTCCAAAGTTGTATGAAATGAAAAAAAGAGTCTATACTTATACCGGTGCATGCTATGATAACATTTAAGGATGATTTGAAATAAAAATGATATTAAGAACGTTCTTTTTCAAACATTTTCCTAACCCAACTGCTCGATATCCCCTCTCCATATTCGCAAGCCTTACATCCTTAGGAATTAATGTCCGCTCTATCCAGCCAAGAAGCAACGTAACCTTGTTGTTGATCTTGGTCTTTCGAGATCATAATCAAATATCAGTTCACTATCACGCACATCATTTTTTTAAAAAAATATTTATTGCTTCTCAATATGACATCGAGATCTTCCAGCATCATGGTGTATATTTGAACAAAATCATTATATAGCTTGACTTTTACCTTATACCTATTTAATGTACCAATAACGTTGTGAGAGGGTGTAGTTATGAATTTTCGAATCCAGAACAGCACAGACACTGTTTAAGTGTGAACTTGACAGTTTACAACCAGAGTGTAAATGTGACCCAAACCTGATTTGCCTGGCCCAAACCATCAACTAACTATACTACTCACTATTACACCGACGCCAAAAGGAGTCGGTGAAACGCCACAGAGTGCACTCTAAAATTGTAGCAGCAGACGAAACGGAAGGCAATAGAAAGTTGTTAAAATAGCTAAATAGCAAAAGGAGAAAACGTCTGTTTTATTCAGGATAAGTGATCGATTTACCTGTAAAATACCAACCCCTACACTGGGATGGCTTTGGACGCTGAAACGTCCTTTGTACAAGTCCACCGACCGTGCACCTCTCGCCTCGCCCACCACACCATTACCCTACCCCACCCACCCCTCTAACAAACAACGTGGCCACTTCTACTAAGGAGCTGGCTATCATTCAGCTTAGGGGCCTTCCATTTAGTACGTATGCAAATTTTCCAAAATTCTAGACCCCCATCCCCCTTTGGCTAAAGTACGCATTGGAATTGTACAGGAATGTACGCAAATTTTCTAAAATCTCATACCACCCCCTGTAGCAGCTGTTGGGCTCGATGGCATTTGAGACATAAACCGTGGTTTCGTAACTGATATTTATTACTACTTCTTGGATAAATATGGAAAATGATGAAACAATATGTACAGTTCTTGGGATAATTTCTTTGGTTCTTTCAGTATATAAAGGTTCACAAATTCCAGTTTCTTCGTACAACTTTGTTCTTAATACTTTGTTCTTAGTTCGTATCGTAATCTTTGATCGTAGTAACAAATAACGTCGAAAACTGAAAATAGACAGAAAGGATATTTGTGTCTAAATAATAGTTTCAGACAATCTTAGACATGGATCTATATTCATAATTCTATGGTTACTTTATCCATAAAAGTGTATAATAATACACACAGTCTTTAGTCTTTCATAGTTCTTACACTGACTCATTACCATATTCATGAGATTAGGATCAAAGCCTACATAAATCCTTTACTCTGTATTTCTTTAGAATACCACTCAATACTACTCAAAGTACTACTCAAAGTACATACTTAGAATATAAAGTCAATACTACTGACACATCATAATAATCTTTGGCCTTATTTAGGCTTACTTGTACATAAATCATGGATTCTTAGGCATAAAGCCTACATTGATTCTTCTAGATCTTTGTCACATGGCCCAGTTTACAGAGCACATGGTCCTGTACAAAACTGTCTTTTACCATTTAGATCTTACAAGTCATGATACAAAATATGGTTCACACAACTCTCAGGATATTCCTACATACCTTTTGGCTTGTCCAAACCCAACAATGCTTTTTCAAAGGTTCTTAATCTTGGCTTTCTTTTGGTCAAACCTTGGGAGATTCATCTTTGATTTTCTGCTAAATCATCACCCGATGTCATCAGAAAGTTCTACCACACAACATGTTGTGTCTAATTCTCTTATCATATAAACACAGATAATACTGACTGTGTACTTATTCATAAAATATATAATCATGATTTTACCACATGTCAAAAACCATGACAGACATCAAACTCCTTAGAGAAAGTCATAAAGTATCTCAGACTTTTTGGTGCAAACATTCCTTGAGACACCCTCTTTCAAGATGGCTACTCCCAGCAGCAGATCAGAATGTTTGTTTACTTTGACCAAATTAAAACATCTGATTACTAACAAATACAAGCCTGACACTGCAAATATGACATAGTTACAGTATTATGATACCTATATGATATATCTGAACAAGTCTGACAGTCCAGAGGTAGGTTGAGACTTAGAATTTCGAGTTGGTTTGCCAAATGCTGTATTATCGCTCAGGCGCGTAGTTCGCCGGCGGCTACACCCCCCTTTGCTGCGTACGTACTTAATGGAAGGCCCCTTATTTCAGGCTTTTGGTAATGTTTGGTCTTGATTAAGTCATCGTTTAATATTATCATTATTCTAATATATTTTCAGTTTATGTTTTTGAAAAAAGAGTTGTGGATTTTAAAGGTACAATAAAATACAGATTTTTTCGATTTTATAAAACATACTCATGAAAAAAGAGATGCATAAAATAGGAGGGCACTTCTCCAAGTCATGATATTATGCTACATGTACTGGTATTTTCCTCCATTTAACTCTTTCTTTCACGGTACCATTATTACTGTATTTTTGATGGATTTATGGCGTCTAACGCTATAATATCCAGAAACCCATAACCCAGCTTCTACTTCTAATATTCAAGAGATTCTTTCATTGTTAGAAAGCTTGGGAATTCATCATTCATCACCCATGTCAATAACTCCCAAAATTGGCAGAGCAGTTCAAAGTTTATTCTTCCTATTTCCCGTCAGTAATATCACTCCTTTATATCCCACAACGAACTACCCAACTCCTTGCAAGGCCGAGAAAAATAATAGTGTTCCTGTAACATCAAAACAAAGTATTAAGGTAGGTAGGTCAGGACTTTTTATTTCATTTTGAAATTTATTTTCATGGCTTTTTTTAAAACAAAAAATGTCCCTATTTCTATGTTAGTTCACGAAATTCACCCTACCACAGATAGCTTATCCGCAGGTTAATTTTGCCCAAATTTGTTGACAAAAACACAGGAAAACCTATAGAAAATGAACATCCGAGGTTAGGTGAATTCTGATATACTTCACTAATAAGCCTTTACAAAAACCAGGGTCAGGGCAAAACATGAGGGTAGGTCGGGTTACCGGAAAGCAGCTATTTTTTTCCCTTGGCCTTATAATCCGGCACACCAACTCTTTCCGCCACACTACACCCTCGACTACCGTGGAGTGTAAACAGACTCTCCGGCTCAGCTCAATCGATACTGTCCTGTGCTGGCACATTTTTCAATACTGTTTAGTTTGTTCATTGTTTATCGGCCCTACTAACGGCCGACTCATGTTAAAACCACATTGATAAGCCATTGGTAGCACACCGTGAACGAGAAGGCCTTTTGGTCTGGAACTTGTCTCGGCAATGTTTCAGCAACTCGCAATAAAAAAAAGCAATGTCATTTATTTCATTAAAGATTTTACTGATAGTAAGTTTGTAAATCTCTATTTGATCTAGGTAACTCATTTTATGGACCCCTTAAACCTAGACCAGTGATTTTCCTTAAGAGTTACTAGTAATGAGTTTTAGTTAAAATCACGCAGGTCTAGTAAAAATTGGCACTAGCCTGGGGGGGGGGGGGGGGGGCAGTGAAAAATGATAAAATCAATTTCTAATATTAACTTGATACAAACATTTGAAATTTTGATGCGGGCTAGTGTAAAGACAGGACCACTAGCTATATATATATATATATATATATATATATATATATATATATATATAGTGGACTGATTTGATAAGGAAAAACCCTGATAAACCTAAAGTCATCATGTTACAAAAATGTTTAAAGTGTTTATACATTATCTTGAAGCTTACACATGATGTTCCAAGTCATTTACAAACAGGAGGGTAATATTTCATGTTTGAGCAATTATAGTATGAAGTGATGTGTAGATTTTTGAAGAGCAAAGGTTCTATCACAATCCTATTTCAAAGTCCAGTGGCCATAAACAAAAAAGTCATACCCGCATATTGTCTTACAGATTTGCTTGACGTTGAGTCATGCATCACTTATAACCAGGGTTGGTTTTCTTTTAAAACAAAAAAAAGAGGGGGGGGGGGAGGGCAAAGCGTTAATATTTCTACGGACATTCCGGGGGCCTGAATTTTACGTGATATATTTGGTCTTATTGCACTGAAAAGATAAAGATGTACATTGTAAAAGCAATTCAGCCGACTCGTAGATCTCTTGAATAGGCCATTTTTACGATGACTTTCATAATTATTCGGCATTTAAATTCTCATTGTTACTATGGTTGTTTTGCTTCAAATTCTGGGAGTATATGTATATACTTATGTAAAGACTGTGATACTTTTATCACTAGTTCAACTATATCATTAATTGAATTACAAATATATATCGTAAAAAGGAGCAGTATTTCGATTGCTATTTTGTATATTTTTGAGTACAAATGAACAGTAAACTTTTCTGGCAACAACATGCAACACAATTTGCAGTATAGCCTATCCTCTGTCACATAAGCTCATACCCACAGTTTATCCTTTAGTGTCTACACTATAAACATATAGCATCACTACATCGCAGACATATCCATTAATATCATAGGGGCCTATATGTACATGTTTTGTCATCTCTCCCTTCGTCTCCCCCCCCCTCTCCCTGGTGCGGACCAGCCCCCCCCCCCACCCCCCCCCCCCCCACCCCCCACCCCCCACCCCCCAGGAGGCCAGGAGGCCCGTCCTGCTCAGACGTGCTCTCACCACTCGCCTATTTGCTCACACAACACGGTGGTGTAACAGCAAACAGGACATGACCACGCACCGCCCGGCCCACACAGAAATACTCTACTATACGTTAACACATTGGGGAAAAAGTACCCCGTTGTGGCTGATAAACGGGTAGGATAATACGGTGAAATGCCATGAGCTGTACGTTCGCAGAATATCCGTATAGTATAGCTCAAATGTTCAATGGGAATAGCGCTGTCAATTCACCCTACCAGGGATAGCTCATTTATAGTATTCTAAGCACCTGCAGGCTAATTTTTTCACCAAGTCTGTCGACAAATTACCTTGAAAAACTATAGAAAATTCATGAATAATTGTCATATTTCCACCTATATTGAATGAATTTTCAAATAACTTGGAAAATAATGTTATGCATATGGATACAAATTTAAAAGATAATGATCAGTAGGTTTCTTTATGCCATACTGGAATTTGTGACATGATTAATGAAAATGTCTATGCAAATGCCATGTGATTTGTCGACATATTACCCAGCATGCACCCTGATAGAGGCTAACCTGCAGGTAAAAGCCAAGAAATTGGCTATCCGTGGATTTGACGTGTCTGGTAAAATTAGGTAATGCCTTATAAGAGTCTAGATCACTTAGCGAAAGTAAATAAATGATTCTAAATAAGGATAATATCAAAGTATGAGATTCCGTTGATGTCAAATGGGAACGAAAGCACAATTCAGATAACAAAATTACTCATTTTTGCAGATCAATGGATCAATGGCTATAACTTTCCCATAATACCATTATCAATGTGATTAATGTAGATTAACATCATTAACATAAAACAAACATATAAATGAGGTAAACCTTGATTATATTGATCACTTATATGCATATGTTTACATATGATATGCAATAAGGTACGATATATAAATCAATCATGTAAATCTACCTCGATGACGAAATGACGCCAATGATGTTTACCTTATTGATAAATATGAAATAGGTTTCTTCTTTCCCACGCGAAAAGTATTTCGAAATATATCTGAAAAGAAATTATGTGGACCAAGGATTGGGGACTCTGCAAATATGTAATACCAAGTGAACAGCCCTGGTGGGGCGACCAAGAAAAAGATACGAAAAATCGCGCCCACGAAAAGTTATAAAACCCATTTTCTATCGTGGAATTTTAGAGAGAGAAAATTACGTGGATTTTTTCTCCATTTTGTTTCAAAATTATACAATCTCAAAGCATCCCAATGTATTTCAAACGCTAATTAGAAAGTATTTTAGTTGAATACATATATTATAAATGACTTCAGTATGCTTTTTCACTAAATTTTAATGTCCACAAAATTTTCGTACATTTTTTCTGGGGGAAGAATGTCTATCGTGGCCACGAAAAATGTAAAAAACAACTCCACGAAATTTCGTAGCTTTTTCTTGGTCGCCCCCCCTGATCAGCCTTTATAACAAGGCCTCATTGAGCATTTCTCCGCAGAGGCCGCCCCCAGCCCCCTGCTGTACGTTAACGAAGAACATGTTTGTCCCATCGACCCATGCTGGACCCTACCACCGGTAGTCATCTCACTACAGCCCCTAACCTACTATACAAGCGACTAGGCAGTCAACGAAAAGCTTGTATAATTATATAAGTGTAAGATTTCCAAGATTATAATAGATATATTTTGTGAATTATTGAAAAATACATACCCGCTCTGTCTAAATTGTATATTAAATTCACCCCGTGAAAGGACGGTAAAATAGTTAATTAAATAAAAATTGATGTTGGGTGAAATACCCATCCTCAAAATGGCATTTCATTTCACTTATGATAACATGGTATTATTCCATCTTATATACTCAGAGAGTAATCTAAACGTGAATTACCCACTACTGATGCCTGTCCGTAGGCACTACTGCAATACGATTCCCTGACTTTAGACATATAATTATGAAGTTAATAAAAAATATAATAGGTTTTTAAGTTAGTTACCCTTTCATTAAACTATGAGATAAGTGTGTATTACCTTTGGATACCCACTGCATCACTCAGTTTTCTGCCATATGAGTATTGATGAATGTGATCAAGATTCGAAAACTGTGTGTATAACGGTCGTTCCTCTCAGGCGTGGTGCGTCAATGGTCTTATAAAGGCCATGATCCACGTTGCGATTTTCGGCCGACCGATTTTCTTCTCATGCATTTTTCACATATTTGGAATCAGTTTTCCTGGTGAAAATACAATTATTCTGATATGTATTATTCTTAACTCTTTGGAAAAGTGTATGTTGTATAAGAAAAATGATTATTTAACTAAACGACTTTCAAAATCGGTTCAAAATCGGCCAAAAATCGCAACGTGGATCATGGCCTTTATAGGTAAACACACCTTGGTGGGAGCATGTAGAGACTAGCAGTGATCTGACACGCGTACCCACGTGTTGCAGAGGCCCGCCGCGTCTTGAGGTGTCGATCAATATGAGGCAAGGTGTGCAGGGAATGGGGACACACTGGGAAGTTGTAATATGAGGAAATATATCACATATTGACGTTATATTGGTATTACCATGCACGCGCTTAAGTTAACTAGTGCCTGCAGAAATATTTACGTCGAACTTTAAAAAAAGTCATGTCCTATGATGAGATAAAATAGAGTTGAAACCACTTGTGTCAAGTAGGTTACCGTACTGCTATACAACCAACAGCATGTATACAGAGTATATAAGTAACCCGAAATATCAATGAAGATGCAAATTTATCAATAACTGTCTTGTAGGGCCTACTATAAAACGAAAGGCTATTTCCTTTGAAAAGACTAGCCAATCATGCACCCGTGGCAATCCAAAACAAGACGTAGGACATTCTCTTTTTGAATGCAAAATGCTTTATTTATGTTACTTAAGATATTGTAAAAGAAGTGATAGCAAAAGCGTATCACAGAAAACGTCCGAGATCCTTAATGTCACCTCGCAGTGTCATTAGAACAAGATAGATATAACGACCTCACTCATTAGTTCATTGTCAAAAGCATTAATGCAGCCACTAGGCATTAGAGACATCTATGTATAGGCCTATATCATAACTGGTGTTGACAAAAATGTACATGCATATTAATACAATAAACCATTTCATATTTCGCATTTTCATTTTGAAAACAATATGTAAACATGTCATTGTTCATCCAAAGCGGGTCAAGGGGTGTTGACCACGGTATATAACACCCAGCCTCTCCATTGCCAATTTAGTCCGTCCCTGACCTACTTAGCTCTTACATAATAGGTCCGTACACCCACAACAGTCCATGGCTTTTATTGGCCACTTAAAATTTGCAAGGAATTCTTTTATTGGCCCTCTATAAATAGCATGGGGAATCCCTTTGATGGTTCTTGGCCTTCTGACTGGTTTATGGTCGCAAGAGGATGCATCCTCGGAAAGTACGCCGTCCAGGGAGGTGCGAACTCATTAATATGCATGAGACGGTGTACACTAAGCCCCGCCCCCTAGGTGGGAGGGGGTGGTTGTGTCTAAAGAGGTGCAGGGTGTCGCGCATGCATTCTGACTACAAGCAACACTACCCACTGACTATCACCGCTAGTAGCAAGTGTTACATAAACAAAAACACTAGTTTATTAGAATGTACATTTTATGATTATAAAAAAAAGAAACGAAATTGGTAACATGTTAAGGCTAATACCACGCAGCCCTCTTGTTCAATTTGCCCATGCAAAATCTTTACTAGCAGACTTTAAAAAAAAACGTGCAACATAAACATATGTGTATGTTATCCATGATATAAGCCTGATATGTGTGATATACATTTTAAAGCTAGATTATTATATTTTCTATCTTTATCCACAAAGGGCTAAAAGTAGAAAAGGTTAAATACCTCCAGCCTATACACTTAATATGGATCTACATGATAAGATAAAATTGGTAAAAGGCATGTATGTACGACATGATTATCTTCAATTAAAACAACTCACATTATGTTTGATAGTACCTCATAAAATTCTACAACATTTTATTTTTCTTTAATAGAAATATTGATAAATCTCTATTTGCAAAGATACATCCTACAGGGTTCTATATCGCAAAGTTAAACCAGGAAGTCACATTACAAAAACGTACATGTAGGAGACAATATTCGGAGTTTATTCATGGAATGCATGATATACCACTAAATCATCCTATATTACATAACTGCCCTTCACATTTTAATGCTGTTTAGCATACATCTAATTATATTCTGTTAAGTGGGGGATACCATGGATTTGGAGGTATAAGAATGCCTCTATCCACAGAGACTTGGGCCATATTTGAGGTCAAAGTGCTATGTGCACAGTGAACAGAGGCTTGAAAAAAAAACATATGTGTCATGTTATATTATAGACATATTATATGTATACATATATTCATATATACATATGACATATAAACGAAATAGGCAGAGGCCTACATCGAGGGGTGAGAAAGAAACCCTATTGTTGGTGTCAAAACTAACATGGTGCTCCATCCACACACATACCAAAACACTTAATTGTCACTCCCCTGCGTACTCCTGCCAACCCGGACCCTTATCAGTTGGCAGAGTATTACATACACAGTAGGCAGGGGCCTAGAGTTGACTCCTTATATATATATAAATATATTTGTATATTATATATTTATATCTGTTCATGCAGTGTCGGAAATAAATTATTTTTACTTTGGGTCACGCACATTAAAAGTTACTCATATGAATGAAATACAACTTTATCAAACAATGATTTAGGCCTATCTGTCATAATGAACTATGTTGTTCCTATAAAAAGCCTCATATCAGATTTAACCTACTTTTCTCATGGTTTTCATACATCATTATTCTGTTAATAGTAAAGATTCCACCGATTTCTACATCATTGGGTCTACTGCCACAACCTTGTTGATTTCTCAGAAACAGTGTATTTATACTAATGGTCACATGACATATATTTTGGACCAAATATCATATATAGTGCGGTAAAAATTTCACTATAGCCCCCCCCCCCCCTTTTTTTTCCCCTCCAAATTCCTGGATCCCGCCCCCTGACTGAGGTTAGAAAAGGGGGATTTGCAAAAATGGAGTAGCCTACAATTCCCAGCCTCACTATGGATAACCTATGTGATGCTAAATTATAAAGTAAACACACTTATGGAAAAATAATTTCTAACAATGTTAGAGTCGGGTAAGTGCCAGGGTTCAATTAAGCGCCTGTTTCAAATAAGGGCCGGGGGTAGACATCACTCTAAATTTAGTAGCGTTGGGTCTCAAATATTGGCCGGGGGTCTGTCTCTGAGGACCCTGTTCTTCGGTAGTATGTCAAAATACATAAACGTGATATATTCATTAATATCAGGCCAATGTTCTTAATCATTATGTTATCTATACTACCTATAAACGCCGGGGTAGGAGCCAAACTAAATTTATGAGCGCAGGGTGGCTTACTCGGGCCATTGGGTATATTAGATAATCCTTATAACAATTGACGGATTATACTGTTTTCTAGTCCCGATAGGTATAATCCGAATATGTCCTGGCCTAATTAGCGTGACAATAAACCCCTAACCCCCAAGTGCACTACCCAAGTTGTGTATGTCTTGTGTAGGTACCATCCACACCGGGGGAGTCAGGTGCCCTTATCAGGGGTTAAAACCAACACGGCTATACCAACACAGTCGCGCAGTGCCATCCCCGGCCACTGCGCCCACCTCTCAGCCCCCCCCCCCCCCCCACCCACCCACCCCTCCGGTAAGGGGCGGGGCTAATGCTACGCGCCTCATGCATATTAATGAGTTAACACCTCCTGGACGGCGTACTTTCCGAGGATGCATACTTTAGCTTTATGGTCCTACCTGCCAAAAACCAGTGGCTGCAAAGCATGATGGGATTGGGTGGGAATTCCAATCCAAAATGGTTGTCAGTGAACAGACTCTTTTTGGGAAAACAGTGGGTCTGATGCGACAGACTATTGCCCAGTGAGCTCCATCCCCAGGCTCCCTGTGTGCACATAGCGCCGCGTGGCGGGGGTCATTATCATAATGTATATTGATTGCCTGGTGCATACCCCCATTCCACTACTACTGACAGCTGGGCCATGGTTACCACGGCCCACTCACAGTGTGACAACCGACGCCGAGACACACACTTTAAGAGCCGCTCTGTTCTCCTCCTTCCAGGCCTCAAACTGCTGCTTTCTGTGTCCGTACGTGAAGGGACAGGGGCCCCTCTGGCACAGAGGGAGCAGGGATTCTGACTGTGGGAGCCTACTGGGAGTAGGGTTGGATTATAGCGCCCTGTGAGGTGTACCAGCTAGAACAGGGAATCCCCGCTCAGGCCAGCGTCTGACGTCATCACCAGGGGTGTTTCCCAGAACCACCCACGAACCAGCATCCACACAGACACACACAGACTCCCCCGCTGCTTCCCAGCACCAGTAGGACGGCCAGCGGCGCAGCGGCAGCACACTGCATCTGAACCCAGCTCCTCCCTGCTGCGGCCCCACTATTGGAAACCCCGGTGTAACCCTAAAGGACCTGCCAGTTAGCGGCATCGGCTTTCTCCCTGAGACCATCACCCAGGCTTTGCCCTTCAGCCTCCAGGAGGTAGGATCTCTGACAGACTCCCTATCCTCCAGCCAGCAGCATGTCGGTCATACTCACAGCTGCTAAGAAGTCGGTGGGCCCCAAGAGCTCCAAGACGAGAAAGCAACCCAAGAAAGCAGCAGCCCCGCTAAGGTGAGTGACTCAGCCTTAAAGGCTGTATTTTACTGGACGATTTTACTCCCGATTTAAAAATAAATCGCCTGTGAGATTAGAAATAATTTATGGACATGTTAGATATCATAAGACGGTTTTTTTCCAATTCTTTTTCAAATACTATGTTGCATGTGTGATCTTTTGCTTTACTTCTAGTGAAAAGTAGTAACTAAAAAGATTGCCGTCAGTCAGAATTGCTTATTGGAATAAAGGGGTGCATTCCATAAAGAATTCGCAATAATATACGATACGATAACAAAAAATGTTATTGCATATGGAATTTTTGTTTTTCATTTCTTTTATTCAATTTCTTTTAATCAAACTTAAACTATATAGGGTTATTCCTTAGTCACATACAGATATTTTGATATATTAATATTTGTTAGATTATATATTTTTAAAACCGCGATATTTTGAAATTACCGTCACAATACTGCCTTGAGGCCTTGGCGATATTTCATAACTGTTTTATGGACGTGCTTTGACTCGCGATAATCATCACACAATTTTTATGGAATGCATACCAGGACTGAGGGTCAGATGAAGGAATAGGGCTGAGGGGGTCACAACGGATGGAAAGGAAATTAAGTAAAACATTCAATATGATTTAAGGAATGGAGTGATGGAATGGTTGAGAGTGGATATGTGGATAATAGAAGGGAACAACAGCAATGTAAGGCCTTATAGGGAAAGGCATGTAAAAGGTAGATGCGACAGATAGGACTATAGGGTAAGATGGGCTGTTGCATATTGAAGCTAAACAAGAGGAGTGCAAAAAAAAGTTTCTTTATGCACAGCTCAATGGTGGGGAAGGGAAAGGACTGTAATTCACCGAGACACAGTCAATCAATTAATCAGAATTTCCCCCCCCTAAAACCGAATAACAAGGGAGTAGGAGGCATTTTGAAGAAGGGGGGTACCGATCTTAAGCTTTTCAATCAAAGTGGTTACCATGTAGACCTAAAGGGGTTTCTCATGTTAACTGAAGGTGGTTTCACCAGATAGTTTTGATAGAGACATAATATTTCACCTGAATATTATGAAACAGAAGCGGGCTTCACAATTCCCAAATACACCATGCAACCAAGCAAACAATGCATATGATAGTGGTTGATAAAGGATTTCGGAAAGGGAGGAGGGGTCGCATTATATAGGCCAAATAGGCCTACTTGAACGTGCATTTGCATGGAGAAACGCAACGTTCTTCCCATCTTATTAGATTTAAGTCCCCATCAAAGGAATGTAACAAGGACCAACATAGAAATAGCAGAACGGCATTGTAATGTTACACTCTTGGCTGGGATTGGTGTGCATTTTGAAAAAAAGTGTTGTTTTTCGCTTGTTCATATTGTGCAGAAGGATACTTCAATTTGAATAATGTATGATCTATAAGCATGGGACAATGACGATAGTGGCACTTAAACTGAATACGTTTTTCAATGCTGTCACCCACTGCTCTACAGCTCCACAGACCTGTTCAAAACCATCTATGGATCAATTTCTCTTTGTTGCATTGCATATATAATTTATGGCGACCTAGCGATCAGATATACATGGAACTATTGAGTAAATTCCCCATGCCCGCCTGCACTCTAAACGTTTAAGTTTGTCGCTACTTATATTGCACCCCTCCAGTTATTCATGTCTTGAATACCGCTTGCTTCAACAGTTTAATGTGAATTTGTTTTAGTATGAAAATAAAGTGCACCACGTGGTTTTTATCTGGTAAAAAGAACTATTGGGCCAGGAGCACTCTCCACTACAGTATTACCCCCAGCCTCAGCACTCTGATCAGAGAAACCTGCAAGGGAGAGTGGCGGGTAGCACCCAAAACCTCACTACATGTTTAAACCCACCTAGACTGGTGCATGCCCCCCAACCCCCCCGCCCCATTTTGACGTTTAAGAGGACCATGAGATGGCAATACACTATTCAATTGTTTAATGCAAAATTCAGTTAAGAGTGGTGGTGTTCAATACTGGTGTAGTTTAGCGCTGAGTTACAAATCAAGCGATATAAATGTAAATGTATTTCAAGCAGTTTGGGGTTTCATGACGATCCACGTCAGTGTAACTATGCCCTGCAAAGATTCATGCAATTGCATTAGCATGATGAAAGACGGCAACGATAAAAGAGTGGATGACATAGCTTGATTGACAAGAAAACAGGGGTCCTGAGAGAAATCTTTGTTATTATTGCTATGGATCCAATTGCACATTTGACATGGCAGGTAAGTGTGTTAAATGAAGCACTGCATTAGCATACTAAGTACAAATCAATTAGCTACTTACAATACTTTATTCAAAAGCCTAACGCACAATCATTATTCTCTTCAGCAAAGCTGTCAGCAGCAGAATAATATACATCACTATTCTATAATGAAATACATCAAATAATCCAACTATAACGGAGCCAAATGCCTGACCATAGACTAGGTTATTCAATATTGATTTGAAAACACAATGTAAGTGTTTGGAGTATAGTATGAAATTGAGAGAACGGTCAATGTGATTAGAATTTCATTTCAAAATGCATACAATTGGTGATATCAAATCAACGTTGATAAAAGTGGCGGGCTCGAGGCTGCAGGAATATCAATCGAACAAGCAGCAGACAATAAAGGAAATTTAAAAATAGAAAAAGCGAACACGTAAAAAGCAAGGTGTTGATGCAAGGTAATGGGATTCTCAATAGATTAAGCTTCCAAGCTTGCGATTTGATATTTCCAATTTACATCGACCACCAGAACATACATAACAGGCATTACCTTACCGATGATAACTAGGTATTAAATATTTGATGCCATAGATTGCGCTGCTTAGACCTCTACTGTGTCTGCAACTTTAGTTTATACACCAATGGTTGTGTGGGAAGATAAAAAAAAAAAGGCACAACACGAACGCAATAACAACATTTGGCCCAACTGAACCCTAGATAACGGACATCCAAGTACCGTGTTTATAATAATTATAATGATTTTCCATGTCTCACTGGTCTCATTAATAAGATATATGTATAACAATAGAAACATTGTAATCCCAACTTAAATTAGAAATGTCATGTTTAAGTCGAAATATACTACTTGAAAAGTTCGGATCCTTTGTTGATTTAGGACACACGGGTAGCGCCTGTCCTAAATGAAATACATCCATGTCACCCAAAAATCCGTATGCATATCGGAGGTAAACGTCGCCAACTCGTACGTTATAGTGACCGCATTCCCCCCCTAAAGGCATCAGTGCAATGTCACTGTTAGGCGACTGATCAAGAAAGACACATACTGCAATGAGTATGAAAAAGAAGCCATTTTTACGAGTTGCGCAGTGGGCCCTTCCATAGACACCACGTACTAAGCAACTCATGAGGCCATTTCTTTTTCAATTATACCCCCAACACCTTGGTTCCGCTAGTAGGGCGCCACACTAACATAAAAAGGTCTTTGGAACTTTCTTTTTATAAAATTTATTGACATCAATCATAATAAGTCTTGGACGAAGGTGACACACTTTCTTTTAAATATATAGAACGAATCTACTTGTGTGTCATTTATATTAGGAGTCATGATTAATTGTACAAAGTATGGGCCATTGCACAACAGGTACTTGTACCATAAATGGGCAGGGCTAGCAATCTCCTGGACTGTAGTTACGTCCAAGTTCGCTAGGCGCTCAAACTAGTTATGCAAGAGGTATCTAGGTCATGAAAGGACTAGCGGTCTCCGGGGGGTGTTGGGTCCTGAGCCCCCGCGGCTGTCGTGGGTAGAGCATGGTTAGTGGTTGCGCCCGTGTGGTAATAGCTTAATTATTACAAAAGGCACGCTGGAGTATGTACATGGTGTAACTCACATGGACAAAAGGACACCACAAACCTCCCTATTTGTGTATACATACATATATAATTATATATATTATGTATAGCCTATATGTGGCATATTAGTATTTTGATATTTTTTCACTACCAGACCAATTCAGAGACCTGCTTTACCATTCAGGATCATACACCACCTTCTCACACTTATAACGTGACGAGGTCCGCCTTTTAAGCTGTTTACGTTGGTAGCACATAGTGTTATAGTCCCCCCAACATGAACCTGTTTGCTGAGATGGCGTTCAATATCGTGTGTTTGTTCGCCATGAAGCCTATGCAAATTGGGTGCGAAATCGTGCAAGCCCATAGCAACTGCAATCCGCCATCAAACTCAGTAGAGCATGGTGTATGGCATTTCATGAAATCTTCATGACAAACGCCAGTGAAAATCAGAATATTACTTCATCCCACGTTAGCTATTCTACTTAATGTGTTTGAGTTGGATTTATGGAGTCATTTCTCAATGAAGCCAAGGTCACCATTGAATAGAATTTTACCTTAATTATTCACGCTGCAAATGCATTCTAATTTTTAGAGTGCTCCTGCAGTATTGGCCTGTCCATTCTCATTCATGCCTCCATTGCTTATCTTAGCCAAGGGTGTGCCGTTATCATAACGTTGCAATGACATTCTATTTCATTCAGCTTTGGTTTTTGTCGTTTTTTTTTTCTGGCTCCCAATAATGTTGTAGCCATGTACTGCTATGACATCACATTGTGATGTCTTTGCAATGTTCTAGATATGTCCTTCAACCAAAACATTAAGCCCTATAGTAATCTGTTTTGGTTCAGTCTTAACATTACTGAAAATAACATTTTGATATTGTTCTGATCCGGTTAGGTCTCAACATCACCATGAAAAACATGACTGTTTTGTGCCATTTTAGTAACAGACTGACCAAAAACGTGCAGTCATAGAATTTTACTGTCACGTCTAACCTGGCTGAGTACAATATGGCAAAAACGTTCGGTGCTTTTATGGTCAAACTATGAGTTGAACATGGGGATTGATTTTCTTGAGATTTGATTGGGTTTCTGACCAAACGTAGGCCTTTATGATGATAAAGGTAGGAATTTGGCGATGATGTTCATGGAGTACCATTTCCAGTGAGCCATTTCTCTTTCATATCATATATCTTAGTCCAATCATCCGACAGAGGCAGCCCAAAGCGTCCTTAACATACACACAGAACCAAACAATACATATATCTCTAAGCCCCATCCCAGTGGCCAGCTATTGAATTAGTCAGTCCCCCTGGGCAAAACTGACACCTAAATGCAATGTCACATAATAATGTAGTGATGGGACTTTGGACTGTGTCTCGCACTCAAGATCTAATTTCCATGAACAATAGGAACTCCTCCCCATAGAATTTGGGAAACAAAGGAACATAGAACATAGCTACCCCCGGATTGTAATGAGTATATATTCTATGTCAAGAGAATAGGGACTCAAAGAACAAAACAAATATCACAACTATTCACATAACAGTAGCAACACAGGAATTCACCAAACAAATTTCACATATATGTCCTGCTCATTTGTTTTAAACCTTTTTTAAAAAAAGTGTTAAGGTTTTAAACAAAAAAGAGGATTTTGATGGCTCCAAATGATGTTGTGCAACATACTGCTGTGATGTTGCACTGTGACGTTATTGCAACATTCTGGTAACATTCATCAAGCAAAACTAAATTTTCTCATAAAGATCTGTCCTGGTTTAATCTGAACCTCACAATGAAAAAATAAGATAACAATGTTCTGATCTGGTGAGGTCCCTACCTCACCTTTACATAAAATACTGTGCCTTTTTAGTTGGTTGAAGACTGACCAGAAAGTATAGTCCAAGAATGTTACTGTTGCATCACAACCTGGCTGGATGGAGCTTTGATACCATCCATCCCCTACTTTGTTTGTGATTGAGGTCATATTTACAATCAAGTGAGGTCATACTACAATCAAACTATCTAACAAAATGTTTTTCATATCCCCTGGTACTTGTATAATATATATAGGAGGTGGTAATCAATAATAGGATTCAATTACTGCCAGAGTTATGGACTGTCGGTAGTGGTAACCAATCATGGAAATTGGTAAGTTAGCTGGAAACCTGATCCTTTGCAATTAGAATTTTGGACACCTTAAATATTATGTTAAATAACCTTCGTATAGGAGATACAACGCAATGACTTATTTTCATGAATAGATTTTGTAACGTCAATGGATCGGATCATACATGGTCAAATTCAAAACAATCTCGACAAGGAGGACTATGAGATATTATGAAGTGGGTATCTTATAACTTGAAATCTTGTATTGTCTTAAAATAGTTCACAATACACGAAGGGAACATCTCAGACATAGATATCGATAATTCTGGTCATAGGTATAATCCAATTCAGCTACATTGCACCATATTACGTATTATGTCACATATTGTCAGTGATTATGATATATTATTTAGTTGTCCTATTATCATATTGTCTCGTCTCCACACCCCATTATATATCCTGATCTTCTAATTTGCACCTCTCATATTCTCCCTCCACCCAGTCTCCCCTGTTATGTTTCCCTAGTCCGCGTTGCTGCTAAACACTACTCCATCATATCAAGGACTATTTTAGCCTGGCCTGAGCGACTGTTTATTTGGTGGCTATTGAAACGAGCCATGCCTCGCTGGGTAACACTATCACAATGTACCTCCCCCAGCCTCCTCCCCCACCCACCGACGCCCTGATGTATCCTTCAATTTACAGCCCCCACCTCTCACCACTCCCCATAAAACCACCCTCAGGCCATGAGATCTGTACACAAAATGTCAACGCCGACGGAGGGGACTTTTTACAGGATTATATCAAGTCTGGTTCATACAGGGGCCTTCCATTAAATACGCAAAGACATTAAATAATTCCAGACCGCCACCCCATTTCTTCGTATGTTTTTACTTAATTAAAGGTCCCACACAGATGCACAGACTCTTGGAAATCGCGGGATAAAATAAAATACATGATGGTGGGGGGGGGGGGGGGGGGGGGCCGAAGAGGATGCTTCCCTGGCATTTCAAATTACAAGTCACCAGGTCACTGCAGTTAAATATTTGTGAGAAACCCTCATTCAACATCTAGACATCTAGATGCCGTCTATGTTATCGTTGCAGTGCTGGGAGCCATTTCCCATTGAAAGTTGTATCCGGTTGTTTATGTTAAAATATGCATTAGACATTTCAGCATGACTCTTTCAGTGCATTGTTATTTGCTAGCATATAGTCAGGCTGACATGATGAATAGCAGATTAATTTACCTAATGGCACAGTAACGCGCGCAAAGCACCATCTCAAAAAAAATGTTTGACAGGCTTGTGCATTCCAACACCACCCCAAAAATATGTATTTCAGCACAAACGATAACATGTGTTATGTAAGTACACCAATACGAACTAGCAGGACATCTAGAATATGATAATTTTCCATCTCAGCCTCATAGAACTATATTTTCAACCATGATTGCATTGTAATTAGTTACAACATCTACTGAATTGTCCAAGGTGCAACAGAAACCATAGGCGGGTTGCCAATCATGATCGGTATTGTTGAAAACCATTCTCCTTATTTCAATGAGAGTTCATTAATCACGTCATGCATTCCCAAAGAAAAAACGGCACTTGGCCATTGGTTACAACAAAAGTTCCATGTTTAAAACGATGAAAATACAGGGCCAATCTCTCCCCTGTGGGAGAACTCTCGGCAAGAGAATTCACAGTAATGATGTTTTTATGTGTTTTCAATTATGGATACTATTTGAACGAAGAGCATTTTAGTGCAAGTGTTATAGATCGTTTTGGGGGATTGGAGCACGGTTGCCCGGTTGTTACATGGTTGCCCAGATAACATTTTGATAAATAAGGTACTATTATTTACATAGTACTTTGGCTGTATGTCCGTACATCCTGCGTTACCCCAAATGTTAACAATGGTACTTGTGTAACTGGAAAACCAGTAGCAGAATTGGAGTAACAATATGGTCGTATTCCTAGATAACGCAAAACAACAGCGGAGGATCCAGTGAGGACACCAGGAAGGGACCAGGGGGTTTTAACGATAGCATCACAGTTGGAACCCATACTTAAACAAAGGAGAGTAGCGCGAATTTAGATGATTGCCAATTTTGAGTGCAAATAATGTTGAGGCATTCAAAAACAGGATTTAGCAGTTCTTGTAACAACAAGCTCCGCCAAGGGCAGTATATAAAAAGCAGGGGCAGATCCAGGGGGGGGAGGTCCTGGGGGTCCTGACCCCCCACCCCGCTTTTGGGGGACTCCTAAACTACAAAAGGAGGGGAAAATGCTACTTAGTATAGCCTTTATGCAGACTCCCCTCTTTTAAAATCCTGTATCTGTCCCTGTCGTGTAATTCATATAGGAGTTTGCTTATAACATCATAATTATGCAGAACAAGGGCGAGAACCTACAGGTGCAAAACTTCTATAGGCTTCAAGTCCATAATGCCTGAAACATGTTCTGTCCTCAACCTTGACCCAGGTCGAAGATTTTAAAGGTCGGTTGGTGCCGCTGTCTAGTCACATAAACGTAGACAGAGCTCGTCACTAGGCAGCTGCAGAGTGAGACTAACCAACACATACACAATATCACTCAGAGACTGAGCGCGCCGCAATGAGACGTATATTCCACTTCTCCCTGAGCGCCACCTACGGGAATCCCAAACACTAATCATATTCTACCCGTCTCACTGCGTTCCTGCGCCAGTCGCACATGCGCACTTGTGTACACAGCATATTAGTGGGTCCGGTGACGTCACGGACGCCAGGGTTTTGTTTGCCCGTCGTGCAGGGGAAAACATTTCCCGAGGACCAGAGAAACACCCAATAGTTCCTCTTGGCGTATTCCAGCATGAGCCATTTCGAAATTCAGCAAGGGAGCCTTGTTCACGCTAGTAAAGGAATGACATTTATGACCCTTAACATCGTTGTACTTTTTTTTGATGGAGACATTCTCAGTGAAGAACAGGACAATTAATGAAACGTTTTGAATATCTTTATTGATTCAAAATTATTTCTAAAATTAATGTTTGGGCGAATCAAATGTTCAAATTTTGGAAAAAGAGTTTTAAATGTTGTTAGAGTGTTGATTGGACTGGCAAATTGTGAATATGTCTACGGATTTGTCAATGCAATGCATTTCTCCCTTCTATCTTCTGAAAGTTGAGAACGCGCTGTGTGTTTTACTTTACAGTTGCCACGCTACAGCAAGCCGCACTATTTGACTTGTCAGAATCCCGTTTTGTTAAGCCCTGTTTCCACCAGCCGATTTTACTATGGATTTGTTGGTAATTTATGGCTTTTAACTGGTAATATGGCAAAGGATTAAATATGTTACATATCATTTGAAAGAGAATTAAATACCTTTTCTAATTGTATATAACATGTTTATAGCTAAACAATATTCCCACTGCCGATTTCTGAAATCGGTAGTAAAATCGGCTGGTGGAAACAGTGCTTAAGGCCGACTGCGACTGGCACTCGGCGGCTGGACCTTTGGCGTGGTATCGAACGTGACATCTCGGCCTGCAAGAGGGGTCTATACCTATACCAGTATCAAATGGCGGAAAATATAAGAAATCTAACATTCAAAATTCACCTTGGCACAGGATATTATCCAATATCGTATACATATCCTTTGAATGTCGAATTCTGGTGAAAATTCTAATGGAATGTTCTTGAACTTGGAAAGAGACACTTTCTGCAGTATGAAATCGTTATGAGAAATATGATAACCCTGGACGAAAACATACCCCGTGCGTACATATAAATATATTATAGTTGAGACGCTTAACTCAACCTGTCAAACTTTGTTTCGTTTCATGGAACAGTATTCTTTTTAACCACTAGCCAGTAATAGCTAGCCATAACTATGGTCAATGGCAATAAAATGAGTTGAAATCGATTATTTTTTAAAATTGAGTTTAATGCTTTCTGGGCGGCGGAAAGCGGCATGTCTGCATCACTGATGTGTGTCTAATGTAATATCCATGAAAAACGATCGGCAGGGTCGCATGGACAATGCCAGGCTACAGAAGTCTATATTCCAGAGTACCACAAACATGTACTAAATTCCTGGTGAGACAGGTAAATGGCAATTAGACGGTCTAAAAATTAAATGCCTTGAAGGTAGGGAACTCTCATTGTAAGAAATAATTCATGAGGAAAAATTATAGGGATTTGTAAAATGGGAATTCATAGGTCTACTAGGCCTAGAGTAATCTTGTTTATAATTATATATAGAAAAACGCAGATGAGGATCTGGATTTAAAACTAAACTACTAAAGGAATGCCTACAATAACATTATATATATATGATTAGAACTGCAGCTTTAAAATATGATACAAAGATATAGAACAGAACCTATTCTATTATAGACCTCCCTTTCCAACAGACTCCACTCAATACAGATCTCACTTTAAATTATACCCTATTCCATATAGATCTCCCTTCCTAACAGACCAGATTCCATATGGATCTCCCTTTCTAACAGACCTTATTCCATATAGATCTGCCTTTCCAACACCAAATTCCTGCCTTTCCAACAGAACCCATTTAAAAATGATCTCCATTTCCAACAGACCAAATTCTATATAGATCTCCCTATCAAACAGACCCGATTCCTTAAAGATTTCCCTTTCCAACATACCCTAATCAACATAGATTTCCCTTTCCAACATACCCCTTTTCCATATAGATATCCCTTTCCTACAGACCTTATTCCTCATAGATCTCCCTTTCCTACAAACCCTATTCCATATAGATCTCCCTTTTTCTACAGACCCTATTCCATATAGATCTCTCTTTCCAGCAGACCCTTTTTCTATACACACGTAGGACTCCTTTTTCTACAGACCCTATTCCATATAGATCCCTTTCCAACATACCCCTTTTCCATATAGATATCCCTTTCCTACAGACCTTATTCCTCATAGATCTCCCTTTCCAACAGACCCTATTCCATATAGATCTCCCTTACGAACAGACCCTATTCCATAATATATAGATCTCCCTTTCCTACCGACCCTATTCCACATAGATCTCCCTTACGAACAGACCCTATTCCATACATGTAGGTCTCTCTTTATTATAATCTCCTATTCTATATAAACGTCCCTTTTCATTAGACCTCTGCACTTGTTGCTACACTCTTCACACTCATCTTACTTGAGCCCTAATCACCCAGTGTATAGACCTTTTTCATTAGGCTGTGGCGCCCCCTGGTGAAGTAAATGGAACCAATGGTTTAGGTCATTTCCCATAGTTAGCCTATATGAACTGAAGCATATAGGTTAACTATGGGAAATGACCTAAACCATTGGTACAATTTACTTCACCAGGGGGAGCAACACTCTTATTGAAAAAGGTCTATAGCCCACTTTACCCAAGCCCGAGGCAGACAGTAGGCTGGGTGTCCCTCAGGACTGGTGCCCAGGACATATAACGACCAGTCGACACGCGAGGAGTAGATCGAGAAGGGCCTAAGTATCGGGCCCAGACAATGGGGGTGGGAGAACACCTCTAGAGGTTGGCAGATTCACGTCCCCAAGCATCTATTATGTATGGTCAACATATATGCTGGTGTTTTTATACATTGTCACAATGTTGCCAACCTTCATGCACCCTGTATATTTAGAATTATGTGCCCCAAACTATCCATACTGAAGATGTCCGGTGGCATGCTATCTATGAAAATTATTTCTTTTGTTTTCATGTTTAAAATGATGAATATTGGTTGAGGTCCATCGAAAGGACATTTTCACTGATATTTTTTTTTGGGGAATACGGATCTGATTTCTCATATCAGGGATCACAGACTTTTCATTTTGAGAGTTGAAACCATGAAAGTTTCCGTGAGATTCATAGATAGTTGGCAAGACTGCATTGCCTTTTAACAGGCGCGTTTTCTCATAGATCATTTTAATGTGGCAATTTACTTTTGTGTTCACGAAGCTTAGGTTCATAAAAAGAACTTTAGTAGAGGATATTAGGAGTCGCGGCCCATAGCCACGCATTCGAAGCATCAGTTGCGGATAGATTTATGGAAAAAGCTATGAATAGTGCCTTTATAATCCAAGTATTCGACGGTTACAGCTGAGGCATGATGCATTTTTGTTTATACATGCATTTATTTTCCAACCTACACCTATCTTGTACATCTATTCATATAGCGAGCTAAATCGCGTGATTTCTATTCATAGAGCCTACTGGATGTCGTTTCTATTCATGACCCTATAGTGTAGTTGGCTTGTCGCAGTGTGTTGTATAGCGCTCCATTTCATCTGTACCATACAGGCCTCAGACCTAGTCATATTTGTCAGATTGGGGTAGGCTGACGCGGCCTAACAGGCCTATAATGATGACTTAAGGCCATATTACACTTTGGGCCGTTTCAAACGCGTCTTTGCCAACGCAAATAGCAAACGCGAATCAGGACCCCCAACGCGAAGTATAATATATAAAAACGCAACACAAGGCTAGCAGACGTGACCCAACGCGATCCAAAACGCATAGTATAATATGTTTTTTGTTGGGTCCGACGCAAAGTGTAATATGGCCTGAGGGCGAAGTGTTCGCGTTGGGCAAAACCACCAAACGCGAACACGGACCCGGCGCATAGTATAATTATGGCCTTAGAACTGTGCCTAACCCAAGAGGTTTGGATAACTGGAGAGAGTGAAATGTACATGAGGTGGAACTCTCGGCCAACAAAAAACATTGACAGCTCCTAGCGGGCAGCATGCTTCAATACTACCCTCTCATTAGCAATTACACAAAATGTTATGGTCTGACATGTGATGATCGATCCTGTGTCAGAATGATCAATCGTTTCTTGAAAACTGTTGTCAAAATCCATTATTGGTGAGTACTCAAGCTTTATGAATAATCAACACGATGTACTTGATGTATACGGTTTTAAGAAAAGAAATGCTGAATCATTGGACTTATCCGTGTGCAACGTTGACGAGATTGAAACAATTATTCAATAACTTTTGTGTGAACGAAACACTTTATCTTCTACTTGGATCACAGCGAATCAACCTTTAATTATACACGCCAGATGTATATTCGGCAAGGTATTTTCATTATTGATCCTAGTAAGACATGACGCTATTAAGCTGAGGACATTTTTATAAAGGTCACAATGCGGAAAGAAGGAGAAGTTGTGCACGCGAGAAAGATTCCTGAGTAATTGAATTAAGTTTTATTTGAAGTATTTCATGACAGTCTCCCAGATATCATGATGAATCAGGTGTGCTTAACAAGTTAACTTGATGTTTACGTTACATTACACTCCTTTAGTTTCTGAATCAAGTATCAGAATGTAGGTATAAACAATGCATACATATGCGGGTCAAAGTCATTACATAGCTTCAGGGACGCATTAGGACTTATTAGATTCATTCATGAACGTTAGATCATAAAGGCACACCAATCTTTGAGTAAATGGAACTATACACGTAACAGAACATCAGTTGGGGTTCTTACTTCTTGGGTACAAGGGATCTCATTTAACTCGCTATCTGAGTGTGGTACTTCCAAGGAATATTACAAAATAATATCTTGGGATTATATTAAATCTATAGATACATTCTATCTATCTCCTACATCAAGCATATTACTCAAAACAGTCCCCGAATTCTCCCAACTACGGAACGCCTATTTACTGCATTGTACCTGCAGACTTGCCTGGATCAAGATCAATGGCCCATCAATGCTGGGAAATATGTAGACAAGTCACAGGCCTTAAGTTTATACTTTTTCATTAATTATGGGATTCTCCTTGGTTTAACATAATTAGAAACTAGCAATGAGTATTCTTTCAATATGTATACTTAACCTTTTTTTTTTTTAAGGTTGGTATGAATATCCAGAAAGGAGTATGCCAAATAATTGAATATTTTCCATTGATTTCCCTGTGTTTTTGTCTACAAAATCAGCCGAAATTAACCTGCAGGGACCTGAAAGAACATAAATAAAGTATCTGTCATATAGAGAATACAATCACGTCAACGGCCATTGAGTCATTTGTCCATTGCGTCTGCCGAAATAATTTGTTGTTTTGTTCAGTCCCTGTACCCACTCATCGATTCAAAATTGCAATTTCATAAATATGGATTATATTGGAACACTGCACTATCACCGAATGTCATGCTCAAAGCTATTTACCGCTAAATGGCACCTGAGGGGAACGTATTGACGGATTCAAATGCTACCATAGCCATAGAGGCATGCCACTCAAATGCTATGGTTCCTGCTCAGCTATAATGAATCCCCTGGATAGCTATCGACAACCAAAATGAATCTGCATCTCTAACTTACTTTGTTGCCATGTAAATCTTACTCAACATTGTCCTGTGTAGATCTAAAGAGGAGATACAATATATATGCCAATGCAGGTAATGCATCAAATTGGGAAGGTAGACTTAAGTACTGATGAAAACATACCATTTGAAAGTTTTGACATATATGACCTTCACCACAAAATTAATCACTCGCGTAATATTATGGCGACATTCAACGTTATCTATCATTGCACATATTGTCCCATGAAAGATTAACATGGGAGCCTATGGACATCATGTTTTAAACATAACTTCAGACTGGCGCATTGCATGTGTTCACATTGTTGACTGGGCTATCGTCAAATGTTGGTCGATAATAGCAAGCTCTGCGGGCAAAGATGAATAAGCAATTTGAACTTTGAAATCTGTTGAGCATTTCGCAAGCTGTGGTTTTAGCTAAAGCTAGAGTTCCACCTAAAACTGTATTCGTTCGCTGTCGCCCTTGTTTCATGGTTAATATCATGATATGCCTAATTCAAATTACACAATTCATCAAGTTTATTAGGTAACCAGAAGGTTTCTTTGACATGAGCGGTAACAGGCTGATTGCCCCATGCTGGACAGGACAACTATGTGTCCCTTTTAGCTTTCTAAAACGTAAGGGATCACATAGACTAGGGTCAGGAAAACAACACTTAATTTTATACTCCCTCCTGCTGTCTCAAACGTAGTTTTATCCGAGAAAATCCCACTAAGAGATAAATATAGGACCAGTGCATTGATTTGTATTTCAAACTCATAGATATAGATAAACAGGTAAAAAACAAAAACAAGTTGGTGTCTTGGCGACAGCTCCAATCAGACTGTTCAGGGGAATATATAGGATTTTTTTAAAGTGTGGGTGGGTGGGTGGGATGGGGTGAGGATATAAGATGAGTACTAAAACGTCACACGCTCTCACACATTTTGTGTGTGCAGTATATCCTTGCAAGGGCGGATACGGGATTTCAAAAAAAAAAAAAAAAAATAAATAAATAAAGGGGGGTGGGGTCCACATATAGGGTAAGTACTAAAACAACATGCATTTGCGCACACATGTGCGACGTATTTTCTTATTTCGCAAGTTGAAGTCCCCAGCAAAAAAAAGAAAAAATGGGGGGGGGGGGGGGGTCAGAACTCCCTCGATCCGCCCCTGCCCTGCCTTTCTGTAGTTTAGGGGTGCACCAAAAGGAGGGGGGGGGGGGGTAATGATCGCTTGGACCTCCCTGGACCCCAGATATCGCCTCTACCAGTTCCCCGTCAGTACTTATCAAACTGTCTTTCCCACCCTGTCCGTCCCCAGGCAAGCAGCCCTCCCTGGACCCCCTCTCAGGGTATCGACTCCAGGGTCCCCGTTAACCGTCAATAATCAATGTGAGGCGTCCTGCCCCAGACAAAAAACGGACACCATCATTGACGACGAGTCATTATTTATTTGTTGGCATTAGTTTTTTGTTACATTATCTGTTATGGCTGGCACAGTTAGAGCAGGGCCGTAATATGGCGGAACGATGAATCAAAATTCCAGGAGACCTTTTAAAATCTTGCATAATTTTGAAAAATTTATACTGCGTCATTGAATTGGTAAAAACCTGCGTGCTTTCAACACGGCGTTCCATGCATTTATTAAAACCTGTATGCGCAAAAAGAACAGATTATGGTAATTTGGATGGATGGACACTAGTTTCACTTTTTTGATAAATTTGATCAACGTATTTAACTTTATTAACAGGTGCACCTATAGACACGTGGGTGCATAGTCCCTGCTGTTAATTTAACATCATTACAATTTCTTCTGGTTTTTAGTTATCATATTCATTACAATATAGGTCTAAAACTACATTATTTTATGCACTGAACCCTCTAACCAATAATGAAGAAATTACATCTGCTTAATAGTCATATGTCGTAGAATTGTGCTTGCAGATAATTGTCACAGGAAGTGCACGGAGCTTTGAATACACTGATGATGGTTAAATAACAAATGCACACATTTTTAGCTTGACCACAAAGTTCGGTTTTCTAGGTAATTTTGATTTTTTTGCATGAGCACTGTCCATGTTTCCCCAGCAGAACGGGCATTAATTATCTTCATAATGCCATCTAATACGCTCTGCCAACATTAGCAGTGTTTGCCCAATTACCCGAGGAAATGGACAAACAGGGTGAGAGGTTTTAATCTGAATTGTTTGTTCACATTGCCGACACAGACGGGTCTGTAGAGGCGTTAATACAGCTAGTCTAATCGCCGTTTGGCAGCTGAACGCTTTCATAAGCTGCGAATTATTTCCTCTTTCCATGATTTAGGATATTCTTAACGTTATTGGAAGAAGCCTAAACAATCTATTGTCAAAGATAACATGGTCGGTAACACACGAAGAGGGTTGGCATCAATTGCGTAAATTATTCCTTTTTCATTAGTTTAAGGTGTGTGTTTCAGTGAAAACACGATGATCTAAAAGAAAGAATACCCATCTGTTTCGTAATAAAACTCTTAGCCCAATTATCCAATTATCTCCATAGTCCAACTGGCTCATTGAGGAAATTATACCATCGCAAGTTGTCAACTACTGTGGTTCAAAATACAACGATGACTTTACACAAATAAATTTAGATCCTTTAAATACCTTTGTTTGATTTCAAGTGTTTAGTTGATACGATTGAGTTATACTTTTTGCATAATACAGAAACTCAATTTGACCCTTTAGAAGATCTTTCCAAATCAAACAGCAATGCCAAACGCAACAGCTCTTGCGATACCTATCATTGCATGTTTTTGCGACAATGTAGCCCGGACCACCTGAGAGTATACTACTTACAATTAGTGAACTTTAGTTTTAAATCTACTGAATAATAATCCACAGGTCAGTCAATCAAAGTGTGTTTTTTTTTTTTTTTTTTTTTTTTTAATTGAGCTGAATTATCATCACTTCACAGTGCTTTTCATGACATCGATTATGGAACTTAACATACTTAATGCTACATACATATATATATATATATAAACATATATACATTTTATACAATATAATTACATGTTAATCCAGAAATTCTATAATACATCAAATACATTTTCCTACCTTTTCTCAATTCAAAAAGGCCATCAGCTAACCCCCGGCTCGTGTATCTTTTTCCATATCGATTTTATCAGGTCAGTAGTCAACATACGTTTAAATTCAATACCTGATTCAATATTTTGTACAACATTTTCGGGCCAAATAGGGTAGGACATTAATACTATTAACGGTGCTGCCAGACTTTAGCATTGTTTCCAATTGGAAATGAGCATATATTATTATTGCCTTTGTTGAGGGTTTGCAAACAATATTTTCTTTCTTTTTTCCGTTTTTTTTAGGTAAGTGAATTTGGGATTTAAATGGTTTACCTTCAGTATAATATTTCATGACAACATTTAATTTTACTGCGAAGTTGGATGGGCTAACTGCTGTCTCATAAGGTTTTATATAGGAGGCACTCTTGTCCTTAAACCCTGCTAGCCTTGCCACATTGCCTGCCTAATTATTTCTTTTGTTTTTATTATTAGTCAACCACTTTCACATACATATGCTCTTCCAAGTAGGTGTAGAAAAATGTTGATGTATCCCTTGGGAAGACATACTTATAGTATAAAATTGAATGATTGACATTTAATTTGATATAACATAACGGCTGAATTCTAGAATAGTTGCAATAATAAACATAAGCAGGCTGGTATACAAATAGCCCACAAAAGATCTCTGAGCAATTGATGTCAGTGGCTTTCCTGAGTTCAGTACAGCCATAGGAACATGTTATGTCAAACGTTTTATACTTTTCCGGAAGCTAACCAAGGACTATTCTGTATGGGAACAACAACGTACCTGCCTCCATAAGTATTCAAGATTCGTCAGTGTGTTGACATACTTAAGCTGATGGGCTTACCACCCCCATAAGGGTAGTTACCTTCTGTCCCTGGTTGGACCTGCGGCAGTTTTATAGATGGGAATCGACTCTTTGAACGTCAGCCCTGTTTCCAGCTGTCTGATCAAGGACCTGTTTTAAAGGTCACACCGCCCAGGTCTGCCAACTGATGAGGTTGACTGACACTCTATCAGGAGACCTGTGGCAGAGTCGGACATTACCCGTGTGAGTGTAGAGATCATTACTCTTGCCCGACCCCCACCCTGGCGACTATATGAGGGACAATGTGAGCAGCTGAGTTGGCGAAAAAGTTATTTGTTCATTTGTAATAAAAAGATTAATTATATGTATATAAAATATAAAAGTGATATTAAGAAATTACATAATGAAATAGATAAAAGAATAAGATGAGGTGCGGGTGGGCAGGGTTTGTACGTCTGGGAGAGGTGGAGTGAGACTTAAGGGGTTTGAAGGCTCAGCAGTGGGTTTTATAGTGAGAGGGGGTAAGTGGCTCGTCACTGATGGGACAGGCATTTATGGTTGGGCAGGACAGGGACCAGTGGAGGGGTGTATGGTTAATGAAAGAGGCACCAGAGGGAGAAGGGGGTGGGGGGGGGGGGGAGCAATGAACACCAATGCCCTCTACAGGGCATGACTTCACATAGTTTATCAATTTTTTAGACGAATCAATTTCTTATGACTCCCTCATTACGGGCACCTGAATTGGAATTTTGATTTTTTTAAAGACTGTCACTATTATGTCACTAAATTCTGAGTATACAATGAAGAGCTGTTCTTGAGCATAATCAGGTGATTACACATATGACCAAACCCATGCACCTATTATATGGCTGACTGCAGGCCTTGCCACGACACTTTTTGTAAGGTCTATGACCAGGGATGCTAGTTTTCAAATTTTAATCTGATTTCAGATTTTTTTCACATCATCACCTCAAAAAAAATATTTCAAACTGATGCCTTTCATGACGTTTTATGGTATTTTAAGATTGTTCTAAATTTTCTCTCTAGGGTATCAGATTTTTTATTATCCTGACTTACATCACTATGTAACGTTCCTATGAAAGCCGCGACAAAATTCCTAACAGCATAATTAAGTTCTTCTCTTTTTAGATGCACATTTTCTAAAGGTGTGCCTCAGATATTAACCTTACGTGGATAGCAACATTGCAGTTCGTAATGTATATACAATGCCCTGCCAATACACTATACAATGGCCTGCCAACCTTAGCTCCTGATTGTTTGAAATAAATGTCTGATTTCTTCCAACCATTAGAAAAACCAAGAAAAGAAGCATAAACCCTAGGAACCCCTCAAAAACTGAATAATAATCCATACCTCAAATTATCCAAGTATGGATGAAAGGACCACAGATAGGCCTTTTCAACCTTAATCAGGGTGTACTTAAAATACTCAGGTGAATAGGTATAATAGCAATAATCTAGCAATAATCTAGTTAAAACAGTCAAGGGAACAATCCTGGATCAATTATCAACAAAACTAACAAAAATGTATTAAAATGGATGCCAGATTGGATCGCCCGGCCGGCTCACTGACATAGAGACCACTGACGGTTGGTGAATATTTAACGAACTAATGGTATAGATAATCTGATGAGCCTAACTTTTAAACTACGTCTAACATCGACATTAAAAAATCCAAGATTGCTGCAACCACACGGGATGATTAGTTCGTATTGGTTAAGACCATATTCTTCCATGTACCAATCCTTTGAGCCAGTCACAAAGGGTCAGACTGTAAAGTATTATACAGGGGCGGATCCGGGGGGGGGGGGGTCCTGGGGGTCCTGACCCCCCCCCCCCTTTTTTTTTTGGTGGACCCCTAAACTACAAAAAGAGGGGAAAATGCTGCACGCATATGCGGGATTGCAGGCAGTTTTAGTACTTAGCCCTGACCCCTCCCCCCTTTCGAAAATCCTGTATCTGCCCCTGTTTTACATCTACCTCAGCTGCCACCAGAACTGCATTTGAAGTATTGCAAGTTGTGAACATTTGGCTCCTAGTTCATATATAGGCGTATATGTTACGTAATACAAAAAAGACTACAGCCCCAAATGGGAACACCAAATTTCAGTGAAGCAAATTTTCTGTTCTGACAATCAGTGAGTGCATGTAACAATGCATGAATGCAGCGTAGGTAGGGAGTGGAACAACGAAGGGTATATGTTACATCTCAACAAAACGCCTAGCCTGGAGCATTTCTCTGACTGTTGTCCAACACATGTAATATACACCACTGACTTCCCGTTAACAATTCACCAGTCCTTAGGCAAGTCCACTCAGCTCTCACAACCAAATGCTCCAAGACAAAGTCAAGCCTATCTGCGGAGATCCCTCTAATACCCAGCCTCCTGGGCTGCTACCACAAGGTCCTCATTAACTGATGGTTTCAACATCTCTGTGTTTCGGGTGTGATGGACCTACCTAGTGATGGACCTAGCTCCCCTTCTCCTTGCATCCATGGAGATTCACTGCCTATGCCCTAGAAATAGTTTTTATATGTGTGATCTTTTAAACTAGGACTGACAACACGTCAGTACCAACCGTTTATCATAATGTATCATTGTAAAGAAACATGAAACGTCTAAAGGAACATTTTTGCACAATAAACTTTTTATAAAGTCATAATCTCCGGAGTTTGGTCTAGAATAGATCCACAAATGCGCCTCCTTAAAGGGGGCGTCACCTAAACGACCAAAGTTAGTAAAAAACGACCAGAAAATGTGCTTTATTGACAGAATCAATCATAAATCTACCAGAAAATGATAAATCGCTTGCCAAATATCTGACAATGCTAGTTATTGCTTGATAGCAATTTCTAAATTGACCAGAATCTTAAGCCCCATACCCACTAGATGATTTTATTGGCGACTGGCGACGGGCAACTGGGAGAATCGGCCGATCCTTATGATTGCCTGTTAGAACGGTATATTGTAATGTGCATGTTTAATCTGAGTTGCCACTAAAATCGGCCGACTCTACCAGTAGAATCGGCCGATTTTAGTGCTGATGAGTCGGCCGCTTGTGTAAAAGTTACCTAGATGGTATGGGGTTTCAGTTACATCGCTCAGTGGGTCCTCACCTTTAGATTCAATGTTAGTGGGGTGTTTTGCTGATGGCGCCCGGCTCATACAGCTACAGGTGAGTGTAGAATTCATTGGTACTATAGAAATGGAAGGACCAACCACTGATCACCAACTGTTAAAGCCCATACCCACTAGGCGATTTGTACTTGATCGCCCGTCAGTATGATATATTGAAATATACATGTTTGATCTGAATCGCCGGGAAATGTGCTCAACGATTCACCTGACGATTTGATCAAACATGTTCATTTGAATACAGCATACTGACAGGCAACGAAGCCCAAATCGCCTAGTGGGAATGGGGCTTAATGGTAGGGTGGAAGTCGATGTACGCGGTACATTCAACAATATAGAAGGAATCAGTAATGAAAGCAACAGCTGTGTGATAAAAACAGTGCTCAATAATCACTCAGGGATTCAGGGATACGGCATGGGTCTAAGAGGGGCATGAACATAGGCAGGTGATGTGTAAGTAAGTATTGAGATATCTAGCTTTGTTAAATACAGGATAATCCAGATGGAGTTAGAGGTGAGAAGAATAAACCATACCCATCCAAGTAACAGTTATTACCGTTCTGTTACTACACGTTTTTGGTCAATCTGTTACTCACTAAAATAGCCCAAAACAGTTATGTTATTTATGCTGATATTGATACCTCACCAAACCAGAAGATTAATATAATGTCATTTTTGAGATGATTTTAACAGAACCAAACCAGAACATTATAATCACATTCTGGGTTGGCTGAAGGCTGTAACCAAAGAATTGCAGTAATGTTGTTGCACTTTGCTCACCTGAACAGGCCAGTCGGGTTGCAGTGTAAGACCAACCCTTTATAAGGACACATATCTTTGTTATAAGTCATTGTTATTTTTACGAAATGCTTTTGTGGAGTGACGCTGACTTCATCTATATCACAAATGGGGCCGCACGTGCATGACTCATTGTGTGTCGTGTATTATTTTCTAGTGTTTAGCAATGTGAGCTGTGTCTTGAGTAGATTGGTATAGGTTTTAAAAATAGTAAGAAAACAGATCAGTCATATCAGGTAAATATAAAACTACATGGCTATTTAGGACACTGAATGGGTAGAAAGACGATTTATCTATATGTTAAACATGTTCGATACAATATCGTAATATTTTGCCTATTCAAATCTCTTATAACGTAAAGGTTGACCAATTATGGTGCAAGGCTCTGGCATTGATTGCATGGACATCGTTTGTTTTGCAACCACCACTATACATTGCTACTGTATGTGTAATTGAGGGTATCGCACAACCAGCCACTGTTATAACCAGGGTCATAACTTATAACTGGAGAAGTGGAAAATTTGTTTTCAGCTGTAAGATATTATTCAAATCTTCCAATTCTACAATTCTACAGTTTGTGAAGGTCCCTCAAGTTGGGCTTCTACAGGAAGACAAACCGGTATATTTGAAGGCAATCAAGCATTAAACCTTTCCATTCCCAACGATCAACCAGTTTTTGAACCCAATAGTCTCTGTAGTTGTAAAGGGTTGATATTATTTTTTCATTCTAGTCGTCCTGTGGAAACCCACCTTAAGCCCGCACTTCTCCATTTTATGGTATAACTTTGGTTATACCACAAAAAAAAACTAAATTGAGAAATAGGTTTGTACATTACTATAAAATGTCAGTTTAACCTCCAAGTTCTACATTTTACACTCTGTAAAAGTCACTCAGGTAAACCCATACACAGAACACGACGCTAAACCCACATTCTCCTTCCGCCCCGCGGGCGAGGCGTGGTGCAGGCTCGGCCGGCCTCCCCTGCCGCCCTCATCCCACGTATATACAGTTTCAGGCCAGGAGCCTGCTGAGATGGGAGAGTAATGATTTTTGGCACAGAAAGCACACATTGCGGTGTTGACACAACCTAGGCGTGTTAGTTCACGTTGCTGGCAACCAGACCAGCTCCGTGCCCGCTATACCTGAGTAGAATAGGGGATTAAATGGGGCCATTAGGTATGGGTGGGGCTGTCGGAACTGGGTTGGGCTCCAGTAAAGTATTGCAACTGCATACATGTTCGGCACCTTAAGATATATGCCTATGGAATATGATGTATATGCATACCCGAGTGGTATATACTTATAAACTTAATGCTAATACATTTGAGATTATATCGTGGTTTATTTTTATTATTTTTTTTTTATTATCAAAAACCACTTCACAAAAGAATGTGATCTTCCAGTAGTTACATTGGTGGGGCAGGTACATTTGATGAACAATATTATGTACCTAATATGACCTAATTTATTTTGGTCAAACTAAGAAATGTGAATGTGTGAGAAGGCTGTTAAGAGAAGGCCCCAATTTCCAATATTGAATTGCTATTAAATCTGTCAAGGATGTTGGCATTTTATAGTTGATTTGTCATTCCTCCTTTAATGATTATCAATTATTCAACAGGTGCTTGCTTTTTCACCTAAAGATGCCTTATGAGAACTAGAGACTACCAAACACCCCTAAAAAGCAGCAATCAATACGTCTAAATATTGATAATGGAGAACATGGTTTAATTTTATACCAATCATTATTACACCCTTCTGATATCCAACAGGCGTGAACCCATGAATGTCAAAGTGCTTATAAATAGGGAGTGCATGAGCTGTTTGTTCCATAAACATGCCTGCATTTCACTATACTACTTGATCGTCAAAAGCACTATATGGGTTTCAAGTGGTTCAAGTTTAGGCAAGGGTGGATAGGGCGGTGGGTGGGGAGTTCAAGGAGTTTTGCACCACCCCTTTTGGTGGACGCCTAAACTAAAAATAGAGGGGGAAATGTCACGTGCGTTTCAGTACTTAAGCCTATGGCCTATGTGACCCCCCTCTTTCGGAAATTTTGTATCTGCCCCTGTTATGCTTGTAGATATTTTCCCAATGAGCATCATGAATGCAATTGGATATTTTAGCAAGTGTTTCAGATGTTCTGTTTTCTATAGAAACAGTTGAAGCTAAGTATGAGAGGACACATACGGGTGGTCCAGCAGGCAGCATTGTGAGACCTATACCCAGTGGGCCTGGGTTGGATTCCCTGGGCAGTCTGTTGGATTACCTTTCCTTGCCTTCGTTCACACTACAATAGATATGATCATAGTACATTGTAAAAAACAAAAACATAAGCTGGTCCTGGTATAGCTGAAATACTACTGAAGGGACTCTAAACTCCAGCAATCATCATCTCTGGTATTATGATCTGTCAGCTCGAAGGCAGCTTTGCACGCGTTGGCTTACGTCTTCGATCAAGCCCACTGTAATCCCATTATCACAGTGTAACCACGCCATTCCTCGTATTGTATCACCAATTGGGACAACTTGTCTAATGTGTCTTTTTTAATTTCCCTTTCAGCCAGCAGAAATTTGACCCCACGCCACCCGTCTCCACGCCCACGACCACAGTATGGCACTGGGCCCTGGACTCCAAACCCACAACGGTTATGTTCGGTAAGGTCATTGTTTGTTATTGTAGGTACAGCCAAGGTATCCTACTCTTGTGGGGAATGGAAAAGGTGGTCGCATAAGAGAGGTAGCGCTAATGAGGGATACATCAGCATGATAAGGGTTATTTCATTCCAGCTATGACTTGAATAAGAGCGTCAGCCGCTGGTGAGTGAGGCTGTAGGGGGACATCTGTTTAACAATATCAAACATGAAGTAACCAATAGTGGGATATATCAGGGTAGGTGTGTCGATACATTCTTTCTTATCTATCTTAACACAAATAGACTCAGCTGTTCTTGAAAGATCAGACACCTTCCACAACAATTCCTTGCATCTCAAATACAGCTCGTAATCAAATACATGCCAATTCCTATTCGTAAGGTCATTATTATTGAAATTCAATATTTCTTTTAGGGAACCTTTCATAAAGATTATTCAGGCCTAAGGGGTCTGATCTTTTTAAACTGGATGCATTCACCATAATTTGAAAGATGACCGACTTTGAATTTAATTGCTGACTACTGTTTTCTTCCTCTTCAGAAAAAGTTCCAGGGACGGTTTGGTGTAATGGAGCTATTCTAGACACTCAGGTAACTTAGACAACTCACAAAACGTCTGTTTCACATTGAAAGTGATGTAGACAATTACATACTCTTCACTACTCTAAATTTGTTTTGTAAATGTGATGAATCTGTTCCCTATAATATAACAATATTAAGGTAAAAAGATATTCAAGTAAAACATTATTATGTCTCAGTTTGAGTTTCAAACTCCATTGATGCAATAATCTATTGATCTGTTAGGTCTATCTATGGATATATAAAACATCTTAAAACAATAATGTACATGCATAAACGTTGCTGTTTAATAGGCGCTGTATACTGAATATTGTTCTATGTCAGGGTTCCAGGCCCTATATCTTCACCATTGTTCTACCCTCTAAGAAACTGGTGAATAAAAGATCTGTTAATGCCCTTTGAGGGCAATAATGGCTGTCTATGATTACATAAAAAAATCAACATTCTGTGTGTAATTGATATAGAATAAATCAAGTACAGACTGCAGGTGCACTTAGCAATTGCACTTGCCCCAGTTTGCCCAGGCCTGTGTCTCAGGCTAAAGCTCCCAAGTATCCATGTGCAAATCAGGGCACTATCAATTGCTTGTGCCCCCATGGTCTGTACTATGTATTTGTATATATACAAATATATATATATATATATGTATATATGTATATATATATATGTATATATATACTTCCATGTACACTTTTTGCTATTTGCCTCTGTATCGAGACATTATGTGGTTTGTGAGGATACAGCTAATTTGTAACCAAAGTGCCTGAATAAAACTTTCATTCCTTGTCACTAGATGGGGTTCGCGGATGGAGACGGAGGGGTCATCGAGTTTGTGTTAGAGGTCAAAGATGGCGCTCCACACTTTGCCAAGATTGTCGTGAGTAGCCTAATATATCTGTTAATGTTGTTTTTGTCGATTGATCCGTTGACTTTCGGGATAGTTGCCTAGGGTATCACGCCAATACAGAGGCGATGGTTTGGCTACTTGAATAATTATACAGCCCTTTGGAAGAATTAGCAAATAATACAGCACCAATGTGTGATCTCAGATTGGTATTGAATTAATTCATGTATATATATATATATATATATATATATATATATGCCTATTCCTAATCCCATCTAAAATGAGAAATACAACCTTTAAATCTCTACAAATTGAATAAAAAGGTATTGTAGAGCTACCAAAATGTTTGTCCCATATGTTGAGGAAATCCTTAAGATATCCATATAAAACAATGGTAATCTTCAAAAGCGATGAAATTATTCTAAACATACTCTCCAGTAGTAAAATGATATAACATAAACTTATTATTATAGCCATTAATTTTCATTTTTCTTTCAACAGAGGTTTTCCACGGGAAGCAAAAAGGAGGGCATTGTGTACCAGCTTTTCGTGGACGGCATCTCCATCTTGGAACACACGCTGAACCCAGTATCTCTGCCCAACCCAGAGGACGCCGGCGCCTGCGCCCCACCTGCCTACGAATATCATGACAATGAAAAGAAAACAAAGTAGTGACACCTTAAACCATGACCCCAAATCAGAGAAGTGACACCTTCAGCTCCTGCTGAAAACGAGAGTTATAGCACAATATTTTGAAACTACAGAAACAATGAGGTATTGAGATACATCTATTAGTGGAAATTCAATTCAATCAATGGCTTTGGGTGGGGGGTCATATTCGGCATGCGATAATTACAGAGTATTATTGCCATGTTGAACAGTCCATGCAAGATTAACCATATTCAATTGCTATGGATGCCCTCAGCAGTTCTCTCCACGTGGAATCCCCAGTTTAAAGATTCAGGTCGATTCAACAGAAACAGTTGTATTTAGCTTAATATCATAGTTAACATGTTAAAAAGAGCCTAAATACTAGGTATTAACACTTTTAGCATTAAAAAGAAGATTTTGTTTGACATAATGATCCCGATAGTGATCAGGGTATCCATAAAGGACCCATACTATGCCCGATTAATGGGCTACCAGTAACCTTACTACACCTACATAAAGGCAGACATTATCTTTCAGCTCTAGGGCTTAGGCCTAGGTCTACGTATAGAATGATAATGAACGAAATTTATTAAAATGTATATACATTGCCTGGTGATTAATCAGACAAATAATCACTTGTTTATCCGGTATCGCTTGATTATTCTAGGAGAGGTATTTTTGTGTTGTTGAAATTTTGCATCTGACATGCCATCTACCTTCTTACTATTAACTATTCATTCATCAAAGTTAAGAAAGAAGAAGGGCTTCAAATCTGTGAAACTTAAAGCGAAATGGAAAAGAGTTTTTCCTAGGTACATGCAGTAGATACAATACTCATTTGGTAGTCTGGAATGGGCTACCTAAGACTTATCTTGCTGTATGGTATCCAAAATCAAAACGATTATTTTGATAATAGATCCTCCTCCATTCTCGTGCTCTACTTCTATAGATAAGTGGCTCTATTGATAAGTAGCCAGTCCTTCTGTTTGTGTAAACCTCGAGAAAGAAGAGACTGTTCAAGGTACACATAATATGAAAGACAACAGTACAGTGCATTTAGAAATGTCGCTATGCAAAGTCCTTCCCCTACATCTAGAAACATGGCTATCCCCTGTCTGCTCATCAACTTTCTAACGGCCAGTCTTCCGTTTACCGTTTTCCCTTCAAGAATAAATCCATTGTTATCTTAATTCAGGAAAATACCGGAAACATCATTGTATATTTGTGTTCGCGTTTCAGCTGACTTACCTGCTGGCCTTAGGTAGAGACTTTACCGAGGGGTGGTATCAATTGATCGCATCTTAAGTGCTCATTCCGTATTAAGAACTTGACTTTTCTGCTTCTATATCTATTTTTAGCTTATTGGGTAAAGCATGTTTGCCTGTTTCTTCAAGACGATTAGCTGAATATCTGTGATAGAGATTAAAGTTATTTATCATGACAATCATTTGATTTTAGCAATTTGAAAATTTTTATCTGTCGCAATGAGATCATAAAGCATTATATTCCGGTTTCAAATGGTAGTTGTTTTTATCGTTCATGCATATATACATTTGAATTCATTTCTATCCTTTGCAGTCTGAGAATGATATGATAGGGAATTCTTGATGTCAATTTTACATGTATTTTTCGCAGAGCTAAGTCATATATCCTTGTCTGTATATGTGTTATAGATATCCTATATTTTCTACAGCGCCCTGACTGGCTTTAACGGGATCTGTTTAGCTAAAACTAGTCTTTTATGATAAATTGAGTGTGAAAGTTGATTTGGGTTGTTAAAATTACATTAGCTATGGGGACCATCAGTTATAATGTATATTAACAGGTGTCTGCCAATAGTCAATTGCGTCTTTAAGGGATGCTTAAAGTCTGTTATTTGAAAGATAGATTTCCATGAAAAGTCATACATGAAGAACAAACAAAAGGGAGGGTGATTCAAACTTCATTATCTTCGATATTATTCCAACAGAAAGTATGTACAAAATACATATTCTACATTGGCGAGCACTCTGGATCCAAATCAATCAACTATTTTTTCAGTGGCCAGACAAGGTAAAGTATTGATGTTGGGTTGGATATATGTGTGACCACCTTAGGGTCAGATATGATGTGACAATTGGTGATGTCTAGTTTACCCTGATGGTATGTACTGAGGATGCTCTGCAGGTTGTCAGGAATGTTTTGCAATATATTCATCGTCTTTGTAGAACTGATTTAGTTCCATCTAAGTACTTGTAACTCAAACTGGCAATCTATTTATCCAAATATATGCTGTTCTTGAAAATAAAGATTGTTTAGGTACATAACGTTGTTGCTTTTCTTTCATCTATACTGCATATAGCTTCATGCAGAAGTGGTCTAACCTTTTATTTGGGAGTTTGAGTTCAAGGAAGTCAAAGCGATGTCATGCCCTTCTAATATGCACAAAGTGTAAGAGGGGGACTTACTCTCAAAACTCAAAAACTCAAAAAATACAAATTGCTATCGCCCTACAATAGACCTGTCCACTTTTCCAGTTAGCCCACCCCTCATTTCTATGATATCAACATTTGTAGAAAAATGTTCATCATACTTGATTCACAGAAATTTTCCTAGTAGTATTCCCCCAAACTATACTTTATAAGCTTTTACTTTCAATATGATGTTAAATATGTAGCTATAGGACTAGAAAGCAAAAATGGCATTTTCCCATAGGGAACAGTGTTAAAGCCCTTCAGCTTTGCTCACAATGTCCAACCCTAAAATCACAAAAACATACTTTATTTTGGTTCACCTATTTGGAGGTAATAACCTAATTGAGAGAAAATAATAATTCATCCCCATTTAACAACACCTTATTGACTTAGAAAACATAAGTACTAACTCCTTCACTCAGATTTGCGTCAGTGCCTGACTTTGCAAAAACTGCAATTATGTCCGACCTCTGTACCATGCCAGCAATACATCCCAAAGTGGACAGGTCTATTACTGTAGACCTAACGACCTTTTAATTGTTTACAAACATCAGCCCTAAATCTCACATATGGAGTAATCATTGTTTGTATCATCTATATTGAAAATTCGTTTGTATAAACTATATACCTAAACCTAAAAACCCTCAGCTTTAAAGGAAATTTAAGTGAGAGGAAGTTGATTCGATATTATGCTTAACAGCGGAGATACTGTTTATTGTTTAAAAAATGTATTGCTCTTGCTTGTGCAACAGGCCACTGCAATAGCATCACCTTCATCATTACTCCCTGCACCAACGCCACCTAGTGTAAAGCATTGCTAACCTGATATCTCAGTATTGAGGCGTTGTTCTTCATGGAATTCGAATCCAAGTGTGTCCACTTGTATTCCGACAATGATATAATCAATAAAGCCTTTTCATAATACTATCATACTCGACATTCAATTGTTCATAAACGTCCAAGGTTAACCACGTTTCATGAAAATGTGTATATTTTCATTACACACATTATAAGAAAACAATGTCCGGTAAGTTCTCATGACTATCTCAGCATTGGTATATAATATGGCATTTTACACCACACTGTGTCCTAGGTACGGATGTTAAATCCATGTATAGATAGAATGTATTCAATAAGCATAATTAATTTGATATTTCGATAGTTTTTATAAAGTGAAAGTTTAATACAATATCTTATTTAAGTTAAGAATTATTTATCATGGTTTATTCATCCAATGAATATTTATCGTTATAAAGGATACAAAAACATGCATTTCGAATGTCAACAAAGCTTTTACACGTGTCAAATGATCACAACAGAATCATGTAGTTATGTTCCATGGGACACGGGTGTCACAAGTATACAGATACAATGAATTTGAGTTTTTAAGAATCGAAAATTAAGTTCAATCAACCACAAGTCTCCAATGATACACATCACTTAAATATTGGTTAATAACATCAGGTCTATACACTTTTAAAAAGATTGGTATATAAAAGAAATTTACATTTATTTATATCTTTTGCAAGATCACCATGATACTGTATTGTTGTTCTGCTATATCTGTGGATATGGATCCCATAAACGTTATAAATAGGCCAACACATGCGCACATTCTCAGAGATGGCTGCTGATATGGTCTGTTTGATATACCCATGACACGTCATGCAGCAGATAAGATAGGCTGTATAGCAATTGTGTAGAATGACGTCCTACACATATCTATTTCTTAACAATTTCTTTCAACTTCACTTATACAGATGAAATGTCTTCCAGCTGATAATGATTTGTTGTGATTATACACATAGATGGAGTAAGAGAGAGAGACAATACAAAAATGTATGCAAACTCAGGATATTTACACACCTGAATGTTAGGACTATGGTAAAAAGGGGGTATATCGCGCACCTTATTCAATGCTGCCGTACTTTGCTCTTCCATTTATTACTTTTTGAGTCAGACAACCCCGGTTTTGCTTTAAACTATACATCCCTATATGGTGTATTTGAAGATATATATTTTTTTGTCTCTAGCCTTAACTCTTATTGAATAGGGTCATATACGGAATATGTTATGACGTCATAGCACATTGTACAAATTAATAGCAATTTTTGTCCTTTTCTATATTTTACTATAGCTAATGTGCGCGATACAACCCTGTTTTACCCTATGGCTTTGGTTTGAATTTGAGCAAGAACATATGTATCCAAGATGACTCTGGACGCAACTTTAACCTTATAAGCTCATGATACTTCGACAGAATGAGATATTGCAAGTCTATGTTAAGAGAACGATCATATCGTTCAAAACTGATTATGTTCTTATCTCCAGCCCAATGAAACGGCGCATAAACATTCAGCCTATTCATACAATCTATACAAATAAACCATCCATTACGTTTTATCATTTCACCAACTCTTTTATTATTGTTTCATCTTTGCTTTTGTATTGCTCGAAGGCTGTATTTTTTCAGTAATACATCTCATCTGTTTATCCTATTCCTATACACACGTTGGTTACACAATACTTTATCAGCTCTTGGATCTTTATCAGTTGTTCATACCGAGGCCCTGACCTCTGGGGTTAAAGTCCATGCTGTAGGACCGGCATTTTTGACAGTTTTAGGTCGATGGTGGCGGGGGACGGGGGTCCCCCTGCCCGCGGAACAACGTTTGGTCGCCGTATCTAGGTGAGTATATAGACACCTATTACTTTTTTTTTCAGTTTGTGGCGCTCGTAAACTCAGGCCTAATACGTTGGTTGGACGCTATTGTTTTTGTTGAGTCCAGTTCCATATGCTTATGGATCAACAGTCGGAATATGTGTCATTAGTTGGAAATAACATTTGGTTTATTCATTCCTCTTTTGTATAGGGTCCCATTCATGTCTCAACATTTGTTCATCGTTTCTATCAATTCTTGCTGATTTTCTGGTTGGCCAGCTGTATCGGTTTAAGTCTGTCATAGGGGATGTATTCCTTGACATTTCGTTTTAGAAAGGCACGTGTATCTTGGATAACGCCGTATGGTACGGCAATGGTCGATGCTATTCCGTTTCTACCGTCTTTTAGTCTCGTTATTGTACTCCTTGTGCTTCCCTAGCGTTTTAAACATATTGATTCACATTTCAATATTTTCACACAATTTACGTTGTTGTCTGTACTTCCAAGATCTTATTATTTAACTTTTTTTTCAAATGTGTGACTCACCTGAACTCCACATATTCTATAGTGTCTTTCTTTCGTGACAAAGGCATGTCCGAGAGTTTTTAAGTTTGTTGAAAGGCGTACATGTAAAAAGGCGTGATAATTCAAAATGAAAAACCTGTCATTCTAATGCATCAAGCGGACAACAAAGAACAATTGATTTCCTAAACCATAGAGCGAAATAGTAATATGCATGCCACGCAATATGTGGCATGCAATGATAGAGGCGATACCAGTAAATAAAAAGAACACAATGCAACTTACCTCTTGGAATAAGTAAACATTAGGACGATGTTTTTAAGGAAATACACATAACGGAACTTGGTTGGGCTCACTTTCCGCTTACTTTGAAGGCAAAGGATTCGTTCATGTTGAATATGCGTGATGCAGCTCTTTCTTTGAAATGAGATTACATCAAATCAAAGCCGATTATCTGAATAGCTTAAAGTTCTTATACATAAGGCTGCAGCAAATAGATGAGAAGTAAGAGACAATAGATTGTTGAAAGACGCTTTTCCGAAAATGATCTAAATGATAAGTTGCTTAGCCCTTACCAAGCCCCAAGGACACAATGGTGTTTGAGAGGTCTGGATAGGTAACTTTAATTTCTAAAAGTTCAATCCTTTTGTTTAGACAGAACAATATCAGTTATGCTGGTACAGGTAACTACTCTGGCAACAGAAATCAAAATAATATGTGTTACTTTTCTATAGTTCATAGAAAGATCAGTTATTGGTTCAGTTTTCCAGTCCTTCATTTGGATAAGTAGGATGTCTACATGGTCCTGCATTGTTAGTTGAGCTGTAAGGCTTTATGTACAGTCATGACCTGCCTGTAGGTGTGGGTTTTTATATCTACTGTAAAATGTCCATCATCTACACCATGAATGTGACATTCATTAGTCTCTAAGGTACAGTCGTGGGTTCTATAAATCAGGAAACATGGATAAATACCTTTTATAGAGCCGGCTGTCCAGGACCATGGAGCAGGACAGTAACATCTTTGTCCGCAATAATGATAGCTTCTCCTTGGTCTCCGGATCCACTGTGAACCTCAGTGAGATGATCACCATGTTCACTGATGGTTCTTTCACACCCATCGTCCATGTCATTCAAGATAAGGACCAACACACAGGTAGTCTGACGGTCTTCCTGCACAGGTCATCACACAACCAGGTCATGCCCTATACAGTTATCAGGAGTAAATGTCACTCTAGCAAGAGTATTCATGGTTGTAGCTGGCCTCCCATTGATTCTTCTTAAATGGTTATCAGCTTGGGAACATTAAAATAAAGTAGCCAGAAGGTAAAATGATGGTCTATGGCCAAGGCTGTTACCACCAATCTATAAGAAAGGTCATTAACATATGACCATAGAGGAGTGATTTTTTAAGTATTGATAGGACCAGGCAAGGGCCAATGCCTCATAACTGGGACTGCGTACCTGGCGAAGTATATCTGATAAGGATTCCACCAGAAAGATGTCCTCAGTGAAAGATGTCCTAGGTGAGCCATCCTCATTCTTGCTCACTATGTTGTTCCTAATAGCTGTTTCTTTTGAGTCGGTATTCATTCATAGCCACCTCCATTTGTCTAAATGACAGGTAAATCCTCTGCTGCACAGCCATTTGTCCCAGCTGTAAATGGGCTTCCTTGCGTAGGTTGGCATTCTGGTTAGTGATTTCACATGAATACCTGTATTCATGTATCAATGTATCAATTTGTATCTAAAAGAAAAGTTTGATCAATATGTCAATGTGTGCCTTTTTTCGTTTCTTCTTCTTCACATGTGTGTAAAGCCAATGAAACCTGGTGTAATACATGCACGTACATTCTTCCTGCAAACTCATTCTGCACGACTGACCACTCCTTGCTGTCCACAGATATTCTGTGAGTTACCCCTCTTGAACGAAAATCTTTCCTTTTTTTCACCTCGTTGAAAAGTTGGCTCTCTATTTTTAAAAACCTTGTCACCCCGAAAGGTTTCCTTCTCTCAAGATTAAGCATTCACCCCTCTAACATGATGAAAACTTGGTCACTAATCTGCTGCATGTTGGTTGCTTGTGCTGATACACTATGATGCTTAGCAAAAAAGGTAATTAGCCCTTTGAATGTTGGTCTTCATAACTCTTTGAAAAGTTGGCTCTTTATTTTTAAAAACCTTGTCATTCCGAAAGGTTTCCTTCTCTCAAGATTAAGCATTCGCCCCTCTAACATGATAAAAACTTGGTCACTAATCTGCTGCATGTTGGCTGCTTGTGCTGATACACTATAATGCTGAGCAACAAAGGTAATTAGCCCTTTGATTCTTGGTCTTTATATACTATCCACAAAAGTCCTTATCTATTTATCTGTTGTTCTTCCCATCCATAAGAAAGATTATTTTGCTTTCCATGTATTTTTCAAAGCATGTGCACCACCTCTGCTTTAAATCAGACATAATAGTCACATCCGATTTACAGTACTCCAAAATTTCATTCTGTATGTCAAAAATGAAATCTTGCTGCTCCTCATACCACTTTTCAGTCTTTCTTGCCGGCTATACTAAACTGGTCAGCACCATAGTATTCTGCATCAGGTATATCACCCACATACTGTGCATTTTCCGCAGTGTTGAAGAAGTGGGGAAAGTATCCCCTTTTCAATATGCTACCTGCATATACATTACTTTTGATTCACTATAATTCAACTTACTTGGGTAGATGGACTGGTCAATCAAGTATTCTAAAAGGAAGTAACCATCATACCCTTTCATGTTGCGGGCAATCCAGTGGATCCCTTGCGTTGTTGCTAAAAAAACATGCACCAAATTTTGTATTTGCATCATCCCCCATAAAGACTACCACTCTTTTACCACATGTACCCTGACATGGTTTAATGGCATGACACTTTTCCTTACTGTCCCACTTAGAGCATTTAGCACTGCGAGTACCTCTATTGTTACAGGACTCTTCAGTGGCTATATCTTGAGAGCAGTGGCAAACAATATGTGCAGCTACAAGGTTAGGCTTGTGTAAGGGCAACCCACAATTCTGCATGTTACAGTTAACAAACTACTGACAAAGGTCACACTGTCATTCCTGTCCTCTGCAAATCTTTGGGTTAAGCCTCCTGTCAACACTCAAAGTCAAAATAAATGTGTTTTAACTGTGAGCTTTCATCAGGACCTAAGGCCTTCAGATAACAACGGTGTCCTCCAACTACACAATCGCAGAGAAGGTCACATATTGTTCGCACTTCATGCACTCCCATTCCCCACAAACATGGTCTTCAATGTTGCGTTTTAGTCTATTCACCAGTCATAATGATAACATATATCACAGGTCAATGGAGTGCCTGATCCATCCTGTTGAAACTGTCCTTGTCAATCATCAATCTGCAGGCACAGGAATCAATAAGGTCATGTCCATTCTTCCTGCAAAAGCCTCACTCTCTACACATACTCTCCAATTGTTGCCCTACCTAGCTTCCCGGGCCTGGCCTGAGTGGCTGCTTCCTTCTGCTCATGTTCCCTGCCAGCAGAGACCTTGTATGTATATATAGGATATATAGAGACTGGAAAGCTTCTCTTTGGGCCTATGTGCCCATTCCCCTAGTGGCTGGTTGGATCAACTATGACCAAGGTCTGGTCATTACCAATGTAATTTTGTAATAGCAAGTGGCACCACACTGGCTATTTTTACCATGGACATAATGGTCAACCCAAATCTAGACCAACCAGCACCTAGGTGGCAGGCCTGTAGTGCATAACAGGTTCCCCCCTGGCTTTCCAGTCTCGATATATCCTATATACATACAAGGTCTCTGCTGCCAGGTGACCAATTTGGCCTCACCTGTGGCAAATGGGCCTGCCATCAATCCAGGATGGCTTCCCTCAATTCCATCATTTTTCTGAATTTTATTGTAATCTAACTGGATGCCCTTATAGTACAAAACTGTGTTAAAGTTAACCTTTTTAGAGTTTGTGTGATTCAAGGTGTACCTGTGAACTTTGCAAACAGTAACATCCTCACGAGTTAAATACACATAGTCTTTAGGTCCCCCTGACACAAACTTTGTAATGTAGTCACCCCCACCCAGTTCATCAGTGAAGTTCCCTAGATAATCTCCTATAGATGGTTCAGGTTCACCTTCTTTGGAAATGAAAATCACAAAATCTGTATCGTAGTACAATGCTCGCTTCTGTAATAAATGCAGGGCATCATAGAGCTTCAAGCGAGCCCAGGCGGAAGTGAACGTTGCTATGTAAATATTGGTATTGGCAACATATGACTGAGGTATGAGGTCATTGACATGCTCCCGCTCCAGTGAGAGATCATGTAAAAATCTAGAATTTTCTTACTAGGTCTGTTAGCATTTGGTGAAATTTATGTGCCTCTGAATCATGGATCATAGTAGTTTGTTTGGAATTTGTTCTTTGGCAGAATTTTCCCCACAAGGAATTCAAACATAATTTTGCAAGAGACCTCAACCCATCGTTTGTTTCAATTTTGTTAGAATCTAACTGAATGCCCTCGTGGTGCTTGTAATTACGGATGTACTTATTTTTGTCTTCTTCCATTTTGCACCAGGAAACCAGCCACTGTCTTCCTGCTTTATTTTCAGAAATATGTTTATGTATCCCGCAAAAAGACCCCCTTTGCCAGTGGTTACATCATTCACGGTTGTAGTGGCCCAGTTGTGCACTTCATACACACACGTAATTTTGTAACCCAACTCAACAGCTTTAGTGAGTTCAGGGGTGCTAATGTTGCCATTATGTAGCCCGGAGATAAAGTTCTTAACCAATGACTCCATGATAAGGGGAATAGCCAATTGGTTTTCTGTATAGGCTTGCTCCACAGCCTCTCTGTAAAAATGAGTGTATTCATATGAACCCTTCCTGACACAACCATTGAGCTTTAATGGGCTGTATGTAATGCTACTTGTTCAGGGGTGACATGCAAATCAACACATCCATTAGTGTTGTTGTCTTGAGATAGTTAGGGTGTTAAACACCCCTCACAGTTACCATTGATTTTTCTCTTTCAAGTAGGTAACAGTAGGTTTTCATAATGTCTGCTGGGGAAGGTGATTTAACTTTTTCTGTAACAATGTCTAATTCCCAGACTATTTAGATATCTGTTTTTGAATAAAGGTTTCATGCTCTATTCTCTCTGAACCATCTGCTGCAATTGGTAAATAGTGAGACCTATTGGACCAAGTGGTCTTGGGAACCTTCAGGCTCCTGCAGTGGGGCTAATATGCCCTAAAGCTCTTCTTCTAGTAGGTTAAAAGGATCATATCTGAAAATAAACCAATTGTGTGTTTCCATATTGGTAAAATTATTAAACAAATGATACTAACATTCCCCTCAATTCAATAACCTTACAGCTCAAAGTGCTTTATTTTTGTAAAGCTTTATACAGTTTTGCACAGTCAACCACTCCTTTCTCTGTACAGATATCCAGTGTGCTGCTCCTGTTGAAAGGAGATCTTTCTTTTCATTGACTTCTCTGAACAGTTGGCTGTTTATTTTAAAAAATCTGGACACCCCATTAGGTTTTCTTCTCTGAAGGTTAACCATTTCATCATTAATCATGGTGAAAAGCTGCTCGCTAATTTGCTTAATTTTGGTGGTTTGTGGTACTTTATGGTGCTGGGCAACAGAGGTAATGGGCCCTTAAGATGTTTGTGTTTATATAGTAAGTACAAAATCTTTTAATCATGATATCAACTATTGTACTTCCCATTCATAGGCAAAGCCATATCCCTTTCCATTTTAGTTTGAAGATTAGCATAGAGAAGTTAGATACCAGGACAGAGTAGGTTCTGGGTGAAGAAAGTTGATAGGGCAAAGTTGACCTGCCTTTTATTGAATGCAAACAATCAGTTACATATAGAACCATGGTCTTGATACAGGAAAATCTCATAGACCATAGCCTCTTCTTCTAGGGTCAAAGAGGAAGAGGTTACAAGAGCAGTGTTATTTCATGGTCTGTCACTATCTCTTGGGTCCTTGCTGGGGCAAAAGGTGGACAGACCATTAGGGATAGTATACCAGTTGTGGGCCCCACATTGAATATCGAGCTGTGGTGGCATTTTGGTGATGTAGTTACCTGCTGTATTTTTCTGGCCCATGCCCATGTAACCACTTACTGGGGTTCTGGATGAGTGGTGTCACTAAGCCCTGCATTAGGGCCGATTAAACCTACTGGGTGCATCTGAGGGAACCCCAACTGTTCTTTCTTTAACCAGTACTTTTTACCTCTTTATGCTCTAGTTTCATCCACAAAACTTCCTACTCTGCATCTGGGTTGACTTTCTACTCATACCAATTAACATGTCTCCTACTCCTCATGGGCCCCTCTGTCAGTACAACAAGGCCTCTGACAACATTGTCATGATTCCACTTCAGGTCTAAGGGGGAAGATCCATTGGCTAAAATCACAAGATCAAAGCAGCGCTTAGCGTTGAGGCGTGTCAACTGTATAAATTGTTGAAAAAAAAAAAAAAAAAATATATATATATGGTCAGTATATACCGATTCCCTCAACAGCCTTCAGGGAATGGTCCACACATATCTATGCCTATAATCTGGGATGGGTAGTGGACTATGGGCATGGAGGTTTTGGAAACGTTATTTTTTGCTTTGGTGCACAGCAAGTCTGGAGAAAGTCTGATAAGGGTGTCTTTGCATTCCCTTCCACTTATATGATTCTTGAACTCTTTCCGAAGTGTTCCTCATTTCCTGTTGCCTCACTTAGAATAGGAACTATTGATTGTTACCACCACCACGCTACTTTTTGTAGTTGTATCAATAAAGTCACTTTAATAGTTGTTCAGAATTTTGTAGTCTCCTTCATAATTCTCCTCAAGTGCTTCTTGATATTTTAGGAGAGGTGTAAGAGGCGATAGCTCCCTGTACGACCACGAAATGATAAGGGTTGGTCCAAATTTCTCTCCTTTTACTTCTTGATAATGTGGGCTGCGTCACTCAGCCTCTGATTCAAAATGCATATGAGGGCAGCATGCAGGGTTGCATGTTCTGGATCATCTGTTTCCAGGAACCCAGGATTGTGGTCATCTTGTGACAAACAATCAATTTCACTGCCTTAACAGGAGTTTTTTTTAACTTGACTTGCAATTGGGTCTTAAACAAAGAAAAGAACAGCTTCTGAATGATCTCTTTGGGGGTTGGAGGGCCTACAAATTCACTTACATATTGTGTGTTTTCTCAGCCTTCCTCAGCACTGCTATCACGCAACTGGAATTCATGATAAGCAGCTTATCAGATTCTCCCAAGTATGCTGTTCATATGGTGGGGAATATGGAGTTTATCAATTGTCTTATCTATCTCATTCAATCACTGCATGTTATGGATAACCTGCTGACATAAGACCTTAGTGGAATCTTCTAAGTCAGTCTAAGAATGTAAATTTGCTCATCAGTTGCTAGACCAAAAACGTGAATGTGAGAGGGTTCAAAGGAGCTTGTCTTGAGTGTTCAGCTCGGCAATGTAAGGTACATTACAGTGACCTTTATTGTACAAAACTCTTAACCCTCCTTTCACTCTTTTGGAAAAGACACAGTCTATGCTCATGATACTCATCAAAACAGTCATCTGCATTTAGTGGTAAAACACTCCTACTGGGAGTATCTAGAATAACCTCATATGCTTGATCAAGAGCTGCTGCCTTAAACCAATAGTCTACATCTTGATAAAATTTGGTTTAGTCCATCAATATGGGTGACCAAGCAAGTGCTGCTAATTTACTACCTATTGCGTGTGTCACAAATGCTATCTCTTCTCCATTCACATATGCCTTATACCCTATGCCAAGCAATAATAACTCATATGGAAAGGATACTTCCTTCATACTTTCAATTGCTTTTGCAACCATTTCATTCATCACTCGTAGTAACGCATCAATTATTTGCTTTGCCGAGTTTACAAACATCCCACTTCACCTCAGCCCATGTTAAGCTTGAGAATCTAAAGTTCCTCCCCTTGAATGCTACCCTTGAATGCTACCCAACAAAAGCTTTCCCTTGGGACATGCATTCTCAAGGTTCAGTAAACTTTTCATGTCTGACTGAACATACAGTAGTATCGCCATATACATTGAATTCAAACAGCCCAAGGTGACACAAAAGCTGTATTTGGAATATCCTTCTCCTTAAGGGGAATCTGCCAGTACCCACTCTTGAGGTTGAGCGTGGAGAAGACTTTGGCCTGCCCCAGGGTATCAAAAATGTCCTGGTTATGGGGCAAGGGGTATGCATTCTTTTTAGTAACTGCATTCAGTCTCCAATAGTCCATGCAAATCCTAGTAGTCCCATCCTTCTTCAGGATGAGGGTAATGGGAGATGCTAATAGGGACGTACTCGGCCGAACCACTCCTTCCTCTAGCATCTTTTCCACCTCTTCCTCCACCGTCCTTCTCTTAATTGGGGGCACTCTGTAGGGTCGCTGTTGAATAAGGGGGATTACTTCCAGTGACGATAGATAATACGACTCCAGCAGTGCTCTAGCCGTTAGGGTACCCGGAGACAGCAAACACAGTTGGGTATTGCTGTACCCAAGAGTCCATGTCTGTTTGAGTGGCACCATGCCATGACTCTGTCCTCCTCACTCCCAATGGCACGTGCTCCTTCCCTCACTGTCTCTTCCTCATAATCAAGGTGTACACCCAGGAGGCACAGGGCGTCATCTCCCAGGAGTACTTCCGGACACAGTTTCCTCACAACATACACTTCTATCGACACATCATAAATGTTAATTATGGAAACCCCCAATGTTTCCAGCTGGTGACCAGAAAGATACTTCAGAGGAGTCCCCTCTTCATAACAGGTTGCCGATGTAGAGCCTGACAAATTCTATAAAAACTATCCTTTTTCAATCATGGACCGGCAGGCACCGGTATCAATAAGAGCTTGCATGTTCCTAGCAAAAGTCCCTATTTCCACACATATCCTCTGATCCGGTGCCCTACCTAGTTTCCCGGGCCCGGCACTGTGCCTGTGCAGCTCCTTCCTTTTTTTGGGGGCATTCCTGACCCATGGGACCCATTTGGCCACACCCATAGTACACAGGCCGACCGTCGATCCAGGCGGGTTTCCACCACTTCTTGGCATGATGGTTGGCATGCTGCTGCTGTTGTTGCCTGTAGAACTGCTGCTGCTGCTGTCCATATTGTTGTTGCCCATACTGTTGTTGTTGCCCATACTGTTGTTGCTGGGGCGCAGCCTTCTTACTTTTAGAGTTGTCATTCCGCATTCCAGCCATGGTAGTGCGGAGACCCTTTATCTCCGCCTTTACGTCCCTCACGAGCGTCACAAATTCTCTCTCCATGGGTGGCATCACCAGGGGCAGTGCGCCTATCTGCATCGGTTCCTCCACTCACTCTTCCACCAACGCGAGGCCCACTGCACGTGCTGCAGAATTAGCCACGTTGATGGCCGTATTCAGGATAGCCGGTCGTTGTAGATGCACATGGGTCCTGACAGCACTATCCCGTAGGCCAGAAATAAAACTCTTCACCAAGGACTCCATGAGAAGGGGGATGGCTAACTGGTCAGCCGTATAGGCCCGCTCTACTGCCTCCTTGCATATCCTAGCGTATTCACAGGAATCCTGGTAGGGGCTCTGCTTAATTAATCCTACATTCTCCCTGAGGTATTCCTGTTCATCCTCATCCAGGTACTGTCCTATAATGACTTGTCTTAACTCTTCCCAGGTCCAGTCATGTTGGGGGTGGGTTTCCGTGTACACCCATAGGGTCCTAGCCCTTCTGTCCTTCTGTGACCAAATAACTGACCATTTCCAGAACAAGGTGCTGGGGAGGGGCTACCCATACTCTCGCATCATCTATCGCCCTCAACCATGATCAAAGTTCTTTTCTGTTGGCCCCATCACATCTTCCTATCCTCTTCCCATGCTGCTCTAATTTCTTTGCTACATACTTATCCCACTCCATCATGTCATCGGGTAGGGGTACGTTAACACTGTTCTCCATCTGGTCTCCTAATTATTATATATCCTCGGCTTGTAAAACTTATACCCATACCTCTTTACAAAGGCCTTAAAGATGCCTCCCAATTTGGGCAGAGGTAGCAGTCAGGCTTAAGGTAAACCCTACAGGTATAACAGCTGACTAAAGAATTGAATTTTGATAATACAGTTCAACCGCTGTTCTGTCTCTGACTCGCCTATTTCTTGCTGTAGGGATTTGGTAGTTGGCAAGTTAGTATATTGTTCCTTCTAATGTCACACGCAGCTGATCAAAAAGGCTGATGGACTTGCTTTCTAATGGTTTGGGGTGTATAAATGCTTTGAGGCACCAAAAGGTGTCATGTAATTTCAGCTCTAGCTTCCTGGGGGTAGTACTTCTAAGGGGTCTCTCTTCCTGGGGATCTCTGGTCACTGGAAGTTCTTCTTTCAGATGTAACTGGGCTTCTCTTGGGCTGTACTTATGGGGTTTCAAGGTTAGAGGTGGTGGAAGTCCCTTTATAATTGATCGTAGGCCATACTGGGGTCTCTGGGTCGTATTACTTCTCAAAGCAGAGTGGTACAGTGTATCTAGGCCTCCATTCCGTAATACAAGAGATAACCTCCTCGCCTGTAGTCAGGTCCTGCCTTCTAATCACATGGATGACCGGGGATTTTCTAACCTTTCTGATAACTGTACCTGGGTAGACAGCTGGTTAATAATAATTCTCACCAATTCCGCTTTCTGGTCATCCATGGACGGGCCTGTTGATCACTTGTCGTTATTGATGATGCGCATCTGGTCATCTGTTGATGGCCATTGGTCAATCTGTCGCGCCGTGCAGGTTGCCAAATGTAAGATTGGTAGCCCCTAGGGGTCAGGGAGATGACCTAGTGGGTGCAGGGGTCTGCCATCTACAGTAGGTGTGGTCTCCAGTCACATGAGTGTGACAATCTTCCTTCGGGGTGGTCAATGACAACACAAGGACCAGTCGGTGTGAAGCCCAAAACCAAGTTCTTGCTCCCCTCTCGGAGAGCTAGTCTTTCATTTCATTTCTTATCATACAATCAATTCAGTTATCATTCTGATGATTGTACCACCCTTTGTTCTAGAGGTTTCATAACTTGTTATTGCCCACCTCACGTGTTCTCATGGGTTCATGTCCTCAATGTTATTTCTGTGGGTTATATATTTTGTGGTTACAAATTACAAGTTTTACCGACTTATATCTATATATAGTAACCTTATATGCTATAGTATTAATAACCATTACTAAATGTTGAGAAACGGTCACCATAGAGAGTTCAGTCACTTGATGTGTCCAGGGCCTCACATCAACCAGCGGACAGGGCAGAGATCCTTCATGAGCGTAGTGTGAATGGCTGTGTGTCAGCGAGACCTGGTCTGCCTCCTTGGCAACCCGGTTCCCCTTTTTATATTACCCCTCTCCCGATGGGGGGTGTCACTGATGGGGTCTCACGTGTCCAATACATTGAAAAAAGGAGGGCCCTTTAAATATTACAGGCCCCACACCCAATTAGGAATACATTACACCACTAAGATAGTGTTACAAATAGGGGTCGTGTGATATAGCACTCAGCGGTCTCAAATGAATAATGAAAGTCAATAGGTTATCATTTGGCGAACAATCTTTCAAATTTAAACTCAATGTTTCAATGACTTAATGTAATGATGCTTAAAGAATATATATATATATATATATATATAGGTATATATATATATATATATGGCAGGTCTTTTATAAATAGCACCTTCAGGTTTTGCACTGACAAGTCTCGATGAGGGTGTAGGATTTACAGCATCTATAGCCTTAATTTGCTCCAGTGCGATATGAGGGGTTCCCTCCTTAAAATAATCCTCAATTACCTTGTAACACATAAACAGGGAGTCATATTTCTCTTCAGATAACTCAATGCTTTTGGCGGTATTTCTGAGTTGGAATTGGATAGTTTCTTCCTCTGTTTTTGAAACCTCATAAGCTTTTATTTTCATGGAAGTCAGAGGTCGCACCTTGCTGCTTAACATATGCATTATCTTCCTTTGAGCAAGCGCCAATGCATGCCATGCTGGATTGGGCATGTAGAGTGGATCACGATCACTTCCTAAGGGGAACAGCCATCCTATTTTTCTCTCCTCTCCATCTTTCTGCATGACTTGAAGGTGAAGTAAATCAGACAATTTGTATGGTATCTGTACCTCAAGTAACTTACTTGTTACTGGGTATAATTTGCAAAAACTCGGCATCGGTGTTATCTCCTCCCCAGAGATCATAGGGACCTCTACCATATTTCTAAATTTTAGTTCTTTTAAAAGGGTCTTTTGCTGTCGCTCAGGGAATGTCAGGCTTATAGAGGGCAACTCAATGTAGTTGGGTCTTGGTAGAATAATGTCAGATTGCCCAAGCTCAATGCCACGCACCCGCCATTCTTTACTTTGTAGAATGCATGAAGGCCCAATCTCAATGTGTCAGACCAGAGTAGGTGCGAGCAATGGGTGCATGATCATGGCAATACATTGTGGCTTTGATCGGGAAAAAGGCTGCTAAGATTATTGTTGACACTTGTCCATCTTCCCTATAGACGATGCTGGTCCTATTACCCCTAGGGGTGATTGTCACAACACAGTTGTCTGGCAGACGGCTAGTTATCAGGTTAGCTTCGCACGTGGGTTGGAGTCGCTCCTGGTTGATACGACACACAGAGGGGGTGGACCCAGTGCAAGAGTCAGGTGTGAAGGATGCGCTGGAAACCCCATCGAGGGCCACAGCGGATACCCCTTTTAGCTGATGCAGCAACCAGGAACTGAGGATGACAGGGAAATATTGGAGATTGTACAGTTATACTTCTCATGGGTTAAGCCAGGGATAGTTACTTTGAAGGACAGGTCATTGGTTTCCGTGGGTAAAAGGGGTAACAGTCAGGTGCTGGTAGTGCCACCGAAGTGGGGCAGTCTCGAGTCGCTTCTTCTGGAGCTGGTCAATAACATCGGCTAGATAGACAATCGGAAGAATCTCGTCGGTCAGGTCACCCCGCTCAAGCTGCAGTCTCTGGCGATGGAACAGACCCACTTGGTGCTGATATAGGTGGACAGAGTCTGTTGCTTGCTGCAGTTCGGACAAGCCCATCCTATTTTGTTGGATATAACGGGGAGTTTGGTTCATGATGGAGATCATGTTGTCCCCTTGATGGTACAAAGCATAGATTTGTCCATCTGAAGCCCTTAAAGCAGTAGTCAGGATGTCAATCTGCTGTTGTGTGGCTGTCCTGAACAGAGAGTGCGACAATGACCCAATGATGTCTAGGGGAGGCTCGCCTCCTTCGGGACAAAGATGGCTTAAGAAGCTGGATATTATTGAACTCATCCAGGTTGGGCTTCATGGAGTTAAGCTGTTCTGTCCATGCCTCAATGTCTTCTGTTCCCGCCTGACCTTTGACCTTGATGTTGTTTATGCTTCGAAGTAGGTGAGATACCACATAGTGAAGTCAGGAAGTTGTGGGGGATGAACAACAACCAGGACAGTCCATAGCCCACCGATACCGTGCGCCTTGCCTCCTTGTCAGACCAGGACACCCTCATTGGTGTCCATGCCAGTATTGCTAACAACCACAGAAGGCGACAACCAACTCGACGCATCATCGCTTTTCTTCCTTTGCCTCTTCTGGGGTTTGCGTCGAGGCAAGACATTTAGTTTGGGGTGTCGGGGCATAGTACTGGGCCCGGGCCCTCTTCTTCTGGCGATACCCGGAAACCGGAACCGGGCAGAAGGGGGCAACAATAATCTGGGATAACCAGGTTTGCCAGGTTGGGGCCTGAGGGTATATGTAAGGGGGGCAAGGCACATGCGTAGGTGTGTGTGCCTGTAATTACACCGTGTAGATGTAGGTATAAACACGTATGTTCATCTGTAAGTGTGTATCGGTGTATGTGTATCACTGTGTGTATCACTGTGTGTGTATGTATCACTGTGTGTATCACTGTGTGTATCACTGTGTGTATCAGTGTGTGTATCGGTGTGTGTGTGACAGTAGGTGTGACAGTGTGTGTCACAGGGATGTGACAGTGGATGTGACAGTGTGTGTCACAGGCATGTGACAGTAGGTGTGACCGTGAGCTTGACAGTTGGTGGGCATGTCTGAACATGCAGGTGTGTTTGTGTTTTATGTATGAGAAATGCCTATGTGCAAACTACCCATGTCTGAGAAATGCATGATTATTTAACATGCATTAATGCACATGGATAATATATAATATTTATGATGTAGTATCTGTAATTTGTTGTGTGTGTGAAATGTTTGTTGTTGTGTAGTTGTGTTGTGTAGTTAGGTTGCCTACAGCCTGGTAACCAACCATTTGTTTACTGGTTGCTAAGGTCATAAACAGAGAGGTTCTAGGACATTCCACAGAGACAACACAACAGCATTTCCAAAATATAAAACTGCAAAAAGCAACCTGCAAACTTCCTACACATGGTTAGAACTACCTTTTCTTTGATTGCAAAACCCCCTGTAGTAAAAGCTGTGTTTAAACTGTAACCACACCGGTGGGTACAATAGGGCTGAACAACTCTGGGCAAGACCCCAAGCACATGGAAAGGTTTAACTTAAATTTGGATGCATGTCCGCTACTGACTTCATGGACAATGCTCCAAATTCAACAATGCCCTACTTCTTATAAAAATACCCTGTTCAGTCCTAAAACACATACAAATAAGCCATGTAGTCTGACAATATAAAACCTTAATGCTAATCTAACCTGAGCCTGATCTGACCCTACTACATGCACAGGTAACCTTCACCCTATTATATTTATAAAAATAGGCAGGGGAACAGGAGTAGGAAGGCTGGCCCTATTGAACCTGTTGGGAGGTTTTAGAAAAGTAAAATACCTTAGTCTCCAGAGAGTGGTCATACAGGTGTGTCCTATTGTGAGGTGGCAGAGCTCAGTTTGGACAGGTCCTATTCATTCAGTGGTCAGGCAGATAGTGGCCAACACAAAAGGTGTTTGTATCCAGCCCCTCCCCTGGTGACCTAGTTACCACTACTCCCTTGGTTACATGTTGTTTGAACCTTGACCACAACCCAAGCCTAGCCTTGCATAGGTCACTTAGTTAAACTTTATATTGTATATCTTTTCTATAAGAACTTTACCCTGTTGCCTTAACATATATAGTAGCCCATCAGTGACAGCATATTCACACTCATCCTCCATCCCCAGGGGGTCTTCCTCCCTATCCTCCATTCCCAGGTGGTATTCTGGCATTTGGCGTTGTTCCTAAACGATGTACTCTTTGACTAAACCATCAAAGTCCCAAGGAATCTCATCCTCTTCTATCACGGCATTAATGGTGGCATCTTCCCTGTCAACATCTTCCCTAGGTCTAATTCTGGATAGCATATCTGCCCGTATGTTGTTTGGCCCCTTCCGGTATTCTATGGGTGCATTGTATTCGGCCAGAAGCACAGCCTACCTTTGGATCTTTGTGTTTCTTACTTCAGAGAAGAACAACGACTTGAGAGGCTTATGATCTGTGTAAATGATGAAATCAGCTGTGAACAACTATGGTCTAAGCTTTTTCAGAGCATAGATCACGGCATTAGCTTCCTTCTCTATTACAGCCCACTTAAGGGAGGGGCCTGACAATTGTTTGGAGATATACTGCACCGGCCTCTCTACCCCTTGGTCATCTACTTGGCAGAGGATCCCCCCTATGGCATAATCACAGGCATCAGTGTAAAGGCGGTAGGGGTTGTCAGGGTTTGGGAAGGCGAGAACCTTATCAGAGACAAACAGATCCCGGAGAGTCTCACATGCCCTATTTTCCTTATTCCCCCAGGTAAACCTAACATATTGATGTGTAAGCTTCACCAGTGGGTGAGCAATTTCTGCATAATTAGGTATACTGCTACAATAATACAAAGAGATACCTAAAAAAGATCTCACGCCCTTTACATCTCTTGGTGGCGCCAACTCCACTATAGCCCTTACTTTGTCAGGGTCAAATCTCACACCCTGACCGGAGACGACAAACACCAGTAGTTTCACCTCTGATTAGCTGAATGTGAACTTTGATAGCTTAACCGTCAGACCAGCAATCTCTAAGGCCTCAAGAACCTCCTGCTTGTGCTTTTCGTGGTCTTGGTCATTTTTGCTGAAGATCACAATATCATCTAAGTACACCATTACACTCTTCCCAATAAAAGGGGCCAGAACATGGTTCATAAGCCTTTGAAATGTGGAGGGCGCATTACACAAGCCTATCAAATCTGAAGAGCCCCCTGTGGGTCACAAAAGATGTCTAGTATTTTGAGTCGTCGGCCATCTTGACCTGCCAGTATCCGGACTTTAAATCCAGAGTGGTAAAGACACTAGCCCCATTCATAGTGTCCAGAACATCCTGGGATCGGGTATCTATCCTTTTTGGTTATAGTATTAAGCTTACGGTAATCTACACAAAAACGAATAGAACCATCCTTCTTTGGAACAAGAGTGATGGGACTAGCCCATGCAGCTGTAGACCTTTCTATAATACCATCTTCCAGCATCTCCTCCTCTACAATTTGCCTCTTCCTTAAGGGTAGTCGATAAGGCCTTTGGTATATTGGAAAATGATCCCCACTGTTGATACTCATCTCAACCAAACTTGTGGCCTTAAGACCACTCACAGCATCAAATACAGCAGGAAAGCACTCTACCCACTTATCTCCCTCAGTGTGGACAGCGGCTAGCTGGTTATCAGTGTTATCCGACTGCCTGGCATGGTAATTCTGACCCATGAGTGTAACGGTGTGAGATTTGAAGTCGATATTCGCCTCTAAAATACCAAGTGCATCTCCCCCCAGTAACACGTCTGTCCTCATGTCTTCTAATAGTTCAATATAGGTCTTCCCCAGTGTGGGCAAGACACTTAAGGATTTAAGCACCTCCACTGTCTGAACTACAGGGGCTCTATGGGAAAACTTACATATCTCCAACCATACCTTCCTGCTTACTAGGCTTCTTGCGGCCCCAGTGTCAACAAGTACATCCAGCTGTTTTTGAGCTAAAGTCAACCCAAGATGCACCTGGTGATCTGGGACTTTTAGTTTCCCTGATATTGCCCATTTATTCCCTGGGTCCCATGAGTATCAGTTGGACAATAACCTTGCCCATTATCAGTACTATAGGTGTTTTGTGAGGACTGGCCCCTCGTCGCCTTACCTTTGGTTGTTACCTTCCCCCTCCCCATAGTTCTGGTGGGCACAATCCCCTCTGGTTGCTCCTTGAAAAGCAATATTCATCAAAGCCCCCATCATGTCCCTCACAAAGGGATCAGTAGCATAGGCAGGGGGCAGAGCAGTTTGCACAAACCCAGGAGGAGGGCAATATGTGGGTTGTGGAGGGGCGGTTGGCATTGGTAAAGGTAGGTTACTCCTTGGAGAAGCCCTTTCAGACCTCATCCCATTAATGTATGTATCAAGCTCCCCTTTGATACTCCGAGTCTGTTGCTCAAATTGCCCCTTTACTGCTTTCATGTCATTAAGAAGTTTTTTCATGTCTTCAGGGTCAGTCTTTTGGGAGGAGGCCAGGGCGTTTATGTCCATAGGTTCCTAAACTCTTTCTTCGGATTTATTGGTACCTGAGGCCACCATTTTGAGGGTGTGCTCCACTGCATCAGCTTGCCTAATAGATTGCCGGAGGGTTTTGGGGCATTTGCTAAAAGTTTCAAACTTTATCTTATCGTCCCTAATCCCAGAAATATACTGCACAATCAAACATTCCTGTACAAACACATTGTTTAAGCCTGCCTCTGGGTATGCCTGGGATACTTTAATCTTAAAATTGCGGCCATAAGAGTGAACATCTTCGTAGGGCTTTTGATACAGTTCCCTAATGGCATTGCGCTGCATCTGCTGCTCCTCTTCGCTAAGGTAGGCGCTGTTTATCTCTACTTGAACCCCTGCCCATGTCTGGTTCAACTCATCTGTCCTTTCTAGGTAGTTTACGATAACCTCCGGCAATGACCCAGTTGCTAACGTACCTATCAGATCAATGACCTAGGCATCAGTGGCATCGCAATACTTTTTGGCCCTGCTGATACCTTGTACCCAAACCTTCAGGCTAGACTTATTGCTTCCGTCACACGTACCAATAGTTTTGGCATGGTCCCTGAGCCTGTTCCTTAGCTGTTTGTTAATGATTAGCAAATTCTGCTGAATGATGCCACTATCTTGGGGGGTGCTTAAATGTATCTGTGGATGTACGTTAACCTGTGGCTATGCCTGTGTCTGGTTTGGAGTAGAACCACTATGACCCCCTCCATCCGCAAACAGGCCCTGGTTAAGATTATTCTGACCATCGAGACCACTACCGAAGCCAAATTGCAGACTCCCCATTGGGTCTGTATGTGTACCACCCATAGCCATTTTGAAAAAAACCCTATAATAATGATAATTAAAAGAACTAACCTAAATATCTATTCAGAATAAACTTCACCTACCGATCCCCAGCCTATCAGTTTTATACTAGCTACTTAGTCCATATGCAGTGGCTTATCTATCTATGATAGCAAGGCCGGCTATGGGAAGGCAATGATCCCTTCTATCTATACACTGTGGCCACCCACCTAACAAAACATCAAAACATTCTTGGCATTTTAGAAAATCCTAGCTGATCAAAATTAGAATCTATATAAGTCTGCAATAGCAAAACATTCTCGGCATTTTTATTTTATTTATTCTTTTAAATCCCAGCTGACCCAAACAAAATCTACCTGTTGATTCAACACACAGTTTCCAAGTACAATTTCACAATGCACCTACCTTCTAATGGTGTGGACAAGCAGATGCCAGGGCATGGTTGGAAGCACGGTCTACCAGGCAGACAAAATTCAGGATGGTGGCACATCGTTCTGTGGTCTGTTAGGGGATCAGTCTCACCCAGGATTCGAAGCACTTAAAATGTTGGGACTGGTACCGGACAGTGCGGGTGTATGTAGGGTTTTGGTCCCTAGTTTCAATGGATCCAGTGCAGGTGACAATAAGGGAATCCGGATATCTATCAAATTGGGTGACAGCGCGTTCTACTGTATCCCACATGTGACTAGTAGCCAATACTTTGGTTACTGCTTCCTCTACAAGTCTGGGGTCAAAGGATGAGGTCATGGTGGGGGGGGGGGTTCTATCAAAAAGGAAAAGAAGGGGAAGGGGCGCAGAGGGTGTGTGTCTTTCTATTACAGTAAAGGATCAAGTTGGAGATCACCAAATATACAATCTAGACTCCAGGTAAGGGAGGGGTTAGGGTTGATCAGCAGGTGGTAATTTTGAGTGGGTGTCAGAGAATAGGTACTAGGGAAAGTTGGATGTAGGGAGATCTGGAACTGGGTATAGGTAGGAGGAGGTAGGAGATCTGGAAATATGTAGGAGAAATAAATACCAGCACAAACAGGTTCCAAGGTTAAGCGTGTCACAGGACCAGTGTGGCCTGCCTTTTATTTGGTGCTCAAGTAGTTACATAAAAGTCATGTGGACTCATGTGGGGACCATGTGCTGGTCCCATGGAGGGTCCTGGAAACTGCCCCCCTCTCTATGGGGCCAGAGAGGGGGTGGGGGTCACAAGCCAATAGTTGTCATTGTCTCTAAGGTCCTTGTAAAGCCAAAAGTTTGCTGGCTACTCAGGGGACTTATGGTGGAGAGCCCCACAACCAATGTCTGTCTGTGGGCGGTGGCCTCCGGTTGGTCTGACCATGTAAAGTCCGTGGTCAGACCTTCCCCCACCAGACCTCCCAGTCACGTTATATTATGCACCCTGTTCCACATTGACGAAGTAACAAGTGACTTTTCCATTGTGAAAACAATTAAGTGATTCATCAATTAGTCAACAATACCTCGGTGCATACACTAATTAAAGTAGATTATCAGTGATATAAATATGGTTTGGTGGAGGGAATTTGATATACTATTTGGTAATGTTAATTGGTAAAACAACCCATGTGATATAGATAAGGGCCATGGAAGCCTTGGGATCGGACGGTGTCTGGGTCGCGTTGACCATCAATGTGACAAATGGTTATCTTACCGTTCATTGATCAGTGGACCTAGGTATCTTGTGTCAGTACCTGTGCACTCAGACATGGAGAGCAGACTCGGCCTTTTGGGATTAATTAATGTACCTGTGTCAATGAGCCCAAGGTATTCATGCAAGGGCTAATTGACACAATCCATCCTTGTACCCATCATCTAAGGCTCAGGCAATAATAATTGAGTCATCCAGGCAGAGGAGCCTTCTCCCCTTTTCTCCATTCTCTAGGTCCTTTCAACTGATCCATTTTTACAACCTGTTGTAGAGATACACGGTGTTTGACACACCTTCTATCCCATCGACGGGATAAGATCTGATTCTCAACTCTCCTCCATAATTGTTTAACTTGTGCTTGATGGAATGGCCTTCGTGGACTTTTTCTCTCCATCCAAGTGTACATGGTCTGGAACTTGGTGTGTTTCTCTGGTTTAAAACTTGTTTCCCTGAGTCTTTGAACGTAATTTCCTGTGCAGTGGGGCATCAAAATTGCCCACAGGTACAGGGCATTTTTGTCCAGGCCCAGTACTTGTGGACAGTGGTTCTGGTTTTGTCTGATATAAGTCTCACCTTTCCGGTGTTTGCAGGTGAACATGATGGCTAGACCCCAACCAGATTCTTTTGTAAGGTACAACTCTTCCTCTCTGTCCCCCATGGTTGCAAACCGTGCATTTTCTTTTGCGGCAAATTCGAATAACCATCGGTGTGACGCCCCAGGGGCTGATACCGTCAATTTGAGAAGGTCTAGCCCTTTTCTGAAATAGAATGCCAACAGACGGCAAACCCCCTCTACGAAGGGGCCCATGTTATAGTAGACGAGCAGATTCCTAAGCATTTTCATCCCTTCTCTCTCAAAAACCCTTTGTAGTTCAGCATACTTGTCTTCAGTGATATTTGATCTTTTCAATGACAAATAAAAAGCCACATTCAGTGGGAGTGTCTCTTCGTTTAGTTTGTCAGGGCTGCTGAGGTACTCGTAGGAGAAAAAAACTTTTTTGCTGATTAACCCCATGGGCTTTAAGGAACTTGGCATACTACATTCCTTGGGAGAGGTATTGGCAGACGTCCAAAAACTTGAGAGTGGGTGAAGTGATGGAAGCTAGACATTCTCTTTCTTAATCACGAAAGCACTCCTTTCCTCAAGGTGAAGTTGCTTTAACAATTCCTTTTTCAATAAATTCAAGTCGTATATCGCACTATTGAATCCCAAGACTGGAAGGGTTTTCACATAAGTCAAAAACTGTGGTTGTCATTGTCGTCAGTGTCCTCAGCAAATAAATTCTCCACTTCTTCCTGATCCTGACCTTTGAGATCTGCTTCTGCTGCTGCAGCATCAACTGGTTGATGTTGTTCTACTTCCTCTCCTTCTCTCTCTATTAGGCTGTCTTTAAGTCTAGATAAACTACCTATCGCTTCACTCTACTTTAATGTGGCTCTTGTATTGGGTGCCTCTTGAACTTCACCCAGGTAGTTCAACAATTCGGTGACGAGGTCGCAAGTGTTTTCATTCATGATACAATGAGGGGCGTCATATCAGGGTATAGTGCTACACAAAGAAATGGATATGGTCTGATGTTCATATATCCAATGTTTCAATTTTGGACTATTTCTTGGATTTGTAGCCCTCAACATGGCCTCACAGTTGAACACGGCAAAGTCCTCTTCAGACGGGACTATTATGCCAAGGTGTTCAAGATGTTCAAACACTGTCAACGGATTGGCATAATACCCATCCTTGTACCATAATTTTGTCTGAGCAGTGCACACTCTCACATAGTGAGTGTAGTTGCTTTTGTCGGAAATGTTTCTACAGCACAAGGTGCATTCAAATCCTTTTTGCATACCGAGCAAAGTCTGTCTGCAAAGTCTATGAGAGGTGACCCTCATATAATATTATGTTCAAATACATGCGTTCCGCATGTCGGGAGAATGGTTTGTGTCTCAAGATCACAGCCTTGTCTGGCCTCATCTTGTAAGCATAGAACCTCACAGAAAAACACTTTTCCAAATTGTGCATTCAGTCTAATTTTAATCCATGAAATTCCTGAGAATTTTAAGGGAGCCGTATACCCAGAGTCTGGGAGACGTATTGCACCCATCGCTATAGTATACTTCTACCGTGGCTTCTCTTTCTTGTTGCTTGAAATGAAAAGATAGACAGTGGAATGAGCATAATGCGTCAGTAATCAGATGACCATTATGGTCTTTGTCCACGGCTACTACATATGGTTTGCAATTGATAAAATCTGGCAACAGTCCCCTTCCAAGAGGATATCCTGTTTGAGCCATGAAATAGGTTACATCTGTTACCAGCAACACTTGCCATTTCATGTCCAGACGGTTCCTCAAAAACCCATTCTCAGGGTCTACCAGAGGCAAAGCTTCCAAGACTATGTCTAGATCTTCCATCCTGCTAATCAGCAGTGACTCTGGAAGCACCATTCCTTTTTCATATGGGATGAAATAGTGAAACTCACCCGTTTCCAGGTGTCTCAATACAGTCCCAAAAGCCGCATTTATTTTGAAGGTTTCATCCCTGCTTTGATAAATTTACCTTCGATGATTTTCTATTTTCCTTGGTCCACTTTCTAGGTTATTTGTTGGGAAGTTGTAGGTGAACGACACCTCCCTGATCTGATGGTTTCCCAGAAGTAATCTACGGTTTGCCTCTAGAATTAGATAGTTTTTAATTGCTGGTAACATATGTATCAAGCATGTAACTAATAAAGTACAATCAAAGTGCTTACCGTGTCAGTTGTATTTTGTTCTCCATTCTGAAGATATTTTCTGTAGTACCATAATTGAAATTTCACTGGCTCCTCTCTTTTTTTATATGCATAAGACTAATTCTACTTTGGTTTCCATTCTCCCAATCTCTTCTCGCTTTTTGACTTGCGTTTGTATACATACATCTTTTTTTATCCGAGCAACGTAATGTACATTACAATGATCTTTATTGTATAAAACTTTAATCCTCCTGTCACTTTTCTAGTAAGCTGAAAAAGTAGACAATAGTAATCAGACTCTTCAAAACATTCATCTTCTGTTACTGGTAAAACCCTCCTATCAGGAGTATCTAAAAAACCTCATATGTCTGATCAAGAACTGCTCCCTTAATGAAAAAGTCTACACCTCGACAAAATTTGGTTTGGTTGATCAATATGGGTGACCAAGCAAAAGCCTCTAATTTACTTCCTATTGTGTAACTCATCTCTTCTCCATTTGCATATGCCTTATACCCTGAGCGAAGCAATGATAACTCATTACGAAAGGAGGGTACTTCGTTCGAACTGTCAATCACTTTTACAACCGTTTCGTTTAACACTCCTAGTAACATGTTACTTATTTTCTTGAATCATGAGCATATCATATCCAAGTTTTCACACTCTGTCATTTTCAAAACAACACCTAATTTTTGGTATAGAGTTGGTTTAACTTATATTAACCATACATAACCTGTACCATTATATTAACCATACATAACCTGTACCATAGCACCCTCAGTAGCCGAACGTTGCTTGAGCTGCAAAAGTCTAGGCACCTTAAAGAAGGTTTGATCATCCATCTGTGTCATGAACTTATGCAGACAGGTGGTATAACTATTAGTGGGGGTGCCCACCTTCATCAATACCTTCATTCCCGACAGAGACTCAATAAAACACTCTGGGAACTGTTTAACACAACATGATGTCCTTTTCTTTCATCCATATCTGAACACAGTGGTTACAGTGCAACCACAAGGGATGTGCAGTACACATACCTGACACTCTAGGTATATATACATGTGAGCCTGTTGTAATGATAACTTCAGACCCCCCTAATTTCCTAATATAGGTGGGAACCTCCCTATTTGGAAAAGCTGTGTGGGAAAATTGGGCTTTTGCTCTTTCTATCTGGTTATCAAATATGGCATACATGGACGTGGGCTGATGGGTAGGTACCCTATTAGGGACCACAGTGCACTGTACAAATTCCTCACCCTGACAATTCTTCCTGTCTGCCCCTGTTATCTCTTTAAAGTAGTTGTTGTTCCTTGATACAGGTAATAGTTTAACATGTTAATTTTTGTAAAGGCTGAGAAATCTTGAGACTGTGCTGGTAACCCAAATGTATGAAACTGATATAAATCATACCAAACCACCTGTCTAGACACTGGGACCCTAAGATGAACATACAAATATTCCCTTATATACAATAATGATGCCAGGGAATGGGTATAATAATAATTTAAGTTCTGGTGAACCAGCAAGAGCCCTTTCTTCCCTGCCGAGGATCTTACCCTTGCCAATGTAACATCCAATTCGGTCAGAGAAACTAAGTCTGTGGGCAATTGACCCATTTTTGTCCTTTCTACCACAGTAATGAGAGCCTTAAGACTGTTAATGTAGTTATCTACTGCCCTGAGCTGATGGTGATATGTAGCGACAAAGATTTGAACCTTCCCTAGAAAATCTACTTGTAACCGGTTCTCTACTGACCTATTGTGGACCCGGTCAATGCTGACTGCATTCAGAACAGTAGTCTGCATCACCTTGGACATATATGCACTTGTACCTGTAATGCTAATTTATTGATGGCTGCAGATGAGGCGTTCGCAATGCTGGCTACATCGTTGGCAATCTCGGCATACTCTAAATTTGATTTCTTTAGTTTAAAATGTAGTTGTGCAATCTTATTAGCCAAAGATCTCACATCACTCGATGTTACCATTCCTATTAAATACTTACTGGCCTTCCCCAGAAAATTATAGAGACACTTACTTCGCAGAATCGATTTGTCAAACCCCTAAGACCCAGCTCACAGAATCGTTTTGGCAAACCCAAAGACTCAACTCACTGAATCGTTTTGGCAAACCTAAAGACCCAGCTCACTGAATCGTTTTCAATCTATCAGATTTTCAAACCCTTAAGACCCATCTCACAGAAAAGATTTGGTCTGATACTCAGTATGATAGTGATCTAACAAATGACACATTTAAATGAATCAATAATGTACAAATGTAAAGATAATATGAGAAACCAAAAACTACAGGTCAATAAATGGATCATGGAGGGAGACTTGTTTGTGATGTTTTATCATTAAGTTGAATAATGTCTAGATATGCTACACGCAGCAGGTCACAGACAGCATGTGATTCTAACAGGTGGGAGAAGATGATTACAAAACACATTAGGTATATAAACCACCCAGTGCCGAAGGACACTAACCTCAACTACAAACATGGCACAGGCTATGATAGAGGTTGATATTGACTTCTGTCTATCATCAAAACAATCCCAGGGTCCTGGAAAGGCTGCAGGAGCTGCAGAGAGGGTTGACCAGAAATGAAGTGAGTGAATGTATTGATTTTCCTTTTTAAGAAATAAGAATAGAACGCAAAAATATAAGGGAAATAATTGCATGATTAATAGAGTTTGTGATTTTTGTCACTTGATGGACCAGATTTATATTATTGCCAGTTGAACTAAACTATACACCATTGACACAAATGTATTAAAATTGATTAATGTACGTAATGAATGACCAGTTGATGGAATTGGGAAGTGAAAACGTTGTAATTGAATTTTTAACCAAAATATTTTATTGGTATGGAATTTTGAGAACTGGTTTCAAATCTGCTTTCAGAATTCAATTTTTCCAAATAGTTGTCTCGTAATCGTCGCAAACGTATTAACGCGTTTTAAATTTGTGCCAACTTTGAAATTAGCACCTTGCATCACCTTGTTTATATCAGCCTTTATTCATCATTTTACTTGTAGAAATTTATTCTTCTTAATTTCTTATTTCCAGCCCCAATGCTCGCAGGTCTACCCGTCGATCAGTTCCCCCAAAACGTTATGGTTGTACTACCCTTTAGGTAAGTAGCAATACCCTTTCAGTAAAATTGTGTTTTGTAATTTACTTATATTCAATAATATCGGATTTGTAAAATATAATTAAACAAGTTAATCAGCTTTCTCGTCGTAAAAATTGTAATTAAGTTACTTAATACTTAATGTTGTTTTTCTTTCAGATAAACCGAGTAGTTGTAAGACGGAAAACACGTAACTAGCAATTATTCACATTTATGCTTTATTAGATCTAGCATCTTGGATAATAAATTAATCAAAACTTATCTAGGATTTTATAGTCTCCTTCATATTGATTCGTTAATGCGAGATCGTAGTCGGGGTTTTCTAACACCTCGAAGGCATTATGCATGGTAGCCCATGGTCCTGCTTCTTCGTATACTTCGTACATCATGGCAGCCGCCTCGCATAAGCGCTGAGCGCTTATGCGTATGTGGGCCGCACGTAAAGCTACTTGATCAGGCATGACAGGCAAGTCACCACACCCACTGGTATGGTTATCTTGGGGCTGTGACATTGTTTGACATTCCTCACGCTTTTCACGAATTTTCAGAAGATATTCCCTTTTCAAAATGTACCCATAAGTTTTCGAAAGGATGTCTGCTGGGGAGGTTGCCTTCACCTTTTCGGTAACTATTTCTAATTTCTCCCCTTCCCTCATTACCGCTTCCCCCGCATCAACACAATTTTGTTTACGTATGTATGTCTCTTCCCCTATTCTCTCTGAGTTGTCTTCAGCGAAGAGCTGGTAACGGAACCTGTCAGACCAAGTAGACTTTGCCACTTTTGGGGGTGGATGGGACAGATCTCCACAGCAGGGCCTTTTCTTGGAGGATGAGGGTAGTTGGTGTCCCTCTATCACGCCCAGCACGCCTTCCAGCTCGTCCTCCAAGAGATTGAAAGACTCATACCTAGATAAAAATCTATAATTAGTTCTCAGAAAATTAACATAACATTTCCTTTTACAATACATCACAAACTTTGAGGTATTTTTAAATTTCTTATCAACACAATATCTTTTTTAAAACATGTTCCTAAAATTAATTCTCTTCACATCTCAAAATTAAATTATTAGTTTTCCTAATATTCTAATGTGGTTACTCAATCAACACATTTATACAAAAATGTCTTTTCACATCAAAAAACAAATTATTCACTCACCCAATTCGCTGACCGTTGTAACCTTCTCTGTTAAAACACACATAGGTTTTCCCCGCGAATTCATTATGCATGACGCTCCACTCTTTCTTACATACAGAGGTTCTATAAGCAACCCCTCTAAAGAGGGACTCTTGGTTTTCTTTCACCTCCCTGAACAGTTTGATGTTTATCTTAAGGAACCTGTTCACTCCAGAGGGCTTTCTCCTCTCCAGGTGAACAGTTTCTCCTTCCACCATAACAAAAACTTGCTCACTTATTTGCTGCATGGTTACGGTGTACTTTGATGCTGGACAACAAAGGTACTGTACCCACTGAATGTAGGTCTTTATATACTATCCACAATCCTGATTATCTAATTAATCAGTAATCAACAACTGCTGTTCTTCCCATCCATTATTTTGATGACCATGTATTTTTCACACCATCAAACATAAATCATAACCAAAATTTGTTTGGCCTATTCATACTCTCCTGCACGTGAGGAGACTAGACATTACTTAATCTCTATGATAAGGCGACGCAAACAGATCTGTCCATGTGTTCTTTCTCATCGAATCATCTCCTATTTACTAGGGCCAAGTTTTATTTGTTTGTCAAACTAATTCCAGTTTTGTAAGTCATTCTTTCATAATCATTATTAATTCAGCATTTTATTATTAGTGATGTAAGCTTTGTTTTGTATGCCATTGTTCATATTTATTAAGCTGGGATCAATTATTTTGAACACTCACCCTTCCATATGGTTTGTTGATCTGGGATCAAATTGTTTGTCAATCTGAAAACCTGTTTTATGACATAAACTATTTTTTCCTTGGTTCAGCAGAATGTTACAATTGTTGGTAAACGATTCAGTGAGATGGGTTGTATAGGTTTGTGAATGTGACTGATTCGAAAAGATTCAGTGAGCTGGGTCTTTGGGTTTGCCAAAACGATTTTGTGAGCTGGGTCTTTGGGGTTTGACAAAACGATTCTGTGAGCTGGGTCTTAGGGGTTTGACAAATCGATTCTGCGAAGTAAGTGTCTCTATAACCCCCTAATCCCCCTTGCCTTCTTAGTTGTAGATGGGGCTAGAAAGATCATTCTGATATCTAATGTAATTTTGTCCAACTGTTCCTGCATGTGTCTGTATGTCATTTCAATACTCTCTAACACTGGCTGTATCTGCCTACAAGGCCCATACCTAGAGCAATCATTGTCCCACCTCCTTTCAAACACTGGCATGTTAATCAACTTAGGCTGTGGAATAATGATAATAATGATAATGGCATCATATAGCTTCTGTTCTACCACAAATGAGTTGTCCAATTTTTCAAGAATTACCCCATAATTTTGCCTAACTTGAGTGACCTTTGGTGCTGCAATGCTTTTTGGATGAAAAGGGGCATCCATCAATGGATCAAAGTCACGAGATGGTTTTACCTTACCATGCTTCCCACGTCTAGCCTTAAGCTGTTGCCCATGCAGTTGCCAGCCACGGGTCACTCCTTGGCTCCTGCCATGTCCCTCCCCCCAAAAGTCCCAACAGTACAAAGGGTGGCCTATCAGGAGGTATTGCACAACTGGTATGATCAGAAGATTATTGTACCACTAGTGCATAGATATTTGTTACCGTGTATAAAACATATTGATATAAACTATTATATTTTATTGTTACCCATATTTTACACATTGATACTTAACAGTATTAAGTAGAGTGTCGTCTTCAGACTCAGACATGTCAATGTGTCTGGGAGAGTTTTTTGGTTGAAGTCGCACAATGCCCTCACTTGTTCCTTTTATCTTATACCCCTTAATCTTGATAGATTTTTGGGGGATTTTGTTCTAACATATGCATAACCTTTTGGTTTTCAGGACCTAGTGCATGCCATGCACTGGTTGTCATGAATATAACGTCATCAGGTATATTTTGTTCCTCAATGGGGAACATCCAGCCTATTTTGGTTACCTCCCCTTTCCTATGGAAAAGGATTGCAGCCGATCTGAAAGTTTGTATGGTAACTGCACTTTGTACAACAATTTACTAATGGGCAAGTACCAAAAGCATTATCGCCATTGTATATCCTGGGTGGAAAAAAAAGCACAACATATATTCCAGTTAAGACCTGTAATCAGAGTGACGCTAACCTTATAATTAACACCTGAACCCCACCATTAGTCCCCACTAACTTAACTTATCTGAACACTGACCTCTTTTCCTGACCACCACGTGTTGCCTATGCTATTTGTTATAACACACACAGTTTAAAGTGATAAAAATCCCGCCATCAGCACTCCTTATGTATAGCGGTGTGGTGTTGTACAATTAGACATTTTCATTAAAGAAAAAAAATAGCAGAGTAACATCTGATTTAACTAGAAATATAGAATTGTTTTTTATGATTTATCAGCGTAATAATGAAACGAAAAATACAAAGAAATATAAATGAAAATACAACGTAAGTATTGTGAGTGCTCTCTGTGCATGTGTGTCATTTATTAGCCATAAGGTCTCATATACAGTAGTTATAGTGCGTCTATCGCCCCGAGGAGGGGGTCTGGACCCCTGGTGGGGAGGGGGGTTTCCCTCCCTTGGCCGAGTTAGTGGTCTATTGCCCCACGGGGGTCTGTCCCACGGTCCCGTCCCTTACCCTGACTGGGGGTAATTGTCTCCTGCCTGATGGTGGTGGTCTTTTGCCTCTAACTATCTGATATTTGAGATTTGAGATCTGAGATCTTTGGTATGGTTTGATAAGAAAAGGTTTGATAAGAAAAGGTAAAAAGGAATATCATAATCTTGTATTTAGATATATGCAATTTTTATTTAGGAAGAGATATCAATCAAACTTTTGACTTGGAAAGGAGTGTTAGGAATTGTCTTAAATGTCTATTAAAATTATGGTGTTTTCCTGGACGTTATTCCATTTTAAATGGTGCTATTGTGTAAAGTCTCTGATATCTGAGGTGGTGGTTCGGGTGATAAGATAAGGTCCTGGTGAGTAGCCATGCATCAGAGGATTGGAGAGTTTGCGATTGGAGAGTGAATAGTCAGACGTTGATAGCTGTAAAAGATAAGGTAGTTGGATATAGTACTAGGGAATGCCGTACAGCTACATATATAATTATCAAGGGGAATAGTCTTCTGGAGTGTTTTTTTCTGTCATGATTTATCTATGTTTGTATGTATGACACACCTAACACACACACACAAACTGAAATATATTACCATATGAAAATAAAATTGCTCACTATGAGAAAAAAAAAGTACATACCTGTATTAATGGCGAGCTGCTGATCATCTATTTCTCTATAAAATAGAGTACACTGCATATACAGCTGGCCAGCCTTAAACATTCCTCATTAGTAAGTGTGATGCAGGGATGTCGACCTTTCATGTGAACAATCATTATCAAGTCCTTACTGGCTTTATAAACCTTCCATTCTCCTAGGTCTATGGAGAATAGCAGCTCTACATCCTCTGCAGTCATCAGGACAAATAATCTTCGGTAATAGAGTAATTTCTTATAGCTTGCCACACTGAAGGGCATGTAATATTCTGTTGCCTTCATCCAGAAGGCAGGTAAGCTCCATTTGTGAACAGACTCTTCGTATGTACCTTGTAATATCCGTACCTTATCATTTTCCCCTGGTATGATTCTCCATTGTAGTTCATTATCTTCAGCAGGAAAAGTACAGACTTGTACATGTGTTCGGCTTGAAATCTCATGGACCACAACAATATAACGGTCTGGACGTTTTTTGTCTTTAACAAGGAATCATTTTGGTACAACTCTTCCTGATCCTACTTCAGCCATGAATTTTCTCAAAATAGGAATGTTCTGTGACCTTCCACAGGCACCTTAATGATGCTGTGAGTATGGTCGATGGTCAATGGTCAGTTGTGTTATCAAAGGCCGGTGACACCGGGGGTCCCCCACGTGGGTTGTTCCTTATCAAAATTCACGGCTAGTTTGTTATCTGAACCACAACCCCTAACACGTCGTCTGTCAAAGCTAATAGAGATAAATGTCAGACTGCTAGAAAGTGTACGAGATGCAACTTTTTTTTTAACATCTAATTTCAACGACTGATCTTTCACAGTATAGATACGTGTGTGTAGTGATCACGGTCTATAAATCAGTAATTTAGAAAATAGGTACGAGATCTCATGCAGCTATAATGATATGACATACGCTTCACATAGGTCTAAGTGTACAAATATGATGTACTACATTCTGTCATCTAGTGGATGAAGTTGCATAAATTTCGAATATAGAGAACAGTAAATTATGTAAGCTTGGTTTATTTTGTATATTGAATGAACCACATGTTTCCAAATGTGCTGAATAAAACACATGTTTCCAAACGTGCATGGCTATTGACATATGAAGAGCTCCCATAAATATTGATGTATCAGTGATTATAGAGGTAGTGCTGTACAAAAAGGCTGCGTAGAATTTATCTACACCATACAACGGAAATAACACAGTATATTGAGGAGAACATTGTCAAAATGTTCCTCCTAAGAAAAGGAATTATTTTTCTCTTATTAGCAAATGGCGTTGCTACTTGGATAACCTGTGGAAGCCCTCGTGTGTGTTATAGCAAAGATACAGGAGGCAGCGTACAATGCTTTGGAAATAATGTTTTTGTATTCCCTACATTTTCTGTTGCTACTTACCGCACAACTTTATCTTTGATTATAGAAAATACATCTATTCAGAGATTGGAAACGCTTTCTCTTAGGAATTGGGTATCTTTGAATTATACATCAATTCAGAAAAACTTTGCGCTGCTTGATTGTGGACAGACAAAAAAGCGGCTACAGAGTGAAGGTGTCACAATTAGGTTGGACGTCATATGTGGAAATGGATAATCACTGTCGACAGGTTCAAACATCATCAATTCTTCTACATATGACATTGTTTCAATTACCCCTGCGGATACTGCAAGAGTTCCAAAAACTGAAACTGAACAAATGAGGACGGATCCTATGTGCAGGAAAAGGACTAAGACTTTACCCAAATATACCTAAAATGGAATGGACAAGATATCTCGACCTGAGGAATAACAGACTCATGAGTACACCACCTAAAAAGTATATGGACTGGTATGAAACAGTGGATATACGAGGGAGCCCCTTCAGCTGTGATTTATTGACACATGCAGATCCAGGATTACTGACTACATGTTCGACAGTTTATTCTGTTACAACTGAAGAAGTACATAACAGAAACGAGGAGCAGTATACTGGTACAAACGTGACAGGGCCTACTAAAGTTGGGGAGGAAAATATTGAAGAGATTACTTTAACACTGGCCATTGGTTTGACCAGTGCAAGTGGAATTGGACTAACCATTATCGTGTCATGTTCAATTGGTCTATATATGAAATTGAACAAAAGAGGTACGTCTGCAAATGATGATTATATTGAAATGGAGACTTTACCCAAGCAAATAGTAACAACTAATCCTGTCAGTGTCAGACAAATGGGTCTTAATTCACCAGACAGCGCTACTTTCATGAGAATAGAACAGATTCCTCCTGTGTGCATACTATGACGACCGACGACAACACATTCAGTGACACCCCCTCCCCGGCCTTCTCTTCCTCCAAGGCTGTCACCGCCTGCACAACCACCACGGCTGCCACCACCACCACGACCCCAACCCATGAAGCTGCTGACCACATGCAGTTTAAGCACATATATTTTGACTTTGAATGTCGTCAAGATGATATATTTCAGTGTGAGGATGGTTGTGTTAAGGACCTCACCCAACGATGTCGGGCATGCAGAGGTCAAGAACTGCAGTGTTTGCTCTTTCAGACGTGTGTTAACTATAACAAGCAGATGTGTGGCATGCCATTGCATAAACCTAACCTTGTAGTTGCACACACAGTATGTCAACATTGCCATGAATTACCCATAGAAGAACCCTGTAATGTCTGTGGGACCCGTTGTGACAGATGTTAAAAATGGGTTAGTAAGAATAAATGCTATGCCATGCAACCATGCAGGAACACCTGTGGTAAGAGGGAAGTGGTTTTTAAGGGTGATGACACAGCTACTTTATTTGGTGCATGGTTGTTCAGCAAACGGCATAAAGGTTCTACTGTTCTGGCTCACAACATGAAAGGGTATGATGGATATTTCCTGCTGGATTATTGATTGATTAGTCGATCTACCCCAGTAAAATGATATACAGTGGGTCTAAAGTGATGTATATGCATGTAGTTAGGGGTTTAAATATAAGGGTTATAGACTCGTTGAACTTTTTAAACATGCCTTTGACAAAAATCCTCAAATCTTTTGGACTTTCGGAATTAAAAAAAGGGTATTTTTGTCACTTTTTCAACACCGTGGAGAACTCTAACTATGTAGGTGCCATGCCAGATGCTAAATACTATGGTGCTGATCAATTCAGTTCAGCTGGCAAAGAAGCTTTCGAAAAGTGGTACAAGGAACAACAAGGTAACATATTTGACATGGAAAAGGAAATTCTTGAATACTGCAGATCAGATGTTACTATTCTGAGGGAAGGGTGTACCAAATTCAGGAACTTGATGCTCAAAATAACTAAGGGGTTAAACTGCTTAGGTGTAGACCTTTTTGAAAGCCTCACTATTGCCAGCGTTTGCATGACCATATACTGTACAAAGTTTCTTGAAGAGGAATATTCCGTTACTCTAATAAATCTCAATGACAAGACTGAATCTTCTATCACAGGGTACTTACAGGATGGTACATGGACCTATAAAGAAGAAATTATGCAACATTGGGAGATTGTGGAGAGAAAGTTCCAAAGATCTCCCCAAGCAAGTGTTCCAATCACAAGGGGTATTGATAACCACAGCCAGGCTTCCATCGTTTGGTTAGAGTGGGTGTCTAAGCAAAAAGGCATCAAGATCAGACATGCACTCTCACCAGGCGGGGAATTCCATGTGCCTGGAACTAGGTACAAGGCTGATGGATATGACCTCATATTGAAAACCATTTGGGAGTACAATGGCTGTGTCTTGCATGCATGTCCGGAGACCTTTAAAAATAATCGGGGGACATTAAAACATCCATAGACAAACCAATCATTTTCGGAACTTTATAGGGCAACACTTGAAAAAAAGAAAAAATTAAAGTCAATGGGTTACAAAGTTGTGACTATGTGGGAGTGCCAATTTCGGAAAAACATTGAGGATGACCCTGCCCTCCGGGAATTTATAAAAGGGGTGGATATTGAGGAACGCCTGGACCCTAGTGATTCCTTCTTTGGCGGTCGCACCGATGCGGCAAAGTTGTACTATGAAACGCAAAGGGGTGAAAAAATAAAATACATAGACTTTACTAGCCTATACCCCTTCGTGAATAAGACCTGTAGGTATCCAGTGGGTCACCCCACTATTCTTACAGGAAATAACATCACAAAATCTGTGGACCAGTACTTTGGAATAACCAAGGTAAAGGTATTAGCTCCTAGAGGACTTTACCACCCTGTCTTACCATACAAGTCAGGTGGCAAATTAAAGTTTCCTCTCTGCAAAACGTGTGCTGATACTGAGTCTCAAAACCAGTGTGCTTGTTCCGACGAACAGCGTGCGTTTGTCGGAACATGGTGTACCCCTGAACTCACCAAGGCTATGGAGGTGGGTTACAGAATTACACGTGTGTATGAGGTGTACCACTGGGACACTACAACCGTGTTTGATGTAACCACCAGCAAAGGGGGTCTTTTCGTGGGATACATAAACATGATTCTGAAAATAAAGCAGGAAGCAAGTGCGTGGCCTTCTTGGTGAAAAACGGAAGAAGACAAAAATATGTACATCCGTAATTACAAACACCACAAAGGCATTCAGTTTGATTATAACAAAATTGAAAAAAATGATGGCTTGAGGTCTCTTGCAAAATTATGTTTAAATTCATTCTAGGGAAAGTTTGGCCAAAGACCAAATTTCAAACAAACTACTATGATCCACGATTCAGAAGCACATAAATTTCACCAAATGTTAAAAGACCTCAGTAAGAAGATTTTCGATTTTTATATAGTTGGTGAAGACATTCTCTCGCTGCAGTGGGAGCATGTCAATGAAATCATACCTCAGTCATGTGTGGCCAATACCAATATATACATAGCAACATTCACTACAGCCTGGGCTTGTTTGAAGCTCTATGATGCCCTGCATTTATTACAGAAGCATGCGTTGTACTACAATACAGATTCTGAGATTTTCATTTCCAAAGAAGGTGAACCTGAACCACCCCCAGGGGATTACCTAGGGGACTTCACTGATGAACTGGGTGTGGGTGACTACATTACAAAGTTTGCGTCAGGGGGACCTAAAAACTATGCGTATGTAATTCATGACGATGTTACTGTTTGCAAAGTTCGTGTGTACACCTTGAATCACACAAACTCTAAAAAGGTTAACTTTAACACAGTTCTGAATGAAGTCATTGGGGTGGCTCAGAATGTGGTTATTAAATAACTTTAACTATTTGTATAGTTCAATTGAATAGAGTATCAATCTGATAAATTAATCTATATAAACAGTTTAGGCACTTCTTTATGTATGTAAAATTGATTATAGAAATTTATGGAAGGTTATTGGAAGATTCAGTCTAAAGTTAGAAATGATATTAGATTTCATGATAAATAAACAGCAAAGTTCTTCAGAGATCCTCTCTATTCCTGGGAACCCTGGCCACTTCCTTAACCTCTTCCCCAATAGATTTGGTGATTTTCGCCACTACACACCTCCTACCTGGGTGGTCCCTCACTATAGCGTTAGCCAGCATGAGTCCCAGTTCAGCACTGATACCTCCCTCTGCTATACCAGCGACATGGTAATCAGACTCACCCGGGTTGCTTTGACTTTGCCCCTTCCTGTAATCCCGCTTTGTGGTGGCACTACCATGTTATCATCTAATTGGACCACAGATAATATATGTATGTCCTGTACTAATGGGATGTAGGCCGTATTCACACGAAGTGAACCTAGGTCAAGATATACCCTCACCCCATTTTTAACAAGCCAATCTGCTCCCAGAATCACCTTTCTGTTTAACCCTTCAACTACATATAAATCAAGACTCGTCTCCTGTAACCAGATGTGGAACTCTACAGTTGTCATGTCCTTAACCTCCAGGGGGTACCCCCCGCTGTTTCAAGGTTAGCTTTCTTTTTGTGAAGCCTAGGCCTGCATATTTCTGGATAGATTGAAAAAACTAAGGAGTGATACACTAGCACTACTATCAACCAGTGCCCTTCTCTTTTCTTTACCTGTTTTGATGAGGCAGGAGTTTAGATTTCCTGCACAGTTTATTTTATAGCCATTGCCCTCCTGTCCCTTGGCTTCCTCCGGAACAGGATTTAATAGTTTCCTTGGTTTGTTTGGACCTGGTCCCTGTGAACTGGTGGGTCCCCCCTTAACCTCCTTGGGCATTCCCTTTTAAAGTGCCCCTTTTGTTTACAGTACCAACAGGTTCCCTGGATAGGCTCCTGTAGGATCTGGCCTTGTATATCAGACACCTCATTTACTTCTTTCTGCAGTCCCTGGCCTTGTGCCGCAGTTGTTGCAACTACCTCTAAAGTGCATATGACTGATGTCCATCACCTCTTCCTGCCTTTTTGGTGGTTCAGAAGGGAATTATTCCCTGACCTCATATCTATCTTGATGTGGATATTCTGTTCATTATGGGCACTCCGGACTGCTGCATTAAGGTCCATTGGGTTATCCCTCATGACCTTCACCTTTAGATAATCATGGTGGAGGCCATCAACGAAGAAACCCACTAGTTGCCTTTGGCATCCATCCCCCCTTTTTGACCCCTGAAGACATCCCTGGCTGTGGCTAGCAAACACTCAGCATAGATTTTGATGGCAAACTAGAGTTCTGTAACCTCCCCATGCGCATCAGCTAACTCTGTTTTAAATTGGTCTCAGTTAGCATTTGGAAGGTCAAGGACTATAAATAAAACCAAGGACGATAAATAAGTCCTAGTTACTAAGAATATAGGTAGGCATAGCCTGAAAACAACATAAAAACAAGGACTATAAATAAGTCCTAGTTACTAATGGGTGATGGGTAGGCACCCTATTAGGGACCACAGTGCACTGTACAAATTCCTCACCCTGACAATTCTCCCTGTCTGCCCCTGTTATCTCTATAAAGTAGTTGTTGTCCCTTGATACAGCTAATAGTTTAACATCTGTGTTAATTTTTGTAAAGGCTGAGAAATCCTTAGACTGTGGCGTTAACCCAAATGTATGAACCTGATATAAATCATAAATACTTGCACCTGTAATGCTAATTTATTGATGGCTGCAGATAAGGTGTTCGCAACCAAGCTACATTGTCAACAGTCTCAGCATACTCTAAATTTGATTTCTTTAGTTTAAAATGTAGTTGTGCAATCTTATTAGCCAAAGATCTCACATCACTGGATGTTGCTGTTTCTATTAAATACTTACTGGCCTCCCCCAGAAAATTGAATAACCCCCTTATCCCCCTTGACTTCTTAGCTGTAGACGGAGCTGGAAAGATCATTCTCATATCTAATGTAAGTTTGTCCAATTGTTCCTGTAGATGAATGTCTGTATGTCATTTCAATACTCTCTAAAAGTGGCTGTATCTGTCTACAAGGCTCATGCCTAGAGCAATCATTGTCCCAAATCCTTTCAATCCCTGGTATGTTTATCAACTTAGGCAGTGGTATAATAATAATGGCATCATATAGCTTCTGCTCTACCATAAACAGGTTGTCCAATTTTTCAAAAATTGCCCCATAATTTTGTCTAACTTGAGTAACCTTTGGTGCTGCAATGCTTTTTAGATGGAAGGGACATCTACTAATGGATCAAAGTCATGAGATGGTTTTACCTTACCATGCTTCCCACGTCTAGCCTTAAGCTGTTGCCTCTGCAGTTGCCAGGGATCCTTCAGATGGGTCAGCCAGTGCCTATGCCTATGACGCTTTCTCCTTTCTACCAAGCCTGTGTCATCTCCCATGTTAAATCCAGTGTCATTGGTTTCCAAGTGCTCCCAAGGAGGTAAAGTCTTGGGTAGCCCCTGGTGTAAATTGCTTTTCCACTGACCCAAATATACCCACTGCAAGCACGGCTAAAAGGCCTATGGCCCCCCTAGATTTGTGTCCTATGTTCAAGTCCTTGTGGCCCAGACCTGTACCAAGCATGTGTACTCTGTCTCTCTATGAACTGCAAGGTAGGTTGTGGCCCCTTTCTCTATTCTGACCTGAGCATTCTGTATCTACTGTGATAGGTGTAATAGGTGAGGTTTATTATGCAAGAAGATCTGCCATGTCATGGTATGACAATCATTACTTATTGGTTTGGTCAAGGACTAAGTACAATCCTGGGGTAGGTAAATGTACTAGCTTATTGGGGTCAGCTTATGCCTTTAATATTACGGGCCCCCCCACCAATTTAGGAATACATTACACTACTTAGATAGGGTTACACTCGCTCCGTACTACTAAGAAATATAGCAATATTTTCTGGACAGCAACATGCTGTTTATACACGGTAAACATTATATTATAATATAAAGTTCAATCAAGTTCATTGTTTTTACTGGTCTGCCTTCTTTGCCCTGAACTCCTTGGGGGGAGCTGAAGCCATGTCCAGCATGGGATAGAGTCACCGAAATATGTCCGCTTGGGGATTTTATCTTCCGTCTTGACTTCCAGTGGAATGGCAGGGTTACCTTCCCTGCTCGCGATATCCACTCCCTTGACCTGTGCCATCAGCTCTTGGTTGGCCCGCAGAGTCATTCTTGTACCCAATATCCTCATTGGTGATGCGTGATCAAAATCCCCGGCAGTGAGACTCACTGTCAGCTTCGGCTGAGACCACACGATATCCAGGCGGTGCACGTAACCTCCATCTCTACCCTTAAAAATGGCTGAATAGCATTGCCGTTTCTTGTACAAAATATATGTTATTACTACCACCACTATCAGGATTAGCACTACATCTATACTATATGACCCAGATGGTAATTGTTGAACCCACTGGGCTTCTACTCTAATTTTTACAAATTTATCCAATAAGAGTCTTCTAGGGGCCTCATATCTTTCTATTATTCTTTGTGCCAAAATGGCATCATCCCCTACATCTACAGCTCATTTCTTTAGGAATCGTTCATAAGGATCAAGGTCCACGACAAATGTGACTTACCATTTGGACTTTATTAGTTACATACCTGATATGTATGGGCTAAGATTAACTTAGTTTTTAAGTACATAGGTAACAGAGGATACATGGAGCCCACCTAAAAGGAATAGGAATGTGGTGGGGGTTTCTAATACCGACCATTGATTATGCACTTTACCATGGGTATGGTGGCATGTCTGTCTCCTGCAGTGTTTGTTTTATTTTGGTCAGATTTCTTGTTTGACAGTGGACACAAGCTGTTACGTACTGATACACTTCTTTATTCATGTGGGGCCAATGGTATTTTCTTTTCATTGTGCTGTACGATTTATCAATGCCCATATGCCCATTATTATCATGATACTGCATTATTCCTTTGTCCCGTTGGTGGGCCGGGACATACAGTTGCACTATGGGTTCCCCATTTGGATCGCTTATGAAAAGTATGGAACCATCTGGTTTAACTAGGAGATGCCAATCTCTTACCTGCTGTCCCGTTCGTATCTTGTTTACAAGTTTTATTTCTGGGTCATTTGACTGTTCAATCACATTATCTAACTCTAAATCCGTCTGCCCATTATCTTCTGCCGGGCTATCAGGGTCAGGGACCTTGCCCTGCTGATAACTGGCATAACTCTTTGGCTCAAACTCATTGGAGTTTATTGTGCCTATGTCATGTGCCCGTTCAGCGAGTAGGATAGAGTGGGACAGGATGCTCACCTTAAAGGGGCAGGGTGTGTATATAAAGAATGGAAAAGCCATAATTCCAGTGGGGGTCCATCATTTCAACAGTTCAATTGCCCTTCCATGGATTGTTGTGTGTTCTGTAGGGCAGAATAGATGGCCATCGGGTTTTCCACCGAGGTTTTGTTGGTCCCTTTACAGCTAAACTTGTGTTTCTCACCGCACTGGAACATGTATGTCTTACTGGTTAATGCTATGATGGCTTCACAGCATGCCTCTTCTTTCATGAGACCCGGCACACAACGGTCATATGCTAGAGACACCCATGTACATACTGTCCGTGTCTATTTGCACAATTTTGAATTTCGACCTACATATAATCTTATCCAAGGCATCGTAGTAAAATCCAAGAGTTTTAACTTACTGTATGCGAGGATGGAGAATCCTAGATAAATTGGTAGATCCATCAGGAAGGACGCTTTTGTCGATGATCACAGAACTGTAAGCTGTGTTGCCCAGTAATTTCATTGTGTCTGCGATGATAGATTTAGAGGGGTAGTCATCACCGGCACGTCGTGCATTTGTCACTTCCGTTTTGAAGTTTTTGAAACATGCTTTGGGTACAAACTCAATTACCTGGTAGACATGAGACACTACAAGGTGGTGCTCCAAATACCACTTTAATAAAGAAGAACCTTGCGAGCCCGAAGTGTGCTCACTTAGAGTTTGCGAAGTTTGGTAGACAAGTTGAAATTTTGTATGTGTTCCCTCATATGGTTCCCTATGTCACACATCTTCACTTGGGCCATTCGAAACAGCGGGGCCATTTCAGAGAAATATTTGTACTGGGTCATAGGACATTCCTTGCCTTCTGGCCACTTCTCTGGCATTGCAATGTCGACTTCCATGGCTCCAAAAAGTTTGCTGGTTAGCACAAATTTCACAATCTTGTCTTCAGTGGTCGTCCCAGGATGAGACTGATAAAACTGAGGGCACAAACCATTGGCAAGCTCTTGGAGCTGTACGTGATTGTTCATTTGCATAAAAAATTTGCACTTGTTGGCCACAATGAGGTTATATCCCTTGTTTCTTAAGAACTGGTCTCTTTCTCGCGTCTGTTTGGCCTGTTTCAGATGCGATTCTTCCGGTATTTTGCCTGTCATGCAGGTGTGACTGTGATAGTAACACCTGTCGTAGAGGTACACGGTGTTTGACTCGCCTTCTATCCCATCGACAGGATAAGGTCCAATTCTCAGCTCTCCTCCACAATTGTTTAACTCGTGCTTGATGGAATGGCCTTCGTGGATGTTTTTCCACTCCATCCCAGTGTACATGGTCTGGAACTTGGTATGCGTCTCTGGTTTAAACCTTGTCTTCGAACGTAATTTCCGGTGCAGTGGGGCATCGAAATGGCCCACAGATACAGGGCATTTTCATCCAGGCCCAGTATGTGTGGACAGCGGTTCTGGCTTTGTCTAATATATGTCTCACCTTTCAGGTGTTTGCGGGTGAACATGATGACTGGACCCCCCACCAGATTCTTCTGTAGGTCAGGTCCAGCTCTTCCTCTCTGTCCCTGTCCCCCATGGTTGCAAACCGTGCATTTTCTTTTGAGGTAAATTAGGATAACAATCGGTGTGACGCCCCGGGGGCTGATACCATCAATTTGAGAAGGTCTAGCCCTTTTCTGAAATAGAATGCCAACTGACGACAAACCCCCCCTCTACAAAGGGACCCATGTTTAAATTGTTATAGTACACGAGCAGATTCCTAAGCGTTTTAATCCCTTCTCTCTCCCACACCCTTTGTAGTTGGGCATACTCATCTTTAGTGATGCTCGCTCTTTTCAATGACGAATAAAAAGCCGCGTTCAGTGGGAGTGTCTCTTTGTTTAGTTTGTCAGGGCTGCTGAGGTACTCATAGCAGAAAAAATCTCTTTTGCTGATTAACCCCATGGGCTTTAAGGAACTTGGCATACTACACTCCTGGGGAGAGGTATTGGCAGACGTCCAAAAACTTGAGAATGGGTGAAGTGATGGAAAGCTAGACATTCTCTTTCTTGATCACGGAAGCACTCCTTTCCTCAAGGTGAAGTTGCTTTAACAATTCTGTCTTCAATAAATTCAGGTCGTATCTTACGCTATTGAACCCCATGACTGGAAGGGTTTTCAGAAAAAGTAAGTCAAAATAAGTCAGAAAATCGGCTTGTGTCTTTTCCACATACCGAAGGATAAGTGATATTCGCTTCTGCTCTGTGGTTGTCATCGTTGTTGTTAGCGTCCTCAGCAAATAAATTCACCACTTCTTCCTGGTCCTGACCTTCGAGATGTGCTTCTGCTGCTGCAGCATCAACTGGTTGATGTTGTTCTACTTCCTCTCCTTCTCTCTATATTAGGCTGTCTTTAAGTCTAGATAAACTATCTATCGCTTTACCCCACTTTAATGTGGCTCTTGTATTGGCTGCCGCTTGAACTTCACCCAGGTAGTTCAACAATTCAGTGACGAGTTCGCTCATGTTTTCATTCACCATACAATGAGGGGCGTCATATCAGGGTATCGTGCTACACAAAGAAACAGATATGGTCTGATGTTCATGTATCCATTTCAATTTTGGACTATTTCCTGGATTTGTAGCCCTCAACACGGCCTCACAGTCGAACACGGCAAAGTCCTCTTCAGACGGGACGATTATGCCAAGTTGTTCGAGACGTTCAAACACTGTTGACAGATTGGCATAATACCCATCTCGTACTGTAATTTTGTCCAAGCAGTGCATACTCTCACATGCTGAGTGTAGATGCTTTTGTCGGAAATGTTTCTACAGCACAAGGTGCATTCAAATCTTTTTTGCATACCGAGCAAATTCTGTCTGCAAAGTCTACAAGAAGTGACCCTCGTATATGTTCACATACATGTGTTCTGCATGTCAGGAGAATGGTTTGTGTCTCAAGATCACAACCTTGTCTGGTCTCTTCTCGTACACATAGACACTCACAGAAAAACCCTTTTTTGAAATTGTGCATCCAGTCTAATTTTGATCCATGAAATTCCTGAGAATTTTCAGGGAGTCGTATACCCAGAGACTGGGAGACGTATTGCACCGATCGTCTATAGTATACTTCTACCACCACTTCTCTGTCTTGTTGTTTGAAATGAAAAGACAGAGAGTGGAACGAGTATAATGCCTCAGTAATCGGATGACCGTTCTGGTCTTTGTCCAGGGTTTGCAATTGAGAAAATCTGGCAACAGTCCCATTCCAAGAGGATATCCTGTCCGAGCCATGAAATCGGTGACATCTGTTACCAGCACCACTGCCATTTCATGCCCAGACGGTTCCTCAAAAAGCCATTCTCACGGTCTACCAGAGACAAAGCTTCCGAGACTATGTCTAGATCTTCTCTCCTGCTAATCAGCAGTGGCTCTGGAAGCACTTTTCCTTTATCATATCGGATTAAATAGTGATACTTACCTGTTTCCATGTGTCTCAACACAGTCCCAAAAGCCGCATTTTGAAGGATTCATCCTTGCTTCAATAAATTTCCTTGGTCCGTTTTCTAGTTTATTTGTTGGGAAGTTGTAGGTGGATGACACCTCCCCAATCCAATGGTTTCCCAGAAGTAATCTACAGTTTGCCTCTAGAATTCTTTTGAGTTCTAATGTGTTAAATTGCCTGTTGCTTTTGCCTGTTACATTTAGCTTTCTTCCTTTCTCGGCACAAGTCTACATGCTTCATAAAGTTGAGGGCATAACTATAGGTCTGGTTGCAGTGCTCACATCTATGAGACGGGCCCTATAAACACAAAAAACTTCCATCATATAGTTTTTTTTTGTTTTTTGAATAATAAAAGGAAATGCATTGCAGTGTTCTCTTAAATTTCTTCTTACCCTTTTCAGACCTTTGGTGTATCTCTGCGATGGACCTGCACCACTGCCACTGCCACTGGTGCTGTCTGACGGCTGTTCACCACAGCTACTGCTGGTGGTGCTCACGTCGACTAGACGTTCCAGTCCCAACATCCTGTGAAACGTCCTGCAACATGAATCATTAATATAAATTCAAGACACACATCCCTTTAGATTGAAATCTCATCCATGGATATACTAGAACCCACTAAGCCTCTTGTTAACTATCAAATTGTACATCTGGATACATGTCAGTGAATCTTGTGGCAACCGTGTAGTGGGGAGCTCCCCACTATTCAACACTGCACTCTGCCTGGTGGATCACCTGATTTGTTAGAAGTGGTCATGTGTCCTTATGAATAATTCATGTCTGGCCTAACCAACTTCTTGGATTGGTCAGGGGTGTTGGGATCTGAGAAAGTGGGGTTGGGAAGGGGGGAGTGTAGGTGGCAGGGGCCACGCTAGTAGTGTCAAACTAAGGGTTCTGGCTCACTTTGTTGGGTAACTCACAATGTTAAACCTATGGGGAAATGTTACCCACCTTGTTACCCACACTGTTACCCATTTCAAACTTTTTACATATGATACACCGGTGTAGGTTTTGTCTGATTGCACCATGCTTTATGATATCTAACCTCGGCCCCAGTTTGAGAGCTGTGATCCTGACCCATCTCAATCCTACACCCACAAGGTCACCCATCATTTGCCTTCTGGGTTTGCATATAAAGTGGTGGGGTCGAATGATAAACTATCCAAAGATCCTATAGTTTATCATGGGGGAAATGCGGCTGACATATTTGTGGAACAGATGTTGAAAGAGCAGGAAAAGCTCAATCTAATCTACAAAAACCCCAAGCCTCTCCATATGTCAGTAGTTGATTGGAGGGCTTTCAATGGAGCCAAGGACTGTCATATTTGTCATAAAGAGCTTGGGGATGACAGGGGGAAGGGCAATCTGGGGTGGCATGATAGCCCGTAATGGGGGGGTACTGATAGAGGGAACAGGCAACATGGGGGGGCGATGAAGGGAATGAATCGAGTTCCTCTGCGTCCAGCACAGGAGTTGCTAGCTCTTGATTAAAATGATAATTTGTTTGGTTGTAGGTGGGGTTAACAGGAGGGGGAAGTAATGGAGCTGATACTGCTGGAGGCAGGACCTTGGTAACTTCCTTCTTTCTACAAATGCTGCATCCAACAAACTTATAGTATACACATTCTACTATAATTATGAAGACAATAAAGAGAACACCGGGTAGCCCAGTAACTGCACCCGTCTAGATGGGGGTCCATTCACCAAAGATAGGTTTATAAGGTTCAATATCATGATTAGAAATCATAGGGATATCCAATCTATTTTTGAATTTAAGTTCGTTAAAAAGTTCTTCTTGTTTATGTTTTGGAAAAGTTAAGTTAATAGTTCTTCTTGTTTATGTTTTGGAAAAGTTAAGTTAATAGCTGGCAAGTCTATATAAGTTGGTCTCGGAAGTTCAATTGTTGATTGTCCTAAATTGATGCCACGCACCCTCCAGTCTTTACTTTGTAGGACACAAGACGGCCCTAACTCGATGTGGACCAGTCCAGCATATGTTTGTGCTGTAGGTGCACGATCACGGCAATATAATGTTGCTTCTATGGGAGAGAATGTGGCTAACACAATAGTAGAAATTTGGTCATCCCCATGGTATATTATGCTTGTCCAATTACCACGGAGAGTTACTGTTATGACACAATTATCGGGGTGGCGGCTCGTGAGGAGATTAGCCTCACATGTTACCCTCCACATGTTAAGAACCACCCGCTGAGATAATACCTAAAAGCATCTTGTAAATCGGCAATGTCCATCCGTTCTTTCACATAGCGACGGGTCTGGTTCATAAAGGAGTTCATTTTAGTACCATCATGATAGAGGGCATTAATTTGTCTTTGGGGTTCCCTAATGGCATTAGTAAGAGTGTCAATCTGCCCATCGGACACCAAACCAGTGAATGAAAGAGGGACCCTATTATGTCCAAAGGAGCCCTCCTTGACCTCGACGGGTTTGCCCCAACTAACTTTATATTATTAAACTCCTCTAAACTCCCTTTCATTGAGTCAAGTCTCTTATTCCATACCCAAAAGTCATGTGCACCAACTTGGCCCTTGGTGTGAAGAGAATGCACATCCCGCCAAATATGGGCGAGCCACTCATCGAAGTCTGGGCGGGGTGGTAGATGGATCACCACCAAGACAGTCCACAGCCGGGAGATGCCCCGCGCCTCGCCGCCTTTCCGAACCAGAACGCTCTCGTCAGCAAAGAGGTTCCCCTTGGCACATAGGAACGCTATGGCCCAGATGCTCAGAAGGACATAACCAACTGGATACATTTTCTTGGTCCGTCTCGAGCCTCGTCGGGGGTGGGAGAGGATGCGCTGAGTTCAGGAACGTAGTACGCTGGCCCCTTCTGGGCGTGGTGTCGCAAGTACCATGGTACGGGTGGCTCGTCTCTCTTTGTAGCAGCCGCCTCACCTGGGTGCGGGTCTCCACGCCCCCTGTAGCTTGGGAACGTGTGATGTCAGTTTGGCCAGACCCATTATCAGGTATTCAGTTGGATTGTAACAAAATTGAAAAAAAATGATGGCTTGAGGTCTCTTGCAAACTTATGTTTAAATTCATTCTGGGGAAAGTTTGGCCAAAGACCAAATTTCAAACAAACTACTATGATCCACCATTTAGAAGCACATAAATTTCACCAAATGTTAACAGACCCCAGTAAGAAGATTTTAAATTTTTATATAGTTGGTGAAGACATTCTCTCACTGCAGTGGGAGTATGTCAATGACCTCATACCTCAGTCATGTGTGGCCAATACCAATATATATATACATAGCAACATTCACTACAGCCTGGGCTCGTTTGAAGCTCTATGATACCGTGCATTTATTACAGAACCGTGCATTGTACTACGATACAGATTTTGTGATTTTCATTTCCAAAGAAGGTGAATCTGAACCACCCCTAGGAGATTATCTAGGGGACTTCACTGATGAACTGGGTGGGGGTGACTACATTACAAAGTTTGCATCAGGGGGACCTAAAAACTATGCGTATGTAACTCATGATGATGTTACTGTTTGCAAAGTTCGTGTGTACACCTTGAATCACACAAACTCTGAAAAGGTTAACTTTAACACAGTTCTGAATGAAGTCATTGGGGTGGCTCAGAATGTGGTTATTAAATCACTTTAACTATTTGTATAGTTCAATTGAATAGAGTATTAATCTGATTAATTAATCTATATAAACAGTTTAGGCACCTCTGTACGTAAAATTGATTATAGAAATTTATAAAAGGTTATTGGAAGACTCAGTCTAAAGTTAGAAATGATATTAGATTTCATGATAAGTAAACAGCAAAGCTCTTCAGATATCCTCTCTATTCATGGGAACCCTGGCCACTTTCTTAACCTCTTCCCCAATAGATTTGGTGATCTTCCCCACTACACACCCTTTCCTTAAAGTAGAGATCTTGTCAGTGTAATAACAAAAAATAAGGATATCCTCCTACCTGGGTGGACCCTCACTATAGCGTTGGCCAGCATGAGTCCCAGTTCAGCACTGATACCTCCCTCTGCTATACCAGTAACATGGTAATCAGTCTCACCCGGGCTTGCTTTGACTTTGCCCCTTCATGTAACCCAGCTTTGTGGTGGCACTACCATGTTATCATCTAATTGGACCACAGATAATATATGTATGTCCTGTACTAATGGGACGTAGGCCATATTCACTCGAAGTGAACCTAGGTCAAGACATACCCTCACAACATTTTTAACAAGCCTATCTGCTCCCAGAACCACCTTTCTGTTTAACCCTTCAACTACATATAAATCAAGAGTCGTCTTCTGTCACCCAATGTGGAACTCTACAGTTGTCATGCCCTTAACCTCCAGGGGGGGTACCCCCTGCTGTTTCAAGGTTAGGTTTCTTTTTGTGAAACCTAGGCCTGCCTATTTCCTGATAGATTGAAAAACTAAGGAGTGATACATCAGCACTACTATCAACCAGTACCCTTCTCTTTTGTTTACCTGTTGTGATGAGGCAGGAGTTCGGATTTCCCGCAAGGTTTCTATCATAGGTCTGCCCATTGCCCTTCTGTCCCTTGGCTTCCTCCGGGACAGGATTTAATAGTTTTCCTGGTTTGTTGGACCCTGTCTCTGTGAACTGGTGGGTCCCCCCTTAACCTCCTTGGGCATTCCCTTTTAAAGTGCCCCTTTTGTTGACAGTACCAACAGGTTCCCTGGATAGGCTCCTGTAGGATTGGGCATTATCTATCAGACACCTCATTTACTTTCTTTCTGCAGTCCCTGGCCTTGTGCCCCACTCTGCCGCAGTTGTTGCAACTGCCTCGAAAGTGCATATGACTGATGTCCATCACCTCTTGCCTTTTTTAGTGGTTCAGAAGGGAACTATTTGCTGACCTCATATTTATCTTGATGCGGATATTCTGTTCATTATGGGCACTCTGGACTGCCACATTACGGTGCATTGGGTTATCCCTCATGACCTTCACCTTTAGATAATCATGGTGGAGGCCATCAATGAAGAAACCCACTAGTTGCCTTTGGATGGCATCCATCCCCCTTTTCTTACCCCTAAAGGCATCCCTGGCTGTGGTTAGTAAACACTCAGCAAAGATGTTGATGCTCTCCCCATTCTTTTGTCTGATCCTCCTTAGCAACATAGAGGCAAACTGGGGCTCTGTAACCTCCCCAAATGCATCAGCTAACTCGTTTTAAATTGGTCCCAATTAGTATTTGGAAGGTAAGCCATATATCACTGAATGAAGTCCCCTGCTACCCCCTGAGCGGACTGAAAGGCTCAATTTCTTGCGGTCATCAAGATTCACGAGAAGACCGGTCTTTTCTATCTGGCTGATATACTATTTCAATTACTTTGGGTCCCCCTGAAACCTTTGGACCCCCGTTACAATTCCCTGCTCCCTGAAAGCAGTGGATAACTCATTTATCTGAGCAGCTAGATTATCAAAAACAGCGGTAACAACCTCTTCAGCCATTCTATTAGGTATCTGTGGGAACAGTCACTCATCTGACCCCTTCCACCAGTAGTGTTGCATCCTTCTTTTCAGTCCCTCTCTCTAGTCCCTCTTCCTTTTCTCTAAGTTCTAAGTGTTGCATAATTGACAAACACTAAGATCTTTCAAGACAATAGGAGACTAATCACTGAAGAGACAATATTAGAATTAGACCAGCCACTATGGAAGGTTCAGTCACTTGATGTGTCCAGGGGTTCACACCAACCAGCAGCCAGGCAGAGATCACACACCGGGCAGGACTTTTCATTGTGTGGATAATAGGGTGGTAGTGATAGGAGCAGATCTCTCCTGTGACCGGCTGTTTGGACGTTGAGCAGCAGGGTCCTCCTTTTGGGAATGTAGAATGAATTGTTTGTGTGTCAGGGAGACCTGGTCTGCCCCCTTGGCCACCTGGTTTCCTTTTTTATACAGCCCCTCTCCTGGTGGGGGGTGTCACTGACGGGGTCTCACATGTTGGACCCTGTGATAGGTCCCATGGCATGATCACTGCTCGCCCGATAGGTGAGATTTATAATGCAAGAAAAACTGCCATGTCATGGTATGACAATCATCACTTATTGGTTTGGTGAAGGACTAAGTACAATCCTGGGGTCAGTAAATGTACTAGCTTATTGGGGTCGGCTTATGCCTTTAATATTACAGGCCCCCCACCAATTTAGGAATACATTACACTACTTAGATAGGGTTACACTCGCCCTGTACTACTAAGAAATATAGCAATATTTTCTGGACAGCAACATGCTGTTTATATACAGTATACGTTATATTATAATATAAAGTTCAATCAAGTTCTTTTTTTTTTACTGGTCTGCCTTCTTCGCCCTGAACTCCTTGGGGGGGGGAGCTGAAGCCAGGTCCAGCATGGGATAGAGTCACTGAAATATGTCCCCTTGGGGATTCTATCTTCTGTCTTGACTTCCAGTGGAATAGCAGGGTTACCTTCCCTGCTCGCGATATCCACTCCCTTGACCTGTGCCATCAGCTCTTGGTAGGTCCACAGAGTCATTCTTGTGCCCAATATCCTCATTGGTGATGCGGGGTCAAAATCCCTGGCAGTGAGACTCACACTGTCAGCTTCGGCTGAGACCACATGATATCCAGTTTTTAAGTACATAGGTAACAGAGGATACATGGAGCCCACCTAAAAGGAATAGGTTTGTGGTGGGGGTTTATAATACCGACGTTTGATTATGCACTTTTACAATGCAAGCATCTATTATATGCAACAAGGACTAATTGTTTGCAATGTAAACTACATTGTGTTGAGTACATGAATACATAGAACCCACCTAACATTAGTGGTGGTTATTTAATGAACTTTCTGAAATAATTATAGTATTCTCTTGTACTAATATAACCTTACTTAAGCCAATGATAAGGAAGAGATAAAGTAGGCACTGCATGATTCCTGCAAGTGTACAATGTAACCTGCCATATATTCTCCTCAAGTAACTGGTTAATAGCCAATAGCTAAATCATTACTTCATGAATTTTCTGGCTAGATAAATTGTTTAAAGCCGTTAATCCTTACTCTACAAAGCTGTATATAACTATCTACAGTTTTCTCTCCTTCTTCGTGCCTTGCGAATGGCCTCGACTTCCATGTCTTCCCAACTATATACATCACTATTGAATTCTTCCCCAAGGTCATCATTACTTTCTATTACATAATCTTTATTCAACCTCTCCTCACAGGCTCTTAGCCTTTTTGCTAACTCCATCAGGGGTATGTCTTCATCTGAAGAGGACTTGCGTTGCTGGCGCTTTTTCTTTGCTAATTTAGCTAATTTAGGGGGTTGTAGAGTGATCAGTGTCACTTTCTGGCTCACTGTCTTTTCCTGGGGGAACATAAGTAGGCTTTCTTTCCCGTCCATATATAGCTATAGTGTCTGTGCTCTTATCAGGAACAGCAAAGGCCTCTACCCAACCACTATACCAGTCGATAAAAAAGACTATGTACCTGTTTCCTGATAAGGTCTTGGGATAAGTGTCAGATAGATCAAGGCCAAATGGGTATGGTCTGTCTCCTGCAGTGTTTGTTTTATTTTGGTCAGATTTCTTGTTTGACAGTGGACACAAGCTGTACATACTGATACACTTCTTTATACATGTGGGGCCAATGGTATTTTCTTTTCATTGTGCTGTACGATTTATTAATGCCCATATGCCCATTATTATCATGATACTGCATTATTACTTTGTCCTGTTGGTGGGCCGGGACATACAGTTGCACTATGGGTTCCCCATTTGGATCTCTTATGAAAAGTAGGGAACCATCTGGTTTAACTAGGAGATGCCAATCTCTTACCTGCTGCCCCGTTCGTATCTTGTTTACAAGTTGTGCTATTTCTGGGTCATTTGACTGTTCAATCACATTATCTAACTCTAAATCCATCTGCCCATTATCTTCTGCCAGGCTATCAGGGCTATGTCCATCGGGTTTTCCACTGAGGTTTTGTTGATCCCTTTACAGCTCAACTTGTGTTTCTCACCGCACTGGAGCATGTATGTCTTCCTGGTTAACACTATGATGGCTTTACCGCATGCCTCTCCTTTCATGAGTCCCGGCGCGTGACAGTCATATGATAGAGACACCCAAGTACATACTGTCCGTGTCTATTTGCACAATTTTGAATCGTGACCTACATATCATCTTATCCAAGGCATTGTAGTAAAACTCCAAGAGTTTTAACTTACTGTATGCAAGGATGGAGAATCCTAAATTAATTGGCAAATCCAGCAGGAAGGATGCTTTTGCCGATTCCACCTCGAAAAGTCCTGGAAGTTCTGTGATTTTGCGAAACCATAGGGAATTTCCGGCCATTATGGCTTCCGATAATTTCTTGAAGTAGGCAACTTTGTGCTGCCATTCCTTGTTCATGATTACAGAACTGTAAGCCGTGTTGCCCAGTAATTTCATCATGTCCGCGATGATAGATTTTGAGGGGTCGTCATCACCGGCATGTCGTGCATTGGTCACTTCGGTTTTGAAGTTTTTGAAACACGCTTTGGGTACAAACTCAATTACCTGGTAGACATGAGACACTACAAGGTGGTTCTCCAAATACCACTTTAATAAAGGAGACCCTTGCGAGCCCAAAGTGTGCTCACTTAGAGTTTGCGAGGTTTGGTAGACAAGTTGAAATTTCGTATGTGTTCCCTCATATGGTTCCCTATGTCGCACATCTTCATTCGAGCCATTCGAAACACTGGGGCCATTTAGAGAAATATTTGTACCAGGTTCCTTGCATTCGGGCCACTTGTCTGGCACCGCAATGTCGATGTCCATGGCTCCAAAAAGTTTGCCGGTTAGCACAGATTTCACAATCTCATCTTTGGTGATCGTCCCGGGATGAGACTGATAAAATTGAGGGCACTAACATTGGCAAGCTTTTGAAGCTGTTTGTGATTTTTCATTTGCCTAAGATATTTGCACTCATTGGCAACAATGAGGTTCTACCCCTTGTTTCTTAAGAACTGGTCTCTTTCTCACGTCTGTTTGGCCCGTTTCAGATGCAATTCTTCGGGCATTTTGCCGATCATGCAGGTGTGACTGTGATAGTATCAGCTGTAGTAGAGTTACACGGCGTTTGACTCACCTTCTATCCTGTTGATGTGATAAGGTCCGATTCTCACCTCTCCTCCGTAATTGTTTAACTCGTGCTCGACGGAATAACCTTTGTGGACATTTTTCCACTCCATCCAAGTGTACGTGGTCTGGAACTTGGTATGTCTCTCTGGTTTAAACGTTGTTTTCCTGAGTCTTTGAGCGTAATTTCCCGTGCAGTGGGGCATCGAAATGGTCCACAGGTACAGGGCATTTTTGTCCAGGCCCAGTACGTGTGGACAACAGTTCTGGCTTTGTCTGATATACGTCTCACCTTTCAGGTGTTTTCAGGTGAACATGATGGATGGACCCCTACCAGATTCTTTATGCAGGTCAGGTACAGATCTTCGTCTCTGTCCCCCATGGTTGCAAACCATGCATTTTCTTTCAAGGCAAATTCGAATAACAATTGGTGTGACGCCCTGGGGGCTAATACCATCAATTTGAGAAGGTCTAGCCCTTTTCTGAAATAGAATGCCAACAGATGGTGAACCCCCCTCTACGAAGGGGCCCACATCTAAATTGTTATAGTAGACGAGCAGATTCCTAAGCATTCTCATCCCTTCTCTCTCCCACACCCTTTGTAGTTTTGGCATACTCGTCTTCAGTGATATTCGATCAACGATGAATAAAAAGCTGCATTCGGTGGGAGTGTCTCTTTGTTTAGTTTGTCAGGGCTGCTGAGGTACTCGTAGCAGAAAAATATCTTTAGCTGATTAACCCTTTTAAGGAACTTGGCATACAACATTCCTGTGGAGATGTATTGGCAGACGTCCAAAAACTTGAGAGTGGGTGAAGTGATGGAAAGGTAGACATTCTCTTTCTTGATCACAAAAGCACTCCTTTCCTCATGGTGGAGTTGCTTTAACAATTCCGTCTTCAATAAATTCAGGTTGTATCTTACGCTATTAAACCCCAAGACCAGAAGGGTCTTCACATAAGTCAAAAAATCAGCTTGCATCTTTTCCACATACCGAAGGATAAGTGATTTTTGCTTCCTAGTTCTCTCTGCTCTGTCGTTGCCATTGTCGACGTCAGTGTCCTCAGCAAATAAATCCTCCACTCCTTCCTGGTCCTGACCTTCAAGATTTGCTTCTGGTTGATGTTGTTCTACTTCCTCTCCTTCTCTCTCTATTGGGCTGTCTTTAAGTCTAGATAGACTACCTATCGCTTCACCTCACTTTAATGTGGCTCTTGTTTTGGCTGTCTCTTGAACTTCACCCAGGTAGTTCAACATTTTGGTGACGAGTTCGCTTGTGTTTTCATTTACGATGCAATGAGGGGCTTCATATCAGGGTATAGTACTACACAAAGAAACGGATAAGGCCTGATGTTCATGTATCCATTTCAATTTCGGACTATTTCCTGGATTGGTAGCCCTCAACACGGCCTCATAGTCAAACACAGCAAAGTCCTTATAAATTCTGTCTTCATACAGGACGATTATGCCAAGGTGTTCAAGATGTTCAAACACTATTGACGGATTGCCATAGTACCCGTCCTTGTACCGCGATTTTGTCCAAGCAGTGTACACTCCCACGTGCTGAGTGTAGTTGCTTTTGTCAGAAAAGTTTCTACAGCACAAGGTGCATTCAAATCTTTTTTGCATACCAAGCAGAGTCTGTCACGTATGAGAGGTGACCCTCGTATATGTTCAAATACATGCGTTCCACATGTTGGGAGAATGGTTTTTGTCTCAAGATCACAGCCTCGTCTGGTCTCATCTTGTACACATAGACACTCACAGAAAAACACTTTTCGAAATCGTGCATCCCGTCTAATTTTAATCCACGAAATTCCTGAGAATTTTCAGGGAGTTGTATACCCAGAGTCTGGGAGACGTATTGCACCCATCGTCTATAGTATACTTCTACCGCCACTTCTCTGTCTTGTTCTTTGAAATGAAAAGATAGACAGTGGAACGAGCATAATGCGTCAGTAATCGGATGACCATTATGGTCTTTGTCCAGGGCTACTACGTATGGTTTGCAATTGAGAAAATGTGGCAACAGTCCCATTCCAAGAGGATATCCTGTCCGTGCCATGAAATGGGTTACATCTGTTACCAGCACCACATGCCATTTCATGCCCAGATGGTTCCTCAAATACCCATTCTCAGGGTCTACCAGAGACAAAGCTTCCGAGACTATGTCTAGATCTTCTCTCTGGAAGCACCGTTCCTTTATCATATGGGATGAAATAGCGATGAAATAGCGATACTCACCTGTTTCCATGTGTCTCAACACAGTCCCAAAAGCCGCATTTATTTTGAAAGATTCATCCTCGCTTCAACAAATTTCCCTTAGATGATTTTCTATTTCCCTTGGTCCGTTTTCTAGGTTATTTGTTGGGAAATTGTAGGTGGATGACACCTCCCCGATCCGATGGTTTCCCAGAAGTAATCTATGGTTTGCCTCTAGAATTCTTTTGAGTTCTAGATCCCTTACTGTACCATTCGATTTCCCATGATGGTCTACCCCCTACCTGGTCCCTCAAATCCCCCATATTGTAACCCATTATGAATGTACAGTTCATCCCGATTTTCAAAATTCTGATTACATTTTCTACATTAAAATTTTTCCTGGTGTGGTTGAATGTCACGTGGTGGATCTTCTGAGCTAATGTGTCAAATTGCCTGTTGCATAGCGTACACATAGCTTTCTTCCTTTCTTGGCACAAGTCTACGTGCTTCAAAAAGTTGTGGGCGTAACTATAGGTCTTGTTGCAGTGCTCGCATCTATGAGTTGGGCCCTATATCCACAAAAAAGTTCCATCAGATAGTTTTTTGTTCTTTTTGAATAATAAAAGGAAATGCGTTGCAGTGTTCTCTTAAATTTCTTCTTACCTTTTTCAGTCCTTTGGTGTATCTCTGTGATGGACCTGCACCACTCCCATTGCCACTGGTGCTGTCTGACGGCTGTTCACCACAGCTACTGCTGGTGGTGCTCACGTCAGCTGGACGTTCCAGTTCCCAACATCCTGTGAAACCTCCTGCAACATGAATCATTAATATAAATTCAAGACACACATCCCTTTAGATTGAAATCTCATCCATGAATATACTAGAACCCGCTAAGCCTCTTGTTAACTATCAAATTGTACATCTGGATACATGACGGTGAAAAAGGTCTTATCTCCTCAAATGGCAACCGTGTAGTCGGGAGCTCCCCACTATTCAACATTGCACTCTGCCTAGTGGATCACCTGATTTGTTAGTAGTGGTCATGTGTCCTTATGAATAATTCATGTCTGGCCTAACCAACTTCTGGGGTTGGTCAGGGGTGTTGGGATCTGAGAAAGTGGGGTTGGGAAGGGGGGAGTGTAGGTGGCAGGGGCCACACTGGTAGTGTGAAACTAAGGGTTCTGGCTCACTTTGGTGGGTAACTCACAATGTTAAACCTATGGGGAAATGTTACCCACCTTGTTACCCACACTGTTACCCACTTTCAAACTTTTTACATATAATACACTAGTGTAGGTTTTGTCTGATTGCACCATGCTTTATGATATCTTTTGAGACCTGTGATCCTGACCCATCTCAATCCTACACCCAAAAGGTCACCCATCATGTGCCTTCTGGGTTTGCATATAAAGTGGTGGGGTCGAATGATAAACTATCCAAAGATCCTATAGTTTATCATGGGGGAAATGTGGCTGACATATTTGTGGAACAGATGTTGAAAGAGCAGGAAAAGCTCAATCTAATCTACAAAAACCCCAAGCCTCTCCATATGTCAGTAGGTGATTCGAGGGCTTTCAATGGAGCCAAGGACTGTCATATTTGTCATAAAGAGCTTGGGGATGACAGGGGGAAGGGCAATCTGGGGTGGCATGATAGCCCGTAATGGGGGGGGGGGTACTGATAGAGGGAACAGGCAACATGGGGGGCGATGAAGGGAATGAATCGAGTTCCTCTACGTCCAGCGCAGGGGTTGCTAGCTCTTGATAAAAATGATAATTTGTTTGGTTGTAGGTGGGGTTAACAGGAGGGGGAAGCTGATACTGCTAGAGGCAGGACCTTGGTAACTTCCTTCTTCCTACAAATGCTGCATCCAACAAACTTATAGTATACACATTCTACTATAATTATGAAGACAATAAAGAGAACACTGGGTAGCCTAGTAACTGCACCCGTCTGGATGGGGGTCCATTCACCAAAGATAGGTTTATAAGGTTCAATATCATGATTAGAAATCATAGGGATATCCAATCTATTTTTGGAATTTAAGTTCGTTAAAAAGTTCTTCTTGTTTATGTTTTGGAAAAGTTAAGTTAATAGCTGGCAAGTCTATATAAATTGGTCTCGGAAGTTCAATTGTTGGTTGTCCTAAATTGATGCCATGCACCCTCCAGTCTTTACTTTGTAGGACACAAGACAACCCTAACTTGATGTGAACCAGTCCAGCATATATTTGTGCTGTAGGTGCACGATCATGGCAATATAATGTAGCTTCTATGGGAGAGAATGTGGCTAACAGAATAGTAGAAATTTGGTCATCCCCATGGTATATTATGCTTGTCTGATTACCACAGGGAGTTACTGTTATGACACAATTATCGGGGTGGCGGCTCGTGAGGAGATTAGCCTCACATGTTGCCCTCCACATGTTAAGAACCACCCGCTGAGATAATACCTTAGAAGCATCTTGTAAATCGTCAATGTCCATCCGGTTTTCTTTCACATAGCGACGGGTCTGGTTCATAATGGAGATCATTTTAGTACAGTCATGAAAGAGGGCATTAATTTGTCTTTGGGGTTCCCTAATGGCATTAGTAAGAGTGTCAATCTGCCCATCGGACGCCAAACCAGTGAATGCGAGAGGGACCCTAATATGTCCAAAGGAGCCCTCCTTGACCTCAACGGGTTTGCCCCAACTAACTTTATATTATTAAACTCCTCTAAACTCCCTTTCATTGAGTCAAGTCTCTTATTCCATACCCGAAAGTTATGTGTGCCAACTTGGCCCTTGATGTGAAGAGAATGCACATCCCGCCAAATATGGGCGAGCCACTCATCGAAGTCTGGGCGGGGTGGTGGATGGATCACCACCACGACAGTCCACAGCCGGGAGATGCCCCGCGCCTCGCCGCCTTTCCGAACCAGAACGCCCTCATCAGCAAAGAGGTCCCCTCGGCACATGGGGACCCTATGGCCCAGATGCACAGAAGGACATAACCAACTGGATACATTTTCTCCGTCCGTCTTGAGCCTCGTCGGGGGTGGGAGAGGATGCGCTGAGTTCAGGAACGTAGTATGCTGGCTTCTTCTGGAGGTGGTGCCGCAAGTGACCATGGTATGGGTAGCTCGTCTCTCTTTGTAGCAGCTGCCTTGCCTGGGTGCGGGTCTCCACGCCCCCTGTAGCTTGGGAACATGTGACGTCAATGTTGCCAGACCCATTATCAGTGGTCTTATCTGTGGTCTGATCATATGCATGCCACACCTCACGTGGGTTATTGTCCATGACCACATCATTATCAGTGTGGTCTGTAACCCGACCATCACTCATGTCTGCCTGGTTATCAGCAGGATTACCAGGTGACTCATCACTCACGTGGTGGCCACCATGACCGGTTGGTTCATTACCTACCGCAGAGGGGGAGGAGAGTGAAGAAGGGCATCAACAATGTCAAGGAAGATTCCTAAATCTGGACTGCACCTCTTAAGTGCTTACAAAAATATCTATGCCGTTCCCAGCCACTACTTAAAAAATGTGACCAGGGTAGTGATAAAAAATTGAACCTCACATGTCAAAAACATTATGAGCAGATCTCTAACTACTTGTTAGGAATAGGTCATCATAATAATTGATTGGAGTGTTACAACTTTCCTACCCACAACAACAAAAATTACCCCGGCCTCACAATCCTGGATCTGCATCCATGTTTATCCTAGTTACCTTCACTCACTAGTAATACCCAGGATAATATATCCATATCCTAATACCAAAACTTGACAATTTTCTATAGAAGGGGGTCCTTCCCACTACCCTTATTTTTTTTTTTTTTTTTTTATTTTTTTTATAATTATTCTTCATTATACTGTAGCAAGGATCAAAATACAATTCTGGTCTTCCTCCCGCGTACAGTTTGATTTACTGGCAGGGTAATTTCGTATCAACTACACATTGTATATGGGGAAAAAAGGGGGTTTTAGCTCTTTTTATATTATATGATAGTACTCATATGGGGGGTAACAAAACGGTGATGATGATGTTATGGGATGATTACTCAATGTAATATAAGTGTGTGATACCTAGTCAATCCATATACAAGCTGTCTAATACCTAGTCAATCAATATGCAAGCAAATTAAATAATTATTATTAGTTACAAAAGATCTAGCTATGGTATAGACTTTGGAGCCTGTACCTCTCTTTTAATTGTAATTTGATTATATTTTTAAAATTGTCTATGCACGGAGACAGCCTTGTCTCACATGGGAGTGAGTTCCATAAATTTATCGCAACATAAACTGGGGATCTAATACATTTAGTAAGGTCCGTAAAACCCAATTTAATAATAGGTCCTTGCATGTATCTTGTTGTTCGTTGGGCCTCCTTCAGTGGCACACTGTCAGTTTGGATAAGTCTGTAGATACAGGTCAGCAAGAAGAGCTCACGTCTATACTCCAGTGGTAGTGTATTTGATAATGTATGTAATTCATATCGCGTTATCCCTGATGGATATTTGATTTTGTGGGCAACTCTTAGGCATGTATTAAACAATACATTTAGCCTTGACATTTCTTTTTGACTTACACCAGTATACATAAAATTACCCATATCCAGGTATGGTAGTATCATTGATTTTACTATTTGCAAAGCATGGTTGTCTGATAGATACCTACGTACATATCTTAACATGTGAAGCTTATCAGAAACCATTTTACATGCACAATCGATTTGAGGGGTCATACTTAAATCCTGATCTAAAATGATGCCCAAATACTTATATTGATTTTCCCTTAAGAGAATAGATCCGTTAAGCTGCAGTTCAAAGTTCCTAAAGTCATCATCTCGTAAAGTCTTACTATTAAATATTACATATTTAGTTTTCTTAGAATTTATTGTGAGCTTATTATGGCTACACCAGGAGGTGACTTTATTAATATCTGATTGCATGCTGGCTCTTGTTTCATCAGGGTTATATTTGGTACAGGTTAGCACAGTATCGTCAGCATACAATAAAATTTCAGAATTTAGATTAAGTTTAGGCATATCATTTATATAGATCAGGAAAAGCAAAGGGCCCATTATTGAGCCCTGAGGGACTCCATATTCAATAGGTAATCTCGATGAGGACACACCATTCGCAAAGGTACTTTGAGAGCGGTTCATCAAATAATTTTTAATCCATAATATTACTTTTTCAGAGAAATTATAGCTTGTTAGTTTACTAATTAATTTAGGATGTGAGATGGTATCAAAAGCTTTTTTAAAATCGATAAAAAGTGCTATGAGTGACTGACGAGTTCTTACTGCCTCAGTTAGTTTCATAAGGAGTTTGAACACAGTATCATTTGTGGTATGTTTTGCCCTAAATCCATTTTGTACTGGACTTATGTATCTATTTCTTTCCAGGTAGTCCATTATTTGTGCATGGATATGTTTTTCTGCTATTTTCCCAGGTATTGGTAACAAAGAGATGGGACGTAAATCACTAACTGAGGTAGCATTAGGTACCTTTGGGATTGGGGTAACCAATGCATGTTTCCATGCAGAAGGGAATGTATTACTTTCAATACTTTTGTTTATCAACTTACAGAGTATTTCAGGCTTCAATGTAAAGAAATCTTTTAAAATGCGGGAGGACACATCAGCAAAGCCTGATGATTTATAAATAGAGATCTCTTGAACATATTTTTCAGTTTGTGCTAATGTAATATATGTAAGCTCAAATGCATCAGTATCCCTTGGGAGAGGATAATCATCCACAATTTCATCTCTAAAAAGATCCTCTATATTGTTTGTATAGTCAGTAGCTGGAATAGCCTCAGCAAGTTTTATTCCAATATTGGTAAAGAAAGTATTTACAAAATCAGATGCCATATTTAATGGTATTGATTTACCAGTGTCGTCATCAATCAAATTCAACACTGCATTTGATTTATTCTTTGGGACTAATTCCCTAATTATTCTCCAAAACTTTTTTGGGTTAGCTGAGTGTTCATTTAAACTATCAGTAATATAATCTGCACGGGCTTTTCTAAATGCTATATTACTCAGGTTTCTGAGTGATTTAGCAGTTGCTATATCAACGACTGATTTAGTTTTTCTGGCCTTTTTGAGTGCTAGATCCTTGTCTTTAGACAGTTCAATTAGCTCGTGTGTGAGCCAAGGTGGTTTTTTATTCGTATAGAAAGATTTCCTTTTAGGACATAATGTATCTGCTAATGATTTGATAATAATATAAACTTTGTCCCAACAAGAATCAATGTCTAGGACATTATCTAAAAATGAAAAATCAACTTGCTCCAGGTACTCCTCCATCAAATATATATTATATTTTCTGTAGGATCTCCCAGTAAATGTTACACCCTCTTTGGCCACAGGAACGCGTTTACGTATCACAAAGACTGGTATGTGATCACTAATATTCATATTCAATGTTCCTTTGAAGGAGATTGTTTTGGAATTTGTGAATATCAAATCTATTATAGCTTGTTTATTGTAAAGGGGACGTGTTGGGTCATCTATTAACTGAGTGAGGTCAAAACGTTTCTCAATGTCCTTGATCTTTTTCCTATTTGGGTTCCTTTTGGAATAATCAATATTAAAATCCCCACCCATAAAGATCTCGGCTTTAGGTAATGCATCAACCACATTCAATATTGTACATATTTTGTTAAGAAATTCATCAATGTTCCCTGAAGGAGGTCTATATGCTGCGATAATGAAGATAGGTCTGGTATTTGTCAATTTTATTGACAATGTTAAAACCTCAATATCTTCAGTTGTTAATGTATATTCAGGCGTATCATATTCATCTACCACCAGGTGCGATTTTGTGTATATACAAACACCACCCCCCCGTTTACCCACCCTATCTTGCCTGAACAATCTGTAATTTTCAATGTTAATCAAAGCATCATCAGTGGTGGTTTGAAGCCAAGTTTCCGTTACTACTAGTATATCAATGGTATTATTAAGTACATACATACTTATCTGTTCTATCTTAGGTAAAAGGCTTCTCACATTCCAAAAGACAATCTTTAAACCTTTCTCATTAAATATAGACAACATTGATATCTCCAACTATCCAACGTAAGTACACACAGATGAAAGGTGAACATGGGTGAAATAGATGAAACAGGGTATGTTAACTTATCTGTACAATACCATAACGCCATATAATAGCAGTAATTGTTCGGGGTGAATGTAACACAGAACATCAAAAGTGTCTAACATGGGGTGAATGGTAGCATCCGTCCTAGTTTTTTGAAATTCATACAAAGTGGTCTAGATTCTTTAGACCTTACATTTTAATAACATAATGCTTCTTAAATAAATTTCAATCCTGTGAGGCGTGCTTCACTATCAAACAATAGTTCTACACTTTTCACATGATGTTGCTTTCCATACAAGAGGATGGTCTAAGGTACTTGCCCCGACATTAAACAATGTACAGAGCGTTATTTATACCATCTTTGTATGTTAATACCTTTAAACAAGGTGTTGGTATACATGTCAGAGTTCACTTAATTAATCTTACTAAATAGTAAAGTTTTCTTATTTTACTAGTATTATACCAAAATGTATACACTTAAATGTCAGTTGGTAAATCTCCTGAAAAATAGATAAATGATAAAGTGTACTTAATCGTTCACTTCCACAGCTTTCAAGAATGCTTTTGCCATCTTCTTGGCTGAATCCAGCGTAGGATGTAGCCCATCCTGAAGGTTGTTGTAGACTGGATAATCCCATCCATGGCTGTACTTGTGCACGCAACGAGCCACCCACGGGGTAGCATGGTTGTTGATTCTGTTTCTGTATGTTATATGTCTATTTACAAAGGGTACAGCTGTATTTATGGCATCCTGGAGGACGCCGTCATCCATGTGATAGTACCTGCTTATGTCGACTCCTATTAAGGGGGCAAACACAAGTTTGAGTGAGGCATTTGTTGTTTAAGTTGGTAGTCAATCTCGTCGATTGTCTCAATGAGATTTTGCATTATACCAGCTGCAGTGCGTTCGATAAATCTATACTGACCAGTTGTCGGGTCTGGGACTGAGAGATCATTAATACCTCCATGTAAGTATACCACCTCTTTTGGGTGGTGACTGGCATAAATCAGTGCCTTACCTGCTAATTTCCGTAAGGTAGCTCCGGGATAGCAGTACGGGATGACACCAACGTTCATCCTGTTTAGATCAAAAATATAATTCTCAAGAAGCCTATCACGTGAATCACTTATTATAACAGAGTGAACTGGCATTGTGGTGTATTTTGTTCACTCTGGTCCTGCGTCTTTGATAGTGTGTGTGGAGCCCGAGTCTGAGGACTCCACTGCTCCACTGTCACTGCTGCCGGTGTTGTTTGCAATGGTATTGCCAAGGCCTTTTCCAATGTGTTCCCGTGTTACTTCAAGATGTAAACCCATTACATTTTTCCCGTCAAATTTCCCTTTTATAGCATCAGGATTTAAGATTGATTTACCTATACCCCAGCGCATGCTTTGTGTTGCTTCAAGCAGTGGTGTGTTTCCAGTGGCGACAAGTTTTCTACCCAGTTCTACATTTTGTTTATACTTTGCCAGAAGAATGTTCGAGACTATTTCATCACAGTGCCTATTCCATTCGGGAGTTACTTTTATACGGTCGCCTATTCTCTTCATTTGTACTGGGTCAGTTGACTCCATGATCAATTTTTCAGCTGCTTTATCATTACAGATTTTGGCCTTAGTGGCCTGTATCGCTTGTTCAGCACAGTTGAAAACTCTGCCATTGTATCTTATTTTACAGCTATAGAAATTAGAAAGGAATGCATACTTCGAACAGAAGAGAATACCTTTGGGGGTATGTACCATGTAGGAATTAGCTAACGAGCAATCGTCAGGTAGCAAGTCTAGTGTCTCCGCTGTATAGCGCGTGCCATCTATATATAGATTATCACCTGACAGCTTGACCGTGTGTTTTTTTCTGATGGCTTGTTCGGCCACTACCTTCAGATCATGCCTATTTGCTTGCGTTTGTTCTGGCAAATCCTCAACAATTCTCACACCATCACATCTCTTGTTCTTTCTCAATAAATGTCTACGATCAAAGATTTGGTTACGTGTGTATATGGATAGGAGACTAACTTGGATTGGACGTGACCTTTGGTCACCTCTGTAGGGACCCACCCTAACTACGTTGTTAATTTCTTTGGGTTCTAGTTTGATTTGTGTATTAGACACAATATCACAAACTACGTGTCTGAGATCCATTCCTCGAATTTCCCTGACCCCTGTAATGAGAATGTTATGTTTACGTGGTTCAGCCTGATCTCTCCTTGTGTGTGGGCAGTTGCATTTTTGTGCTTTGATTTGTGCAAACTCGTTGGTCATTTCTTTTTTAATTTCCTGCTGGGATTTCTTGAAATCGCTTACTCCACTTTTCAGGAATGCAATGTCTGCATCCATATATTCTTGGGCTGAGGTTATGTCTATTACCTCGTCTTGAAGGTTTTTTACATCTATTTTCAAGCCCTTGATGTCCTGTAACGACTCATTGACTGCTTTTACATCAGTGTCCATTTTATCAATCTTGTCAGAAAGGTTTTTAACTGAATCAGCGATGTTGGACATCTGTGTCAACAATTGTTCTACATTTAGAAACAATGTGCTTTCATTTTGGTCTGTCTCGGTTTGTGAATCTTTAGTATTTTTAGGTTGGTCATGCGTGGCGTGATCATTAGCATCTTGTACAATGTAATTGTTAGTATTACTTACAATTTCATTGTTATCTTTATCAGTTTGAGTGTCTTTTGTGCTCTTATTTCTCTGACTTGTTCGCCTACCTTTATCTTGTTCGCCAGCTTTTTCGGGCTTTTCACTTTGCTTACGCCCATTGTACATCTTGTAGAAGTAGCTTACCGGTAGATCAAGGGGTGAGCGATAAAAGGATACTCCAGCCGTAGGGTGACTTATTCTTGGTGATTTTATTCCGTGATTTAGTGAAAAGTTTCACAGAAACGTTAGTAGTACATCCAGCTGCTCCTTAGGAGGGACCTTGACTCAACAACGTCCAAGAAAAACCGGTATTAACTTAGGTGTCCAGCAATTGAGACGGAGCTAACACTCAGACAATCACGCCAGCGCGGCCCTGATTGGTACACTTTCTACCCTTATAATCTTGAAGGAAACCATACCCAAAGGGAGCCCTTGCTCTAACCTTTGAATATCAAACACAATAAGGGGAGTTCACCTAACTGCCACCCTTAAAGGTCAGTAACTGAATATATACCCATATAGGGGAGTTCCGTCCTAACTACCACCCTATAATGAACCATACCCAAAGGGAGTCCTTGCTCTAACCTTTGAATATAAACAAACAACAAGGGGGGTTCACCCAACTGTTACCCTTAAGATCAACAACTGACCATACACCAGTATAGAGAGGGTCCATCCTAACTACCACCCTATAATGGTTATCCCATGACTATAGAGTGACTAGTTCCTGGGACCAATAAAAGAATATAAATGGGGGAGGGGCCCTGATTGGTACACTTTCTACCCATTTTGTTAAGGGAGACACTAACTACCACCTCCCTTAGCATTTTGCCAATCAGAGATCGGTCCTATTTGGCCAATGTCAGCCCTCTGAGGCTACTGTCAATGCTCAGTATATGAATACTTCCTACCATAAAGTAGATAAACCTTGACATGAGCCTTTAGTCTATTACAACACAGCAAGACAATGATATATCTATGAGCAGAGATCATGTGCCTAGCATAACGAAAAACCTATAAATTATTTTTAGTCAGGAATTACAGGTACAGGGGGTGGCCTAGGAAATTATCACTAACCTAACAAACTAATAATATCCCATTCCCATCAGTAATCCCCATAATATCTAAGAATCTGATAGAAATCAAAACCTCTTGTACCTTACCTTAACATTTCTGAACCCCTCTGACTCTATGGATGCTTTAGACCCTCTGTCTAAGCCACAGATCCTCAGTGTATTATTGGTGGCAAGGAAAAGGTTTCGGTCAGCAGGGGTGGTCATTGTCAAAGGTTCTTACAATTTCTAAGATAGTAAAAGAAGGTGTGTGCCTTTCTTTTTCAGAAATAGATCACGTCGGGGTCACCAATATAAGATTTCAGGGTCCTTATTGGGTTCTAAGGGGGTCTGGAAATCGTAAGTTTCAACAGGAAGGGTCACTCTGCCAATGAGCAGCTAGTTCCGGTAGGGGAGGTCACTCTGTCATAGACAGCCAGTTCAGGTAGGGGGGGGGGGGGGGGGGTCACTGCCAATGAGCAGCTAGTTGAGGTGAGGTCACTCTGCCAATGAGCAGCTAGTTCAGGTAGGGTCACTCTGCCAATGAGCAGCTAGTTCAGGTAAGGTCACCCTGCCAATGAGCAGCTAGTTCAGGTAAGGTCACTCTGCCAGTGACCAGCTAGTTCAGGTAAGGATCTGGGTAGGTATGGTAGGGGAGGGTAAGGGTAAGAGGTTGTGTGCTGGTAGATAAGTAAATGCAGCAGCAATGAAGGACACAAGTCAGTGGTGGTGATCAGAATAATGACTGTTGGAGGACAGTCCCGCCTTTTATATCGAACAAAATCAGTAATTAGCTCTCCCCAACTCCTACACTCCCAGGGGAGGTGAGGAGCATCCTAGGGGTGGTACATAGCAACCGTCAATAAACAATGCAGGAACGAACCTAGCTCCTAAAATTACATACCGCTACATGATAATATTTGAAAAACAGCATAATGCCTTAATAACAAAAGATACAGAGTTTACATCGTGGTGACATTTCTAGATTAGGACATGCAATCTCATAAAATATCAGCGATGATATATATGCGTCGTTACCATTTCTGAAATACAAAACATGACTTGGGGACCCGTATGCAATACCCAACGCAAGCACACTGGTCAGTTGTGGGTGGGATCAGAACCTATATGTCCAAAGTCCATATCTCCTTTATCCTCTCTTGACTAAGTATTAACTGTGCTTACTCAGGTGATCAGCCACCTCATATCCCTGGCTGTATGATTTCAGTGCAATCTACCTTATAGGTATACAATTAATAAAAATGTATTAATAAATTACCAAAACCATACCTCAGTGCACAGTGCATGATCAAGATATAATCAATAAAGAATAATTATAAAAACATGGAGGGAAATTATATAAAGTCCCAGTGATCAGGACATACTCATATATGATAGATATGGGCCTGCAGTGTTATCTAGTATTAGATAAGCCAGTTTAGCCTGTGTATTATGAATGACTGGTCCCTAACCTTACAGGGTCAAAATCATTGCATTAAGAATGTATATCATCTACCTTTGGTAGATCCATTTACATTTCTGCAAAAGTGATGATGTATAACTGATCCAGTCAGGAGGGGGAGACATCCACCTTTATGTAGGTTTGATAATAAATCCTCCCTCTCTTCTTGTCATACACACCTTTGGCTATTCAACTGGTTCGAGTATTTTTATAATAGGGCAGGTCTGAGTCGCCATCAAAGACTGAGTCATAAGGCTAGAGAAAAGTACAAATGCTCTACCTGCAAAAAGGAGTTTTTGAGAAAGGATACCTTGAATAGGCATATGAAAACTCATCAACAAGTCGGTCAGGGGGAACAAGATTGCCAAGAGTTTTTTGAAGAAGCTTCTATGAAAGGCTCACTGAAAACAGCCACTATTAAGGCAGCCAAAGAAAAGAATTCTAGGGAGAAAACCTGGAAAAACTGGAGGATCGCTTGAAGAAAGAGATTCAAAATGGTGGTGTGAAGTGGTATCTGTCTATGCAAGTACAATTTTAAAAAGAGAAAAAAGATGGGATAGAAACAGTAGAACCTCACTTTAGAGGGAAATGTCAAATAGCACTGAAAGCTGAGGATATTCAGGATGGTTTTCATGAGTCTGTGAAAAAGATTCATACATCATGTACTGATTACCAGAGACAGGGAAGTAACTGGGTTTTGGATCATGTGATGAATGTCACTTTGAACATGGCAAAATACAAGCCCTTGAAAGGTTCCAGTTACATTTCTCTCCCAATGAAACTGAGAACAAAACATGCAATCATAAATCTGCAGAACTGGGACAAAAAATGTTTCTTGTGGTCTGTTCTTGCTGCACTATATCCAGTGAAGAAAAACCAAGGTCTTGTTCCAACACACATTTGACATTACTGGACTGTCCTATCCTGTGAAAGTATCAGACATCCCAAGATTTAAGAGACAGAATCAGATCTCTGATAATGTGTTTGGCTATGAGAAAGGAGAAGTTATTCCGATTCACATCACACCTAAGAGATTTCAGAAACATGTCAATCTGCTACTGTTAGATGTTGGAAGGAACAACATTGCTGTGTAAAGGATTTGAACAGACTTTTATCTGATCAAAAGTCTTACAGTAACAAACCTTTCTTTTGCTCATACTGTTTGCATGGGTTCACTAAGGAATCGCTTCTTGAAGACCATATACCATACTGTCAGATTCATGGTCCACAGAAAATTGAACTTCCCACCGACCAAGATAAGTGGTTGTACTACAAAGATGTTGCAAAACAATTTAAGGTCTCATATGTGGTCCCATATGTGATTTATGCTGACTTTTCCGCAAGAAATGAGTGTGGACTGGTTTATGGCAATCTTTTTTATTATCATAGGCGTATCAGAAAATGTGGAACTGAACCTCCTTCCAAAAAACCTAGAATAGAAAATGACGAAGGTGAGGAGGAATCAGATGCAGATGACATCGAAAATGCAACCTTCAAATGGATGTGGAATGAGACTCGTGATGAGGTAGAGAAAGGTCAGGAAAGGAAATAATTCTTCAAAATTCATAGAAAGTACCTAGAGCAACCATAGACTTGAGACAAGACAAAACTACAAAAGAAATTCCCAACATGGCGGAAGCCCACATGAAGAAAGGCCAAAAAGAATCTAAAGCTGTAAAGACAGCCCTTCGAAAGCATAAGGTTAGGTTTGAGGATTTGTTTGAATCTGATTCAGACTCGGTTAACCAGGAAGGGGGTTCAGAGAGTTCGGAAGAGGAAGAGGAGACAGAGGATGAGGATGGGAGTATATAAGGCATGTTCAGAATAGAGTAGCCATTTCTTATTTTGACACTGATCAGAATGGACCAGTATCTCAATAAAATCTACTACGACCCAAAACATCCTGGAAGTTTTAGCTCTCCTGCAAAACTGTATAAAGTGGCTCCTGCAGATGGTAAGCCTATAGTTTTCAACAAATTAAACACTGGCTAGCAAAACAGGAACCATATACCTTACATAGATCTGTAAATAAAAACTTTGACAGGAACAAGGTTGTAACATTTGGAATTGATGATCTTTGGGATAGCGATCTTATTGATTTTTCTAAGATGTCAAAATTCAACAAGAGCATTAGCTACATTTTAGTCATTATTGATGTATTCTCAAGATTCTTATGGTTAAGGCCACTTGAAACCATAACTGGACCAGATGTTGCAAAGCCTTTTGACGATGTGTTTTCCATGGGATGGCATCCAAAATATCTTAGAACTGACAAAGGGCAAGAATTCAGGGCAAAACCAGCGCAAAAAGTATTTCAAAAGTATAACATTCATCACTTTGTGACTCAAAATGAATTAAAAGCCAACTACTCAGAAAGAGTTATCAAGACTATCAAGTCAAAGATTTATAGATATTTTACTGGTAATCAAACTTATAACTTTGTTAAAATACTTCCTGGTCTAGCTGGAAGTTACAGCAAAACCTACCACAGGAGTATTGGTATGACTGCTTCGGAAGTAAATGAGCATAATGAAACATCCCTATGGTGGAAATTGTATTTGCCATACTTGTCTCATACTAATCCAAAGAAATTCAAGTTTCAGGTGGAGGATTATGTAAGAATAAGTCATTTACGTTCTACCTTTATGCGAGAATATGATATAAAGTGGTCTGGTGAGGTGTTCAAAATCTCAAGACGCTTTCAACGTAAAGGCATCCCAGTTTATAAATTGATAGATCTTCAAGATGAAGAAATAACTGGAACATTCTACCAAGAGGAACTGCAAAAAGTACAGTCTAATGACTCATGGAAAGTGGAAAAAATAATCAAAGAAAAGGGATGTGGGAAGAATAACATGCTGTACGTAAAATGGCTTTATTTCCTCAAATCTTTCAACCAGTGGATAAAAGCCTCTGACTTACAGGATGTTTAGATAACATTGATGTATCTCTGCCTAATACTCCTCCAATCATACAAACCAAGCTGGTAGAAACTGTAGTAGAATGCTGGGGTAGCTATCAGCTGTCATCTCATTGGTCACTGGCGTGCTATTAATTTAGCCATAAACCATAAAAGTGGTCACTGGCGTGCTATTAGTTTAGCCCTAAACCAACATCCTCATTAATATTTGTACCTCATCCAATCACACATATCAAGCTGGTAGAAACTGCAGTAGAATGCTGGGGTAGCTGTCAGCTGTCATCTCATTGGTTACTGGCGTGCTATTAATTTAGCCGCAAACCATATGGGCAGAGGTACCAATAGATATCCAAACATCTAGCTGTAAGTGATGTATACACAGCAGCAATGGGGAAAAAACATTAGGTATTATACTTTGAATGAAACTTGGTAGAATATTCTAGGAAAAAAAAGAAAAAAAAAGAAAAAATGAATAATAACGATAAAAAAAAATAGACGGGGAAAACTTTAGACCTCAAGTTCAAAATTTTAGATGATGCTTCATTTGGGGCAGCCTTCCCATGGCAAGCATCGTTGTCAACCAATGGCCCCATCCCTTTTCACTAAAAATGTGCAAAGTGGGTAACATTGTGGGTAAACTTTATTTTCAAAAAGGTTATGTTGTAAGGGTTATTTTGATATGTTATATGCTATTATAATCCACTCCAATCAAAAGTAATTCAGTTTTGAATGCTAAAAATAAAAGTCCTGAAAACCACCTTTTTTTGCCGAGTTGTCAGCCATATTATAACACTAGATTACACTCCAAAATGCATATGGGGTTCTATTGTTCTCTATACATGCAGATAAACATTATATTTGTACACACTATTGTGAATATTGAAAAAGTATGTCAATCAGTTACTCAAGAATGACTTATTTAGCTTGTAATATTGAAATGGAGAATTACAAACACATATATATGCGGTCTTCCTTTTAGCATGGGATACTTGTTTTTTATATCTTTTTCTGATTATTTTAAAGGAAATTTGTGAATTTGATATGTTATGACTCCTATTTATCAATTTGATCAGGAGAAAGAAACTACAAAATTGGTTACTACCCAAGTCCCCCATTTGCCCACCTGACCTATAGCCAAAAAATACACGCTAATTCTTATGTGCATAACTACAGTATTTTCTTTTTTTATTAATGTTTTTCTAAATTCTACTGAATGGCTCCTGTGTGCAGCTGGTGCACCTTGAACAGGGCATCTGTCTGTGTGTGACGTTACACACAGAACTGGTGAAATATTCAAGAAATGAAGAAATAACAAAATCTATTTTCCTAATGACTTCAACGACACCTCCAACATGTTAAATTACAAAATTACTCAATTTATGGCAATGATTTGCAGTTCCTATGACTTTTAAATAAAATAAAATTTGAAAACTTAAAAAATAACGTCTTTTTTGTGTGATGTCACACTCAGATGTGTAATTTCCTGAAGACAAGAGGAACAAGACCTTTTCCGTAATAAAATCCTCTGTATCATATGAATGAGGCAATCATTGGCTTAAAAACTTGGCACTCATATATTTCAGCATATATGATCTAACTTATAAAATATAAAATAACTAAAATTGAAATTTCACTGGCTCCTCTCTTTAATCTTTTCGTATATGCATAAGACTAAGTCTACCTTTCCATTCTCCCAATCTCTCCTTGCTTCTTGACTTGTGTTTGTATACATAAATCTTTTCATCAGAGCAATGTAAGGTACATTACAATGATCTTTATTGTATAAAACTTTAATTCTCCTGTCACTTTTCTAGTAAGCTGAAAAAGTAGACAATAGTAATCAGACTCTTCAAAATGTGATGAATGTCATTCATCAGTGTAAATTAGAATATGACCAAGTATCAAGATGAAAGGTACGAAGTGGGTACGAAAAGTATTTGGGAAATCCTGAAAGCACGAAATCACGGAAATGTATTTGTAACTGGATATGACATCAGAGTAGTCACGTGATCTAAGTGACCAATCAGAGTCCAGTAACAGAGTATAAAAGGGGGTGGTGAAGCCTGAAATAAACAGTTCCATCTTGGTACTCCCTGTGTTCACACATGTCTTCTTCCAGTAACTTGACCCTTGAAGGTGTTTAAGCCGAAGATATGCAAAAATAGAAGTCAGTTACCAGGTTGAACTCAAGTAAATAGTCCAAGTTAGTGAGATAAATGACATAAAAGAGTAGTGGCCGGCCCGTGACTACAGGGACGAAGGTGTGACCCGCTTGGTCCCACGCTACCAACCACTAGGCAAGCAGCGACGCGACCCCCACAGAAGACCGAACGACCGGAAAGTCAACAATCCATCCCTTCCCCCTAACCAAAAACTTATCCACCTCTGCCAGATGTCCGGAATAACAGGTACCCATGCCCCCCGTCTGACAATACCGATTCCCCGACCGTTCCGCTTATTTCCCCTTGTGCATGAGGCATGACTCTTAATGTTACACCTCGGTTTCCTCCTCTAACTCTACGCTCGGCTCGATATTGAACAACCCCCACGCTGTAGGACCCGGAAACCCAGACCTACCGAAGAGCATCACAAAAACATTCATCTTCTATTACTGGTAAAACCCTCCTATCAGGAGTATCTAAAAAAAAACCTCATATGCCTGATCAAGAACTGTTACCTTATCGAAAAAGTCTACACCTCGAGAAATTTGGTTTGGTCGATCAATATGGGTGACCAAGCAAAAGCCTCTAATTCACTTCCTTTTGTGTGACTCACAAATGCAATTTCTTCTCCATTTGTGTATGCCTTATACCCTGAGCGAAGCAATGATAACTCATTACTAAAGGAGGTTACTTCATTCAAACTGTCAATTGCTTTTACAACCGTTTCTTTTATCACTCCTAGTAACATGTCAATAATTTTCTTTGCCAAGTTTTCACACTCTGTCATTTTCAAAACGCCACTTAATTTTTAGTATAGAGTTAATGCATACACTTGTTTGTCATCAGGATACAAACATATATTAACCGTACATAACCTGTACCGTAACACCCTCAGTAGCCAAACATTGCATGCCTCATCTCTATCATCCCACTTCACCTCAGCCCATATTAAACTTGAGAATCTAAAGTTCCTCCCCTCGGACATGATCTTTTTCCATACATGAATGCTACTCAACAAAAGTTTTGCCTTGGGGCATGAATTATCAAGGTTCACTAAACTTCTCATATCCATCTCAACATACAACACTATCATTATATGTAGACTTCTGTTGGTAGTTTAAGCAACAAAGAAGCATCTGTCCTAGTGCTTTCTTCTTCTTTTTCGTCGCTTAGCTCAGTGAAGAAGATTTTGTCAGATGTGTTCTGTTTAAAAAAATGTTTTCTGTACCTTTAAAAATGGTATATTTTAAAGTCTCCTGCTCTTTTTCTACGAGGCTATTCATATTTATACTCACACACCATTTCACTTGAAATATCATCTGTTATTGATGTGTTCCCCCTAGGCACTTGGCTCACACAAGAGTTGTTTAGAAGTGGACCTCCCCCCCCCCCCCAATCCAAAGCTGTTGTTGATGTGTTTCCCCCTAGGCACTTGCCTCATACGAGAATCTTAGAAATAAAAGCATTTGAAACCTTTGTTCAAAGAATTGTGAACCATATGGTACAGCTGTGTGTGTGTCAGTAGCCACCGACCGTATGAGATATCAGTATTATGATAAGATGAATCCACTATGACCCCTGGGGAGAGTTGTGCAATATTATCTATCTTTATTAAATGAAACATTTGCAGAATTGAAAGAGCCATTTGGTAGAACAGACACGTGTCTGGTGATAGTACATACTCACACAACAGTAGAATGGGTTTTGCAAACCAACAAAGAGTTTGGTTCAATAAATTGTATATAAAAGCACTGGAGGTGGGGGGATCCACTTCTAAACAGTTAGAAGTGAGTTAGCAATTTGTTTAAAGGTTTTTTTCAAATTTGTGCGATATGAAGTCAAAATAACGATAATAATTAAATATTACAAGAAGAAATAACCGTAACTTTGATAGGATCACGTCCTATATATAGAGGATTCAAAGCCTTGAACAGTCTTAGGGGTTCACCTTTATCATTGGAATCACCGACACTGCCCTTCAAATGCAAAATTGGTATTGCACCTATCATTGCATTGCATGTCATCCACAGGTTAATCATATTGATTTTATTATGTAGTCTAAGAAGCCTAAGCACTTAACCTCTCCACTTATGCTGTTTTATATACAAGTGTCTGTAAAGGTGAAATGGTCTGAAGAAAGTTTAAAAGATTTGCATAAAAACGATTAGAAGCGCATGTAACTACACACCTTCACTTAAAACATTAACATAATGTTATCAAGTGTATAAGTAACTTTACACAAGAAGTAACATGAAAAAGACAAAAACACAACAGGAATGAATGACAGGGTGACTTGGATTGGTTGGATTGTGGTATGGTGCTGGTTCGTGGGTTGACATTTTCAAGGACCAATCGACATCTTCCAAGGTTTATAGAACAAATGATAAAGATGCACAGAGTTTGCCAAGCTCCCTTAAGCCTGGATGGGTTGAACATGCTGTGAGGGGATATGAGCATGCAGTGGACCTGACAGACTCAGACTCCGAGAAAAACAACTAAACCAGAGGTAGGTTAATTGGTTAAAGTTTAAGACCTAAACTGAGCTCACAAGCCGCGAATGAAAAGTTATGGAACATCAAAATTCCTTGTTATTTGGGTAGGCTATATGTTTGTCGTTATGTTTGACGTTCCTTGGTTCTTAATTTAATATCAATAGCTTTATGACACCTATGTTTTGAATAACAGATTAATCAGTTATTATCTAAAGTGAGGTTTTGTACGAGGCATGCTACAGAAGTTGTTTGATTACTTCTGTTTTATTGCACATTATGCCTTTTGTTGATTTACAAACATGGGATTATAGTAAATCAATTTTAAACGTGCATAGAGCAAGGCTTGGATAGAGTAAGTGAAACTGGATATATATTTGATAATTATGATGTGCTCAGATCTATCAGACTATTGGTTCATTCAGGAAATATAATCATTACACATGTATATGAGTGTATACTATGTAAAAATAAAGTGATCAATCACAATATAAACAGAAACATGGAATATTTCATTATAGGGCTGCCAATGCTGGTCATTCACACCAAAAATGGCAACAACACAACTAAATCAGATGCTGACAATGACTGCCACAGCTGGTAACACCACTGACCCCTCCCCTGCCCCTGACCTGGGCAAACCGCTGAGTGTGCTGCTCACAGAGTACCTGTACATGTCCATCGGGCTGCTCGGCATGGTGGGCAACCTCTTTGTACTGATCGTCATCTTCAGTGTGCCCACCATGAGGAAGAAACTCACCAACATCTACATCATCAACCAGAGTGTCGTTGACTTCTGGGTGTCCTTCTTTCTCCTGACCACCGCCCGGGCAACCTATGAAGTAGGTCTATTTTTTCAGTTTATCTTGAATTTTAAGTGTTAATTTCATAATGTTCAGGGAAGCCCAGAGCCTTCTTTCAGCCAATTATTGTCTGAGCTTTGTTCAAGTGGGCCATGAGCAGTGTGTGCCAGACAGGGGTGGTGGCCAGGCATGACCATAATCATAGTACTATCTCCCCTAAAACCATCAAAACAACTGCACACTTGACCCCTTGGATAGTCATCTTCAAAGTACACACTCAAATTTGCATCAAAAGGGCTATTTCTATGTAGGTTTCATGAGGGCATATCCAAACAATTTTTCAAATTTCTGCCACTAGGGCAGTGCCACCCTCGATGAAAAAGATGTATACATTAAAAACTAGTCTTTCATTCAATGAATCTCCAAAAGAGTCCGACATTAAAATTGACCGAAAGAAGGAAGGTTTCAATTAACGTTAATGCTGTCGTACTTCACTACTAGATATGCTGCAAAGTAATGGAATCTCTCAAGTTATGGAATTTCATCTGATTCCTGCATACCTTGATTCCAGATGCCGAATGATGGGGTGTGGTATCAGATCTACTGTAAGGTTTGGTCGTGTAAGCTGCCCCTGTGGGGATTCATGATCTCCTCCACCTACAACCTAGTGGCCCTCACCCTGGAGCGCTACTTTGAGGTAAGAATACATAAGTTTCATATGTACTAGAATGGGCCATTTTTGTAAAACAACCTTTTCCCTGGACAATGATATGGCAAGAAACTATGTACCCTACATAACATTCGAAAGAGAATCATGAAACCTTTCTTATGATATAATATGTCTATATATACATATACATATATATATATATAATATATATAGCAAAATAATGATGGTTTTGTCAAATCACACACTGTTGTGCAAAAATCCAGCATTAGATTTCACCCACTTCTAATCTCAGGAGTTTTAGATTCAAAAAGTGATTTTTAGGATTGTTTATAGAATAAAAACTGGCCCAGTAGAACAGTTACAATTCAATAGCAGGACCCACTGCATCAGCGACATCCTTGTTGTCCTTGTTGTGAGACATTGAATTGTTTCACCATTTCATTATATGACGGGTCACTGACAATTTACAAAATCATACAGTAAAATCTGCCTGGTTTACCCCAATGGTCCCTGTCAAGTGGACCTGAAGCCTTATTGAGAGAAGGGTATTCCCAATTAAGTCCTTGTGACGTCACAAATTTGGGGATTTCCCTTAAAAACCCATATAATTGATCAAAGCTGTCAGTCTCTTAACCCCATCCACATTTGAAATATTCCTTAGATATTTTGAGCAATATTAGTTCTTGATCCAAACATCACACTCAAAAATATTCATTTGGAGATATTGATCATGTAATCATGTGCAAGGTTCCCTTTAAGCTCAGAAACCCCATTTACAACTGATATGCAAGTAGCACCCAGTTCCTATTGTTCAAGAATTTGACAAAGTTACTTGTCCGAAATGGATTCAAATGAGACAGATATAATCATCTTCTGCATTTTACATTGGTTATCTTCTGTCTTCCTAATCCCTGAAAAGAAAGGTTTCAAATTCAATGTACTAAACCTAATCAAATATGTACATATATACAAATTGCGATGGGCGAAGTTACTTATGAATAGACAACATGTGAGGCACACCTCCATGTCACTATTGAATATTTACATTCTAAGCTAAAATTGAGTAGTTTAGAGCAGAGAAGGCATAAACAACTACTTCGTCTGATGTTCTTACACAGTGTTAAAGATAATGTGTTAACTATTCCAGTAAGAGAAACTAGATCAGCTAATAAGAAAAGTTTATTGTCCCAGCAAAAGTGAATACAAAGTATCAGAATAGTGCATTTTATAAAGGGACAATCATTTGGGAAGAACTATGCCATGATGTACAATTTGTAACCTGTGTCAATGAATTTATGAATTTGAATAAACACAGTTACTGTCTATATTGATCTACTTCATTAGGTCCAATCTGTGTGACATAATATCAAGAAGGAGGGAATAGAGAAAAATACATAACAAAAGAATATGCTGTATTGATCTTGATGTACATGGTTATAATTTACACTTAAAATGTGTACATGTACTACAATTTATACTCAGTGTAATATCACTGAAAACCCGGGGCAACCCTGAAGTGTATTACTTAATAAACAACTTAAAAAAACAGCCTTAATTATTAATTTGGTGGGTAGAGAAACCCAATGGGTTCCATTAGACATTTGGAATTATGTACATCAAGAGACAATTAGACGACTAAAAGATCAATTTTCCGTCTTGATAGTATAACCAATAATGCACTCTAAATATCAAAAGGGAAAGAACAGAGCCTGATGTGGGATAATTTAATTTGAGTATAACAATTTATTTATTCATACATGTATTTTTTTTACTTACAGAACACCTCTAATTCAGTCATACTTCTATTGCAGGTGGTCCACCCCATCTGGCACAAGGTGACCTTCAACCACCGCAAGGCCTACATCTCGGTGGCCCTGGTCTGGCTGATCGGACCCGTCTTCAACGCTGCCTACATGATCCCCTCCTCCGTCATCGTCGACAATGTCTGTCTGGTCTACGCCAGCTGGCCCACAGAGGGTATCCGCAGGGGGTTTGGGGTCTTCACGGGGCTCCTTCAGTACCTGTTCCCCTTACTTGTACTTATATACGCCTATGGCCGCATCGTCATCCGCCTCACCAGCAAAGTGTCTGTACCTGTGAGTGATAATAAAGGAAATGCCCCAGCCACCACCACCAACCAACCGCCCAAAGACGACCACTATCAGAGAGCCCGTAGAAATACTATTAAAACGCTTCTTCTGGTTGCTTTTGGTTTTGTGATGTGCTGGTCCTGGAATCAGATTTATTATTTTCTAATGAATGTAAATCTTATTGCGAATGATTTTTCAAGCCCCTTTTACCACTTCACTGTGGATATGGTGTTTGTCAATTGTTGTATTAATCCATTTGTGTATTCACTGAATTACAAGCCTTTTCAGGCAGGAGCTAAGGCCTTGTTTTGTAAACGGTGTGCAGAGAAAAGGGTTGGAGACAGTGGCAGTAGTGCCGCAAGTACAACCAATGCTGGGGAATAAAGAGGGTTATGGGGAAAAGCACCAGAGTGCACCTTTCCTTTGAATATTATGATATTATCATTATCATTGATCTGACGAAGCAATGACGATCTTATTAGCAATCGCAAAGCTTATTAAAATAGGTTTGGATGTAACATTATTGTTACATTATGAATATTATTACAGTAGCCCACAACATGATGGGAATTTAGATGTAGTGTTATGTCCGAATTTGAAGTATATAGGCCTATATATAGTTATCATTATACTCTGGCACTGAGGGAGAAATATCTAACAAAATGATTCGTTGAGAGCTACAAAGGTTTTGTGTAACAAGGGAATAATCAAGATAGTAAAAACATTAAGCACCTCTTAAGGCTGTATTCCACTGTTCGATTTTGCTCCCGATTTTGAAAATTGGTGTTGGGAATAAGGGCCGGGTAATTAAAGACATGCTATATAACCATTAGACGGGATTTTAATGCTTTTCCAAATGCTAATTAGCGTGTTTTGGTTTCTGTAGTTTTCCCATTGAAAATCTAGAGACTGCCAAATTCTCAATATTCAAATTCGACTAGTGTAACTCAAGCTTTAGCATGCCTTTAGTGGCATGCACGTACATATCATCACTTATTGACAGCCGCTGGTATATGGTACTACTACTTATTGGTACCGTGGGCCACGGTTTTCAAGTGTATCTCTGTTTTGGTGTATCAGTGTGAAACATAGCTTCCTCTAAATAAGAGTGAAGGCGGCGAAGGTTTCATGGTTTGTCAGACTTACCAACCAGTATGTTCAGTAACCAATATGATCAGTGACCTTAATGTCCTACATGACTGTTGGTTAAAGCGCGCAGAACTAAGATGATGCATTGATTGAATGAAACTTGATGCGGACTTGATACGGAACATTATACTGTAAGCCTCATAAGTTCAGATGGATTTCAGAACTTCTTCATCTTATTGTAATCGATGAAATATCATTTTGTAAACAAATAAAATCTTAAACAAACGAAATAAGTAACGATCAAAAGTATGCTACAAAGCAGGGATTCCCTTTTACAAATGGCTCTTTTGTGAAGTTTTCTGGCTTAATATCGTCAAATATGATGAATCTAAAAACCATGTTGGGGCCCTTGATGGGGGGGGGGGGGGTGCCGATGTCGCATGTCGAATTTAAGAAGTGGCTATGTCGCCGTGTCGAATTTAAGAAAAGCCCATGTCGAATGTCACTATCATTTCTAGCCCAATGTCATGTCGTTAAGCCCTCATGTCACATGTCGATTTTAAGAAATGCCTGTGTCGCCGTGTCGAATTTAGTGGTCCAGACCCATCATGTTCCTTTGTGACTCCTCAGACTTGTCGAACCAAAAGTTTCATTGGTATTTAAACACGTTTCTCGAAATACACCCGGCAGTGTCCAATCTTATGGTGGGAGCCCATTAAAAAGCGGTGATATGTTTTGACTGATTGCTATCCAATAGTTGTATTGCAAGGTATAGCAATGGCAACTTTTGGCACATTGCGCATTGACTAATAAGAAAGGTTCGATGGATCCCCAATGACTATTGGTCAGAAATGCCTCAACATGAAGGAAGTGAAAGTTGCAAAATGTATATCTTACTCAGCTGTCACGTAGTCTTAGTTTAAGTTGGTCTTTATAGAGAAAACGTTTAAGAAAAGTCATCTATCTGATCAGCCAACACTGTCACAATAAACATACTTAGATCTACACGTGATTTGTTAACTTTGGTATCGTTTCAATACGTTTAGAATACTTTTATTTCACTTATCGAATTGTGCATCTTATTCTGCCTTTGAATTACACATGACAGTGCATGATTAAGTCACATTTATCATACTAGTATGATTCTTCAAGGTTCTCTGGTTTGTATGCAGTCCCATCCAACACAAGCTTTCCCCCGGCAATCTTCACAGATTTGTAGATTTTGGATCTCTCCGCAGCTAGCCGACATCTGTACAGTAGCCCCGTTGTCTCCCTCACAGTCCTGGGAAGGTCTTCCTGAATGGTTAGATCCTTACATGCTCTCCTGGCAGCCCAGACCCTGTCGATCTTTTAGACTGACGAAGCGAACAAGGGCCATGTTAGGATCTGGAAGGCGGTGCATTTTGTCAATATTAAGTGAGCTCACACCCAACTTGTAGAGACAGTACTGTTCAAAGTAGGATTGTATGTCACTGTTGGTTTCACCTGTCTTCCTGGGAATTCCTTTGATTAGCAAGTTGAAACGCCTAGTGTATGGTTGCTGTTTAAAGGATTGCGCTTGATTTGGTTTCTGTTTCTATAAACTTCGTCCCTTTTCGACACCTTATTAAAGGTGATAATGATGGGCCTTGCTTTTGGGTTTTGGCCTGTTTTTTTTCCTAGTCTGTAGACATTGTCAATGTCTCTATTTTCAACTTGTACTCCTGTATCGGAGATTACCTGGGCAGTTGCGGATTTAGGGGGGTCTGTGGGGGGCGCACGCCCCCCCTTTTTTGGCCAAAATTTCGATTTTTTTAATATAAAATTATTCTGCCTGGAGGGCAGGGGGAAATTTTCCGAATTGCACGCCCCCCCTTTTGAAAATTCCTGGATCCGCCCCTGCTGGGAGACAATGGTTTGTAACGGTGGGTCGTCTAGGTTTTCACTTGCGCCCTCTATGACCAGTTGTTTTTTCTGTTCTTGTCGTTTTATTTGTTTCTCGACTTCTGACTTAATTGTGGTTGCACAGCTTTGAGACAGATTTGAGGCTGTTGAGTGAGCGTTTGTGAGAGTGGTTTTCAGTTGTAGATTTTCTACTTCTAGACAGACCAATTCCTCCTTGAGTTTGTCTATTTACTCACTTGGACTAGGCCCACAGTGAGCCCCAACCTTCATTTCATACTCCAGCTCAGTAAGCCTTTTATCATGGTCAGACATTTTTTCTTCCAAGTCTACAGTCCTTTTTACAACACTTGCAATCTTTTCATCAATTTTTTTTTCAACCCTCTTAAACTCTGTTTTCAAGGCCAAAATCTCCCTGTATATGTCACCAAGGCTGGGTTCACTGACTAATTCCTCAGCTTCAGAACTCTGACCCACTGCTGTTCGTTTGCCGCTGTGTTCTTCTTCAGATCCAGAGTCTGAGTGTTTCCTTTTATCTGCACTGTCTATACCATCCATATCCATGTTGAAGATTGCAGTAAGAAATTTACCCAAGTGAGCTGAAAAAAGTCTCTCAGAAGTTCTCTATTTTCTAATGTAGCAAACACAGTCCTTACATTTCAGGTGTTGAGTACACATACAGTCTTAAGTATTTACTTGTAGGATATCATGTAAGGGGACCAGGTGCCAAAGGTTTTGAAGTCACATGCTTGTGACAGTGACAGTTCCAGGTGCCACCTTTTGACAATTGTCAAAGTGAGGCTGCAAAATCCCACAATAAAATGACTTGCAACTTCTTCTATTATCACCCAACACTTGACAAAATTTTGGCCTCTCTGTTTCACCAATTTTCTTGAAAAGTATGAAGAACTCACACACAAATTTTGGTATGATGGTTCCCAAGGTCCTTGTCTTGTATTTTGCCAAGTTTGGTGTCAGAAGATTCAGAAAATCCTGAGAAAATTGCAGTCAAAGCAGGAAATTCGGAAATACGTTTTTCACCTGTCCAGCCTGGTTTTCCTTTTCCTAGTATGATTCTTAGATATTTGATTTGATAATCGTTCTATTGGCTTAAAATGCTCGCGCCCATTGCTTTTGGCTGCCATTCACATTACCACACATGGGCGAGGCAGGATGATTACCCACATTGGGTGCGATCTCCATTATGGAAGCAGGGTTTAAACAAGCTATAATCCCTTCATTTCCCTCTTCTCACCACGCTCCTAACGCTTCCTCAGCGACGGATTTAGGGGGGGGGGCGCAGGGGGCACCCCCCCTATTTTTTTTTGCAAAATATTGATTTTTTAAATGTAAAACTCCCTAGCCTGGAGGGTCTGGTAGAAAAGTTTACAATAGGGCGGCCCCCCTTTTGAAAATCTCTGGATCCGCCCCTGTTCCTGGCGTTGACTATCATTCAATAGCTGACTTGTTGTTCCTTCTAAACTGTAGATAAGGAACAATGGGAATACACACAGTGTTTAATCCAAGTTTAATAATGTACAATTTAGGAACCTTTAAGTTACCTAGGAGCGGTGTCTCGGCTTAGTGGCATATGCAGGAACAACATATTATTGCCTAGACACACAATGCAAATGTCAATGACGTTTTTGAAGTTCCAGATTTTTAATTGGTTAACGCTGACAGTTCAAGAAGACACGGGGAAATTCCATGATAAAACGTTTTTGTGTGTTCTCTTACGTTTGCAAATGATATAAATATTTGGCAGCCAGAGGTGGGACGTGATGGAATTGCCTTTCCTCTTAAAGAGGGGAAATGCTGTGTGTTGTATAATAGGAGATGTATTGAGTGGTAAAGTACACGGATCCCCTGCCATTCATGTTTAATAATAAATTCGCTTAACTTTAGATTTAAGTTACGGGGACTTTATGAACTAAATATTGCAGATTAATGAAGAATTATATAGTTGCTTTCTTTGGAGTTGCAATTTACAGGCTGAAAGCAAACAAACCAGTATTTGGTCAGAAAATCCATAATTGTGTGGCGCCACCTAGTGTCTTACTCGTGGGCAGAATGGCTTATTATTTTGGTCGTGTTAATAAAAATTGCTCCATTTCTAATCCTCTATAATACACAATTCATGATAACCTTGACGTTTGAAAGAAGGTAAACATTTTCTTTAATGTGAAACAAGATTTAAACTTTGATGTAATTTAATGTGTATTGTAATGTTTGTACCAATTAATATCGGTGAAGAGAAGGTTTCCCATTTCTCACTTAATTCCTAATCCCTATATTTTGTTTAATCATACATGACAGCTGCCCTGTCTAGGGATATCGTACTGTTCTGCTCTGAATTTGTAATTGTGAGCAACAAATAACTACTTGGAAAAACATGTTTAGGTAAAATTATTGGTGGTTGCTGTAGCGCCACTTGATGCGTTATTTTAGAAACTGTAATTAAGATATTATTTGCTCTTCTCTCCAGTATTTAGGCATAAGAACCTCGCAGAAAAATGACTGATAAAGTGATTTTAGAGAAAAATCTATTGTTTACACCATTTTACAAAATGATGAAATATATCAATCGTTTATAATTATAATGTTGCTATATAAATAATGTAATCCCTAAAACGTTGTCATTAGTGGCAACACTGAATTAGTATGATAGTTGATGTAAGGACCATAATTATCATGGATACTGCTAAATGCTTCGTAATGATTCGTTTCAATGAGCTATAGATTTAAAGTGAGAAATATATGTCGAATACTTAACCAATGCTTATATATGGGTGCCCCTCCAGATAATAATCCATAACAAATATAATACACTGGCTATGTAATGATATAATTATTATGTTACATAGATCTATAGAAGTCATAGGATAACAAAATATGTTTACTATAGATCTATTTCAGCTCATGCATTAATTTATTCTCCTTATATCATTGAAGTAAAAGTACATAGCAAATGCTCCATAAAGATAAACAAACGACAAACACTTGAATTGGTAGAAAATGTAGGTTTATATTTAATGTCACTAAGCTTTTAATATACAATTGTTCTCGCTAAGGGTCAACATTATTTTATACAAGGGACTAGAAAATCTCTCTATTTATGATTTCATGTTGAGTACATATTTTGCAACAAACACAACAATGCCTTTTAAACTCAGTCACTCTTGCATTGGACAGTGCACCAGACAAACCACTTTCCTCAAGCTGGCGCTATGCCATACTTCATACGTAGAAAAATAAACTATTGGTTATTCTAACGATTATTAGACTGTTAGCTACACATTTTACTCATCCATAGTGTCATTTAGAAGAGACAATCATTTGCAATACATAAGCAAGCACAAATATTTCTATCCCAAGGCACATTTCTTCTGAGCAAGTTTGTGTACTGTACATTTACAAGGGTGCCCCAACACGTTATCCATCTATATGTCGACAACACTATTTCCAATATTTTATTCAAATATACCTGTATATAAATGACATACAAATAATAAACCTACATGAAAATACTTTCAAGTTATGTTAATGCTGGTCCTGAGCAGGCAAAGTGCATAAGTCCGTAGCTACCCATTTGATAAACATGTTGATAATGAAGAATTTAATTACTACATTTCGCTATTCTGTCGATATCGAATGAAATGATAAACTGAACGATGTTGTCCAAAACATTAAAATCCAAAACGATATTATTTTGGATAATTTCTTCCTAGGCAAAACAGGTGTCTAAAAGATCCGAACAAACTTACATAAATTAATAACAAATTAGATTTTTGTTATACTCAAAACAATACAATATAACATTTCTAAGCAATAAAAAAGCTCGTCTGTTCTTAATATTCCTTACTTGGCGATCCCCTCTTTAGTCTTTATTCAGAAATCCTAGTACCCAATGATGGAAATGTGTACGCTTCTTCTTATACAAAAAAATGCTATGTGGTCTTATTTGGATTAAAATGACCTGATCCAATAAAACATCGTCATTCAACTGGGATTAAAATGACATGATCAAATAAAACATCGCCATTCAACATTTAATTCTTCAGCAAAGATCGCGTGATTTATTCTTTAGTAGCTGCCTCTTCCTTCTTTTCCTCTCCTTCCTCTTTCTTCTCCTCCTCCTTCTCCTCTTCCTTCTTCTCCTCTTCCTCCTTGACCACGTGGCCGTTGGTGGCGCCCTCTTCCGTCTTCTCCTCACTTCCGGTGGTGGTTTCCTCTCCCTCCTTCTTCTCTTCCTTGGGCGTGTCCTCGAGCTCTACAACCTCTTCCTTCTTCTCTCCTTCCTCCTCTCCTGCCTCGATGTCCTTCACCTTCTTGTCCTTCTTGCGGGGGGTGGGCAGGCTGGGTAGCTTGACCTTGACGTCTCCGGCGACCTCTACGATGGAGAAGATGGCGGCGAAGAAGACGAAGACAATGGCGGCAGTGTAGAAGAGGATAACATAATGGAAGGAACCGTGCACGAACCGGCTCGCCGTCACAATGCTGAAGATACCTGAAACAGAGCCACAAAGACACCTGTGTTAAATATATGGTTCAATCAGAAATATCAACGGTATAGGTTTCAATTGCTAATTTAGAATGCAATATAAGTATATATAGGCCCTAGGATTAACCATTATCATTGCAATTTCATTTTTGACTGGAAGACTAAACCGACAAGCAGTCAGGTAGAACATATATCTATCAACACATTTTTTTCAGGAAACTACTTTCTTGATTTAGCAAAGACTCCTTTGAAGAAAGATGCACTGAACCGGAATATTCGTGTGCTGTCGATTCTGCTCAGGCTATGGAAAATTGCTATTTTACTACTACGCTACATGGATCCCGTGAATATGATAATTATGTCCTATAAATTGGAAGTACTCCACAAAAAAAAGTAACTTCCAATAACCTCGCTATCGCTAATTACATAATGATACAAACAACGTCTAAACAAAAGTAAAAACCGTGGTTAAACAACATGCACTTTATGTGCTCATTTTCTCACGATCTGAGGGCTGGGAGATGTCTAACCCAGGGCTGTGGGTTATTAGTGTCATTACGGGACTGGTTGACACACGCGGGTCCTCCTTATGTCAGATGGCTAGTAACAGTGATGAATGAGGATGTACCCAGAGGGGGGAGGGAGGGGAGGGGAGGGTTCAGTAATTGTGCTTTTTATCTGGCCGTCTGCTGGCCCAATAAGTGCTGCTCCCTGGCCGCCATGTTGTCAGTGATTACGATGGACGCGGACGGAGTGCACAGTAATCTTTAACCTCCACAGGCAGGGACTGACACATCAAACCTAATGCTGGTATTTAATGGACTTTGAGGTTTCATGTTCTATGGGACTTTAACAGATGCAACTGTCATGTATGCATTTCTGCTGAGGAGAATCAGTGAATGATTTAGAAAATCTTTATAAAGTATGATTCGGCCAAAATACCAATAAGGAAATTGTATCCAAAAGCGCACCCACCCTTTTCAAAATGGAGGAATAACAGATAACTATGCCTTTATATTCCCAATTTTCCGATCCATCCTTGGTAAAAAGGAAGATAGAAATGTCTACAATATGCATAACAGGCCTTTACTTGGTCTATACTCGGCGTTATAAATATGGTCTATAACTTGAGACCCTTACGTTTCATATCTCTGCTTCCAAGATGTTCGAAAATGTGAGCATAGTGTTCTCTTATCAGGATCATCTTATACATACACGACCCCCCTGGGGTGCTGACGCGCCCCGAGATACGCGATAAGCGATCCCATATTGCTTTCAAATAGTCGGACCTGGCACCGGAAGTACTACAGCATCACGGGAAGGGTGCCGGTAGTAGGCGAGACCCGCGGGGCATGCCGGGAATGTCGCAAAAGGGGTATAGTGGTGTTATAATGGTGGGCTGTCAATGCCTTAATGCATCAGTTCTGTCAACACCTTGTCTTGACTCAGCCTCATCCAGTTTTTTTAACACCACAGCTATTCCAAGCCGCATTGCGTTGGCCTGTAGTCAAGGATTTACACCTTATAGTTGGCCGCAGTCGACACTAGGTGTACTGTGATGGACCAGGTGTTCGCAATGGTGGGTCCAGGTTATTAAAAAGATGGGAGGGTTGGACGCTTATGGAATTCCTCTTTAATTGTGTTTTGGATGAATTTAACAAGAAAAGGGAATTGAGAAAAGGGAAAGGACATGGTCCGTTTCCTGTAAGACCACCAACGATTCAAATTGTGCCCTTTGGGTAGTTTTTCTTGCGAGGTAGTGTAGATTGTTAGATCTATAATTATAGAAGGGCGCAATGACTAGATAAATTTAATCATGGCAATAGCTCTTTGGAGAACGTAGTGATATTTGATATTCAAGTTACAGCTGGGCAGACGGCTGAACCTTTATGGTTTGTCGGTTTCAGGGGTCTACATCTAGATTGCCCCTACTTTAACAGAAACCTTCTATATTACCCCTACTAAATCGATTTGTAACTTCCAAGATCTGCCACTTCGAATACTGGCACCCTGTTTAATCTTGTTTGACATATCACTTGAGGGCTATATGTTGTAACGCTTTTGTTTCATGAACTTTGCATTGGCACAATCACCTAATTCTCTTCGTTTATTTAACGTTGAGGAAGTAAGCCCTCAATGTGGGCCCTACACAAGATGGACTGGAGGACTAGCGCTAAGTGGCGGGAGGAAGGGCCTGGAGGGGACACTTGAGGTTCACCCCAGGGACCTGATGAAATATGAAAGACATCTGCCACGCCCCCTACAGCCCGCGTCCCCAACCACTGTACCGTGACCCAGAAACCCCCAAACCCTGGAGGAGGCGCCGATAATATGTGCCCTTTAGGGGTGGGGGGGGGGGGGGGAAGGCTAACGTCCTCTTTGGTGTTCGGGTAACGCCAACTTGAGACGTTATGTGGATCTATATATTATCATACTATTTTGAACTTGTTATCATAATAAACAGAAATACCACTTCAACTGGAGGCACATTGGAAGTAACTGTAGTATGGACAATAAGAGGGTACATGGCAACTGTGGATATTGATTCGGGGAAAAGGTGGTGGTAATCGTTGGGGGGAGGATATGCATTCGCATGAAAATGTTTATTGTCCTTTCCTTTGGATCCCCAACACCTGCAGTGGTTAGGCTAGAGGTTAAGGCCCTGTACCCATTGGCTGCGCCCCTATATACATGTATATACACAAACACACGTCTAAAGACCAACAGATAACGTGTTGTTGATGTACAGAATAGGTGGCAATTCGATTCCTGATATTCACTGCATTCTATCAGCAGATCTAATCTAACAGTGCAACAAAGTTTATAAATCATTGATATTTGTGACAGGTCCATCAAAAATCACAAAACAAAAAAAGAAATCCACAGCTCATGAAAGTTGCCTGGGGCATTTCTTGCATTGGTTAGATGGCGAACACGATTCGCTCAAGGGCAGTGTCCCTTGTTGTGGGGATCAACTTTCCAGAGGCTATCATGAACGGGCGGGGGGTTTCACCCCTAGTGGCGGAGTGGGGTACTACAGAAGCCACTTCTGGACCCCCTCATCCGGGACATTCCACACACTGACCCCTGGCGGCGGGCTCGGCGTCCTGGACGTGCGCCTGCGCAGTGTTAGCGTGCATTGTGTGTGGGTTAGGGTTGGGGCAAACAGGCCCTTTACATTGTAGGTCAGGGTATAATGGAATAACAAATACTGCTACCCTAAACTGTCAGCTTGGGTTGGGGCTCAATATCTTTCCATTAGAACTTCCCCCGAACCGAAGCTGAAGAGTCACAGGATTGTTATGAATACTTATATTTTTCCTTTCAATATCACCTTTCGGAATCTTATGTAAATCTAAATGTGTTATTCCCAGAAATTGAAAAGAAGTGTGAATCCTTTTCCCCTCTCTAAAAAGATACCTATTGAAGATGGCCATTCTTCAATCCTCACGCAGATTCTAAGTCTGCACCACAGAGCCATACATAGGGGAAGTAATGGAGGGCTATTCATGGAGATTGCCGGTTCCAGTCTTAAAGGTTGTTCAGCTAAATTAAGCATATTTTGGTAAATTCTTTACAATAAATACTTCTTAAATCATATGTTTGACCAAAATTATTTGTGATTGGACAGCTCTATAGTCTGATAATTCGATTTATGTGAGTTCCATTGCTCGATTCGGTATGAGTGATAATACATCAAACTAAGCCACTGAGACGCATCTTCAATGCCTGGCAATGCGGCCGTTCACCAGCTACAACAGATCAGGGGCTGTAGGCTTCCTACCATGGAAGACTGAAGATTCAACATGTTGCTGTCCTTGAGTTGGCGCAGCCACTTGTATAAAACGTAAAAAGATGTGAAATTGAGGCCTGTATACATGTAAATACTCTGCTTTTCATTTATTATTATGAAAGTTCAAAATTTCGGCCAGGAATTGAGAAGTTTACCGACACTGGAGAAAGCCAAGCTAATGGGCATTCGGAGGGGCATCGTGTATCTTAGAAAGCCGCTTTTAGTTTTACCTCGAGATACTACTGGTCCTGGATATAACAATCCGTTCCTGTGCATCCCTGTCGTTTATTCATAACGGCTATGACCATGGCGTGGATAAATGGGAATGGGACATGAGGGATTCTAAATGTGCTCAATTAATGTGTTGATTTGCATTGTCTGGAGTCAATGTAAACCATGGCATTCTCCAGCCTGTGAGGGCCCAGTAGACTCGGCGTCGGCGACACAAGGGGCGGGCATATGTCGTCAACTTTCATGTGTAGATGGGTGAGCGGTCAGGGGCCTACCCCCTCCTGCCTCCCACCGCCCCATGCCCCATCCAGGGGTGTGGGAAGAGGGCCGAGAAGTCTACAAGTGTGTGGGGACACATCTGGACGGAGACTCAGACTATGAGTTTTTATTGATAACATATGTTTGTGTGTGTGAACTGAATGATTCGGAAGAAAACACTGACATGTCACGTTTGAAACTACACCGTCTCGATGTACGGCAAACACAGAACCGATGAATAGATTTTGACGATGGTGTAAACCACTTCAAATCAAGTACTTACTAATTGACATAAGTAGAAAAAACTGTATATGGTGTGCTGAGAAATGTTAACTGCAAAAACAACCACTTTATTGCTAAAGAAAATGATTCCATCTATGAGTCCTGACATTTTTCACTAAAGATGATACATTTTAGCATGAGGAACTTGCGGTGGGGCACAAATAAATCTAACTCTTAATTTGAAAAGCGGCCCAAAACATTTGCTGATCTACACATACTAAGATACCTCTTTTCAGTCTACTTTGTAAGAATACACCATTGACGGATGACATCATCAGACCACCATGACAGCTGGTACTGTCAAGGGGTTGACACATAATGTGGGAGAAGAGGAACTAAAACCAAAAAATCTAACCCAGACTTTGTCAACAGTTTGAGGCTAGACGATGAGACACGCCTCTGTCCTTTATACAGTGATAAACGAAAGAGGTCTACTAAAAAAAAGTTAGTATCTTTTTCTGCTGAACCATAAAACTTAAACTTTGTCTTTGGCCATGGGTCTGTGTTCTTTCATTGTGATGCTTAACAACGGTAGTGTTAGATCGTGGATGAGTTTACACTTCGTCGAACAATAGTAGGTTAAGTAAGTAGAGGAGGTGTGGAGCATGGGGGCTAATTTTGGATCTCTCGTCTGGGACACAGGGTGGTATCATTGTATTCCTTTAAGCAAATGGAAAGATAACGTTATTAGAACCTGGCCTTTTGCCAGACAGCACGCATAAGTTTTTGTAGTGCATGTGGCAAATGGGAACGTCGACAAATCCCTACCCACTCCAGAACGTATAGTTATATATACTAAACCACAAAGATAAGATTCTGGATTGTTTAAGATCGTAAGATCTATGAAATCAATTTTGCTTCTGTTTTTGAATGAAGGTCCACACCTCATTTCAAGTGTTAATCACTGATTGAATGTAATCCACAGCATTTACTGCGGTCTAAACCTGACCATGCATTGCGCTCAGTGCCTTAAATGATGCGTTATTTCACAGGAAACATACTTATTATGCCTATGGCTGTTTTATCATTTTGAGCGATCGCCTTTTGTAATGTACGCATCTGATTCATCCCTTTCCTCCTCTCCTGGCTGCGGACGTCAGTTCTAACCTTGTGTGGGCCCTGACATAGGAGACCCTGAGAGGTGCAACATAGTAAGGCGCCAAACCTGGGGGAGGGGAGGGGGGACTGGTTACGACCGGGAAAACCATGTAGTTCTATACCTGCAAGCCGTCAATCCCCGCCACTGGAGGTGGTGGACAATGTTTCCGGGAATTTTACTTTGTAGCCTTGTAGTTTGAAAAACAGTGATACTGTCTAAATTGTGGGGGAAAACACATTATTATGCCTCTATAATTGGTAAAAGCATAGATATGTATAAGACAGTATCTCTCTTATGTATCTCTATGGTAAAAGTTGGTTTTTAGAATAAAGAAATGCGGGCGTGATGAGTATTCTTTATTGATTTTTCTGTAATTGTAAAGAGTACGACACACTGGAAGACTTTAATGGAGTAATTAATCTCAAAGGCGACAATTTGAATTTTAAACCTTAGTGTCGACCGGGCAAATTTAGTCTCATATTATTCTGCTGTATTGTAATGGATACGTATTAACGCTATTCATTGGCCCAGCAATGAATGCATAAATGCGTCATCCATGGAATGACCAATATAGGACAAAATGCTTGCCCCAGGTGAGGCTCGAACTCACAACCTCCGCATGGCTCATGTCGCCGACCCATGTGGTACATGGGGAGATACTGCTTATAAGTACGGCGCGCTAACCGATTGCGCCACTGGGGCCGCTGGACCAGTTGGGGATCAGATTAATATTTACACCGTTTGGGTCAAAGTTTACTTTGGATGTATAACAGTATGATATAGAAATAGTCAATGTTATTCCGGAATTGGCGCAATTGGAATATATGTGGCGTGTCAGTTATATTTTGTAATAGGGCGTCCATTCAAAATTTCGAGGAAACACTGGACCAAGCTGTGACAGCCCAACCATTGTACGAAACGGTTCACCGAGGGCCGACATTCGACTACATGTCTCTGAATTGTAAAGACAGTAGGTTAAAGCACAATGAAAACATACATAGGCTAAAGGGAGAACATTTGGAGGGCCACCTCGGACGCAGTCAATATTGATTAGAATAACCCAATGTGTTTTACCTAATAAGGGAATTAGGCCTAAATTGAAATACAGCAACGTTGTAGATGCAAATCCTTGCTCAAAAAGAAGATGCTGAGATGAAAGCACAGTAGGCTTCTCCAGGAGGTAAGCAGCCCCCGGAGAGGGGTGGTCTCAGGACAGAGCAGGCTGTGACACTGACACGTCACGCATGACGTCACTAATGGGCACTGTCTGACAAGTAGCCTGACACCTGTCGTCAGAGCTCGTTATTAGGCCTGTCATCAGTGTTTATAGGCCTCCAGCACCAGGTTTGTAAACTAGGTCTTAAATCTATGCTCTATATAGCTAGTGTGAATTGCAAATGCGATAACTCATTAACCAAATTAGCACACCAGCTATTGCAATAAAACAAAATCGTCTGTTCACCATTGGAATCACAATGAGTTATTTTTAAGCCTTTCATCAACCATTACTTTTACCGGGTGTTTGCTATCCTCAAGGTTGAGTTTAGATCGTTAAGACCGAGTCTATGAAAAAATTCATGTTGAAAAGAATTCCGAACTGATATTACCATATATACATAATATATATATATATATATATATATATATATAATATGTATATTATTATTATAATGATGAGAATAAACTGCTCAGCTGTCCGTACGTTTTAACAAATTTCTAAATTGAGACATCAGCCAGACAGTTACAAATGGCTCTATTACTTTTTGACGCATAGCACGTGGTGGTGCTCGTTCGTTTTCAGCCATAAAATTACATGAAAGAAGCAATAAAGAACACTGACACACAAAGACGTCCCTAGAAGTATGTCAAAACAGTCTGGTATGGGGGCGGGCACCTGGGCCCAGTTGGGACTTCAACACTCCCCTTCACAGTCTTCCTGATCTGATGGGTACCACCCCATGGTGAAGAAAGCAAACCTGTGCTTGGAGAAGGTGTCACGAGATGACGGGAGCCGCCACCTGGTGGTGTCAGGTGACGAGAGGTCATGGGGGGAAGTCACTTCCGGGCCCTTCCTAGGGGAGGGTTAGAGGGGAGAAGAGTCTGGGTGTTGGGTTTGCAGGGACGCGGGTTATCAGGGGCGGATCCAGACATTTTAAAAAGTGGGATGGGGCCCCCTAACGTAATTTTCTTTTCCGTGGTCCCTCTGGGGGCTTCCGTTTTACATTGAAAAAATCGATATTTAGTCCCAGAAAAGGTGAGGAGGGTGGGCACCCCCGTGGCCCCCCTAAAGCCGTCCCTGGATATGGGGTGAATTAATCCATTAAATAATATCGTCATTTTAACAAATGTGAGTTATGGCTATCCTACACTGCCCACTTACAACTGACCCCTAGGCCAACGTTGGGTGCCCCTTGCGTGGGAGTAGGGCACGAGGGTAAGGGGATACCTTACCGTTTGCGGCACTAGCCCTTATCTGGAATAATCTACCCCTGGCATAGATTAAGATAATCCAGACTTAATCCGTCAGTGTCAGAGGTCACTGGGGTTGCACCTAACGGTAACATATACAAGTGCATTATATACATCGTCTGGTGGCTCTATATTCAATCCGGGCGTTTTCTTGGAGATTACATTATCAACATGTCCTCCCGATTTATATAGCGCTCTAGTCCACCTCTGTTTTCCAGGACCGGGAAGCTCATTTGCATGGGCGAAAGATCCTAGCAAATCCATTTCCCTTTACCACCTTTTATTGATTTCGTCCCAATATATGTCATGATAATTATTTGTATATATCAGTTATATACTATACGATTTTCCAGGATACCAGCGGTCATCGCTGACCGATATGATGACTGACCAGGGAGTCTGATATGGGCTACATGTGGCTGGCCATAAGAAAACACTCACACAGCATGGGGTAGGGACTTATCGCTGGGCCTGGAACTGAACGAGGGGAGGGGGCATCTGGAGGATCTGGGACGGGGGGTCGGGGGAGGGGAGGGGAAGGTAGCGGATGACTGGAGCAGAGGGATGAAAGAAGAGGGGGGCGGGGGCGTCCAATTTCGGCATAATTGAAAACATACCATGAGGGCCATACCCGGGGGGCTTGTGGCATGGGGAAGTAGGATGAGGATGGGGAAGGGGAATGAAGTGGGGGGGGGATGCGTTTGGATTCGGGAAGAGGGAATATTTCAAACTCAATGCCAGAAGGAATATTACACACCAGGTAAAGAATGCCACCTCAAAAGCTGACCTAATATTCGTTTGACTGGTTCCACTCGCTTGATTAAAGAACACCAATAAATAACACTACTACAACAGTTATATGAATAAGCAGCTCCCAAACACCGGAACTCAAATAGGATCCGAGTAATAAGGATCTAACTGGTATTACATATCCTTCTCGATCCGATTAATCTGAGTCGTACCAGCAGTTGGTCAGCCCAGGAATGTAGATAGCGTTCTGCAACCCACCATAACCACCACTAAAACTACCACCCGACGCCGTCACCACCCTCACCCAAAGTAGCCTGCTCATAACTCGGGAACAGCGCATCTCAGAGGAATCTGAGGAACTCCCCCAAACCCTAATAAATTACTCAGCACAGGAGCGTTTTTAACCACCACAAAAACCGGCTGCTGTGTGGTTGCATGTTCATGTAGTGCTCTTTGTGTGTGTTGGGGAGTGAGTCCAGTCAAGGAATAGGAATCCCCTTACACCAGTTTATTGTCCTTTTAACCGGCTTCTGGTCTATCTCAGTGGTTAGAGACCTTGTGGTCAATTTCGTCTCCGTGTCTATGTAGTTTTGTTTGGAAAAAACAACCAGGTTCCCGAAAGTTGCTCTTTCACAGCAAGAAGGACCTAGTATATCCTACTTGACCACAATTTGAAACAAACCTTACAAAGGTGTTGCTTTGTTAATAGTGTTGCATATCAACGGTAGCATTATTTCACTATTAATTTTGTATTGTTGCGACGTACTAAGAAATTTGATCTTGTATTACCCTATAAGAAAAAACCCTTAAGATGTCACCATTGTAATCCGAGTCTAATGCTTATAATAAAGAACATGTTTTGAACAATTTTGAAATCGGTTTTACTTATTAGAATGGCAAGAATCAGTGAAAATCACAGTCCAGTTTGAAATATCTCTATAGACTTTACATATAAAGTATATATGATAATAAAATATAATTACAATAATATTTGCATAATGTCCAACGCCCAGACACATATTGTGAAGCGTGCCTACTCGTGTGAAGCCGCAGGACCCTGGGGATAAGGCTGGGTGACGACTGACGCGTGGGGGATTAAGGAAGGGGGCAATGAGGGGATGACGGGGGGTGGGGGGATTACATAAGGCGGGTCAGTGTTTATGTCTGGTGCCCTCTAATCAGTGCCAGCCTCAGTGGACACCCCCTCCCCCCTCCCAGGACCAGGGACCGGCTGTCCCAACACCACATGGTGGGCCCGACTTATCTACGTGACTTCATACAGCCTCTACAGGATTCCCAGAAAGCCACTTGGTTAATCAGGGGGCAGCTTGTTGTCTTATACTTAGCAAGCGTGGTTTGCGCTTGTATGGAATCTTCGGTGGAGAATCAATCAGAAGACTCTTTCTCTCTATTGGATACAATTGGGAGCAGAAATGCTTTTCTGGGCCTTTGGGTACAAGCAATAGGTTGTGAGTGTACCTTGCCAGGAACTTTCTCAGTTCTTTAATACCGGTTCCTGGCGAGAAACACTGGTAACTTATGGCTGACACCCAGTGGCTAAGAAGGTCGTTTTCACCCTCACTGTGGCACAGTAATATTTTATCAATATAATCAATTCTAATTTACAAAGCTTTGAAAACTGATTGGTAATTGGATGGCAGTTGAACTGATGAGAAACACATTTCAGTACAAAGCTTTTTTATGCCTTCTTTTTTTCCGGATTTTCTTTGATGTTTAACAGCGTCTGTATGGAGTTGCTCTGGAAAATACCTGTTTTAAAGCCACAAGAAAGGGGCAGAAGACTTGCTGGGCTTCTTCGAGATATCGTTTCCCGGCAAATGCGGCTGTCGGGTGTAATTATACCTTTGGTATCACTAACGAATATTCTTTCTATACGGCGTTCTGCCCACTTTGTGTTTCAGCGGTGATATACACTCTTTTCACGAGTCTGCGCAGTCTGTCCCAATTATTTCAGGCCTATACGACAATTATTGAGCCACACTAATTGAAGGCCTATATATGTAGTAACCGTTACTTTTGAAGATGGGATAAGATGCAGTTTCAGATATCAGAGAGGGGGCGAGGCGTTCCGTTAAATAATATCGCTCTATTTAATTTCGTTTTGTGAATGTATAAGTCTTTGAAAGTGACCCTAGGTTTCATTTGCTGTACGGTAATTCTACATGTATTACTCCCTCTCCAGACCATTTCAGAGACTTAGACCGGCTGGAGTGAGGGGACACCACCAGTGACCCATGGCCGTGGCATGGGGCGGCGGCAGTGGGGCTGGAGGCCTGCCCGCCTGTTTACATGAGGAATGCCGGGTTTGATGGGTGAAGGAGGGTTCTTATCGGGCCTGACACTGTGCGGATCACCTGCTGCCTACTGCCCCCCCCGCCCCCGCCCCCCAACCAACCCCTTCACTCTGAGATCCACTCAAACCCTAACCAGGCATCTTGGTGTCCTAAGATGAGCCTTGATACATGTACAGTATATTAATCCCCATGTGGCAACCATGGGCCTACCATTTGCATCCCAATTACAAATTTATCATTTGTTTTGATTTCCCATGTTCTTCTAATTTCGACCTTCTAATCTGTCCTTTAAACGAACTTGATTGTGTCATGTTCAGATGCAGAAGTAAAGAGATAATGATGAAAGGAATTCGTTAACTGAAAGTTGGCCTGCATGCATTACTGCATATTATTGGTCGTTCTGGTAATAGAAATAGCAATTATTATATTGTAATAATGGTTTTTTTGTGAATGGGTTCTACCAATGGTGCAGCACCCTGGATGGCCCTGGATGGCAAACCATGGAACCTCCATCAATCTTGTCTTGCTGGTCCAAACTTTTACCAAGTGCCCTCAGCTAGACCCAGGTCTCTGCCCCGTCTGACCCTTCACAGCGGTATACACTTAACAGAGATAGCAGTTAGCCCAGGATGACGGCAAGTAGCTTACTTGTAAGGCTAAGGCTAAGGTTCAAACCCGATGACTGGGGCGCCGGTCTAAAAGAGCATGCTAATATCGAAAATGTCGAAAACAGAACTGCAAAAGAGAAAATCATAAGGGGGGGGGGGGCGGAGGGGTGCCATCTAGCGACTCATCCACTGCAATAGTTATATCATATGCATGTAGCTAAATCTTCAATCCTCCCTTTTGAACGGCGAAGGCATGAAAATATGGCAATCCGATCGGAATTGTTGTAGAGGGTTTAAAAGTTAGACTAGAAATATTGAAATAAAAGGTCCTAGGTCCCATAAATCAAAACATTCATTTTATAACTGCATTCAGGAGATGAGGGATTGGTTGTTCTGACCCTGCTGTCAGGGAAACTGAGATATTTGACCTTTGCTGCATTGTGCATCTAGAGAAATTTGTAACAGAACCAGGTTTAAGACTCCATATCGGTAGTAAAGCAGTAGTTGATTATCTGGAGATGGCTTAACCCCTAAAACCCCCTGGAGATCCCAGGGGAGCTAGACCTTATCCCTAGTCATCCATGGTAACCTAATAACCCCCAAAATCTGAACCCCACATTCCACTCTCCAATCAGAACTACCCTCCACTCACTGACATGACCAGGGGAAAGTCCCTCCGCTTGGAGAACCACAACATTCCTGTCGTAGCTGGTCCCCCGCGTGTCCGGCCCCACCCCCTACCGACACCTAAACTCCCTGCAGTGACCAGCGGAGACCTTCCAGCCCTCTACCCACCCAGGGGTGAAGGGATAAAGTAACATTTCATAATCCGTTGGCAAATATTTGTGGAGATTAGGCCATCGAGTCTACCATCCACATAAGGTCAAAGGTCACCATGGGAGTTTGGGGGAGGGGATGAAGGGAGGGGGGAGTGTTTGGAACTGGAATTGAACCCGCTACCCTTGTCTTGTGGGTGATTGATGTGACCGTTGGTCCAAGCTCTATCTCTTTTGGTCAGGCGTCAACGTCCTGTCTGGCCGATACGGTTATACCCCAGAACCCTGAGGAACGCTGCATTCCACGGCTCCTTCCCTTACAGGGCTCAAAGCAGTTGCAGGAATGATCCCCTTGATTATTTTGATTGAACCATGGATCTTATTGGAGATGAGATCGTTTTCTAACGAATTGGCCTCTCATTATCTAAGAAAAGTATTTTGATAAAACCCACGGCAAGAAGGTACTAAATTCTATATAACTGAAGCGTTAATAGGATAGCCATGGTTAAACAAAAAGAATCTTGGCTACAATTCACAAATGCAAAATTAGTAGAAAACTAGACACAAGCCAAGAGGTATCTTTACCTTTGAGCCTAACTTGGAAGGAATAACTATTATAATTATGATTTATTAATTTTGGTCCAAATGGCTTTAAAGAAATTATAATACTCTAAATGCAATCCCTTTATAAAATCATAGCTCCATTACTATCGTATTAGTAATTCTGAAATGATCGATGAATACACGTAAATGATAATTATGTAATACAGACTTGAACTTTTGAAATTAGAATACTAAGTTAAGTGGACTTCCCTCACCCAGGCCAAGAATTGAAGAACATGTAATCCTTTTTCAAAAGTTAAAAAAAAGTTCATGGAATATTTCCAAATGATTCCGAGTGCACCTTACCCAGACAATGAGGAACCATCCATCCATAAATTCCTGCTGGGATCAAAAGAAGTAGGTCAATGTCCAATTACTCCCAAACTGCTCCTGCCCTGACCCAGTTAGAGAACAAGGACATAATTAGGTCAGATGTAACTCAGTGCCTGATGTGGTGGTATCCGGGTAATGGGTATAACCTTCTCATTGGGGAATCAGCAGAGTTTGCTTTCAATATCCATTATGGGAGCACAATATGGGTATGAAAGTACACGTGAACTAGGATCTAAAAATGGGAGAACTACTCAGAGATGCTCCAATCGGACCACTCTCAGTTTCATAGTACTGTCTAGCAGGATATACTGGCATGGCACAAGTCGTATCAATTTCACTTTCCTGCATAACTCTTCTATTATACGATTATAGTTTCAGTAATTTTACATGATACTGACAAGAAAGATACACAAATATTGAGTTATACTGATAATCCTTCATATACAATATGCGTATTCAAGAAAAAGCATCCCATAGATTCTCTTATTCTAGTTTCCACATGCCATTGTCTTCCTGTGCAAGAATATTCATCACAAAATATGATCAAACTTAATCTCGGATGAAATTTATCTCAGTGTTTTCTCAATTTTATTTTATGACCCTTTTCTCACTCGAAATTCACTGCCTATACTCCTTTTCATCATGAGTCTGCGTAGTGGGCCGCCCTGCGGACATCTTCATCCCGACACTTTTCAGCCTGGGCCCATTAGAAATCGTATGGTATATCCCAATACATTGGTTCGGACATAATTACGCAAGTACAGCGCCACACTGTTGGTAATAAAAAAAGATATATTTTCACTCTAATTATTGTTGCCCGACTCCCCCTACTCGTACCCCATATGGACGTGTTCAGTGCTCGGAAGTAATGCCCTGTTTCCACCAACCAATTTAGCAGCCGATTATTTGATAATTTATTGCTTTTAACCAGTATCATAACAAACGACAATAAATCTTTCATACCATTTGAAAGATCATTAAAAATGCTTTCTAATGGTATATAACATATTCGTGATTAACCAATATTCCCACTGTCAATTTTTGAAATCAGTAATAAAATCGGCTCGTGGAAACAGGGCTTTACACTCTACCGTGGCCGGTAATTCTGAACACAGTGGGTTGACTGCGACAGACTCTGGGACCTGTGGAGTGAGACGGTCGTGGGAAAGTTTACTCTGTACGGTGGGCATCTGGGCACTTTTACCTCCCCGTGAAATCTAAGATGTACCCGGCGTCGTCCGAAAACCCGATGCCTAGCAGAATGATATCTGTGGACTATAAAAAATACATTCTTTTCGATGCAAGAAGGGAAAAAAAGAGCTGTCTATATTTTGTTATCCGCATCCGGCCAACGGCCATCGTAGCAGACTGCTAACGGAGCATAAATCGCAAGGCCAGTTGTAAACGCGTTTCTTAATTTTACTATATTCTGAGAATATCAATTTCTTAAGCATCTGCTTTTTAAAAACAACCATTATCAAATTGAATCAGTGAATGCAGACGACTAGAGAAAGGGTGTGAGACGAGCCAGCAAGGTGGTAAACTTTTCGGCAGGTGTTTCCACATGGGAACAATCTGTCTATGATACTCGTTGATGGGAGATAGACAATCGGAGATACGGGTCTTGCCGCAGGTCCCGACATTGCATGCAACCCTCCGAACCTTTACCTTAATGCATAGGTAGCAACAATCAATTCGCGCAGAATCGGACCCTCCAAATCCACGACGTTTAACTTTAACTTTAAGCAAGTTAAAAACTTTGCCGGACCAATTATGGAACGTAAAAATATTTTTTTTGGGTGAAATGTACACAATAAAAATCACAGAAATTTCACAGATATCGGCCGCTTACCTGCCAAGAGTCCGAAGACGATGTTGCAGACGTAGACGCCCCTGCAGTTCCGCGCTTGGTCGACGAAGGTCCAGGAGAAGCTGAGGGTCAGTGTGAGCAGGTAGAGGAAGAAGGCCACCCCGCTGCAGGCGTTCTGCCACCTCGTCTGGTATTGAACTGATGTGTCCATCAACATGCCCACAGTGAGCAGGCCGAAGCCGAGCAGGGTCAGGAAGAACTGTACCCGCACCCACCGGGAGGCATCCTCGAAGCTGGCCATTGTAGGAGAGGTTTGTGTGAGGGTTTAAAGTAAAGTGGTGAGCTGCTCCTGTGAGTTAGTGGGAGTTTTTGGACGAGCTGCTCGCGGAGAGAGTAGAGGAGCGTGTGACCGTGGAGGCGTCTGAGCGGGGACTGACTGAGGAGAGGGGTGGACGCGGGGACGCGACCAGAGGCACTCACTCTCCGAGCGGGAGGGGGTCTCAGATGACGCCTCTGTTGGGGAAGGGGGATAGGGAGTAGCTCTAAGTGCTTGGAGAGTGTATGCTGACCGCTGGTTCTTCCAGGAGGGTGGGGGACCTGATGGCTCAAGATGGGTGTTGGTTTGGGCACCAGCAAAACAACAGCAGGAGGTGGGGAAGGGGGTTGAGGTTAGGAGGAGGGGAGGGCGCTGCCACACCCCTTCACTTCTTCCGTCGGTTTCATTTGTACTTCAAGAAGACTTTAGAAAACTGACCTTATACGGTCACAATAAGCGTCTTCTGTGGGATACTCATTTTGGTCACACTTTGATAGAGAAATGAAAAACAAGCATTGTATTTTCACCTGTTCATTTGTTAATTTGTTCATGTATATTTAACTGTTTGCAATTCATCGTAATCAAAGGCACACACAATGTTACATGTAATATAGAGATTTCTGTTTTATCTTAATATTTTCCGATATCCTAATTGACTGGGCCAGCGAGTATAGAAGTGGATCAACGTGGAAACTGTGATACTATTCCATCTTTCCGCAAGTTGCCATCAGTGTCAGTTGCCATGGTAACGACTTACCGGGAGGGGGTCAGTGGCCGCACGCCTCAGTGGTCAGCTGGTGGTCAAGGAAGCTAGGCCTTGGGGGCCCTCGGGGTGCGGTGCTTCATGGGGTGGGGGTTACTTCCCGGTGTTTATTTACTGACGGCGGCGGGAGGCGCGGACGTAAAGTGACGGCTGGGAAGGCTGAAAGTGTGTGTGTGTGTGGGGGGGGGGGGGGGGGGGGATTTGGGGGGCTAAAGGGGGATAGTTGGGGAGGGGGTTGTGGATCATCCCAACTTGCCACATGCCCAAAATCCACACCCAACTTGATTCTATTATATATAAAACCTATGATGCCAGACGCGGTGTGTGCATACATTTTATTCAATAACAAACATCAGAGTTGCCTCTGTTTTTCAGTTCAACGGGAAACGGTGACTATACGTAGGATAATAGGTAATACCAGTGGTCAATAAATTGTACACAAATATGCTCTCTAATACTGACTGGCGACGAATATTCTCCGAACTAAACAAAAAGTTTTTCCGTCACAGGTCTTAAGTAAAAACTTATTTCGTGTGATAAAATTATGTGTATTTTTTTTTATGTCCAACGGGGATGTTGCGTAGTCTCTTGAAGATAAAAACACAAAATCCGGGAGAACTTATTCTGCAAAAGAAAAACTTATCCAATATTAAATTGCCTTTAATGCTTTACACATGCTTACAATCAGATCATTTTGCTTAGTAAGCTACGAGTCTATTCTTAGCCATGATGAGGTCATTTTCCTGAATTAGTTGGTGAAGTACTTTGTTTGAGTTTGGCATTCTATGTGATGTCCTGGATGTAGTACACTACAGATTAGGACAAATTACAGTTAGTTCATGAATGCCATAAGAAATAAGGGTACCGTAGTCGACAAGGGGATTATGATAAAACCAAATGGTACAAACAGTGTAATTGATGTCTCCTACGGGTGGCCCTTCTCCTGTCACCATTTTAACATTAACATGGTTTCCGGCCACTTTGAGCTGCTCGGGGATGTTGATTTGGCCGAGTTATTGCTCGTTTAGCTCGGTGGCGGACACAGTGGGTAAACTCCCTAATCCTCCATTATCGGAGACCGCCATGTATATCTGCGTTCCACCAGCATACATGCACACCCGTTACTACCAGCAGTTGTCCTGGGTACTTGTAAATCAACCATTCGAGAAGCTAGATTATAGGCCTACTCAGCGGGGATAACAGAAGACTCGTTTTACATTAATACTACATACATTTAAAATGTATCATTTTTTGTATTGCAAATCAGCAATTAAGGTGATTCCGAAATAGGAAGGGGCGCCCTGTTCTTTTAGTACCATTACTTAACTCTTTTTGTAAATAAAGATATGTATAACACTAAAGATTATCTTTGGCATTTCCAATTTATCTTTAGACTTTCAAATAAGCCATTTTCTATCAATTTGACCAGTGTAGCATTCAGCATCTAGGGTTTTGGAGAAGTTATCAAAAAGCGTTAAACCGTCGGTGAGAAACTGAAAACGTTATAGGATAAGGATTTGGGCGACATCAGGTTGTGAGACTGAGACTTGTGTTTGGGGTTGAGAGTTCTATGAGGTGATACAGACACAACGTGGTGTATGGTTACCAGCAGCCCTGACCCTTCCGCTACCCCACACTACTATCGCAACTACCCCTGATTCTTCTAACCCTACCCAAAGTGCCTCCCCCCTCCCACCCCGACCCCCAACTGACACAAGGCAGCCCCCTCGGGGACATTCCACCTCCTCCAGCCCCTCCTCCACGGTCCCCATCCCTCCGTCTCTACTAGCCTCCCTCTTCCCCACGCCTAATCCCTCATCCCCATTCCCAACCCCCAACCACCGATTCTCATCATGGTAATCAAAAGCAGAGACAAACTATCCTTGTGGGTGTTTGACTTTTTTTGGTGTGTTGAGGCCGACATGGGAGATGGGTCCTGACACTTGTAGTCCCGCAGCCTGCTGTGAACCCCCATTTTTAACCCCAGTTGGTGAGGGAAAAACGGTGGGACGTTACAAAGGGTCTCAGCTGGTCTCGACACTTCTTCTGCTTCTATAAAAAATACTCTGTTAGTCTGTGCTTCCAATTTACAATACTACTGACTGTGCAACAGCTGGACGACGAACTCACAGATGTACTCACGTGATGCGGTCCTCGTCAAGTTGGCCGGACTGTCCTCCAAGTTGAGAGAATAGACTAGTTAGACCACTGACCATCCATCGTAATCATTGGCGGATCCAGCATTTTGAAAAAAAAGGGTTAGGGGTGCGTTATTGGAAAAAAAGAAGTTTTTGGCCAAGTTTTACATTTATAACACAAAGCTTTCCGACATAAAGGGAAGCTAGGACACGCGCCCCGCGCGCCCCTTCTGGATCCGTACATGTTAATTGCATTTACATTTTTGGCTACCTAGTCCCCGACAATTTGAAACCGCCGCGACAGTTTTCCTGTCACAAAGCTAACGCTCTAGATGTTTATCTTACGTTTATTATTCTTATAACTACAGTTGTTATTACTTGTATCTTTATCAATATGCATTAGGAACACAATAGAGGATATAGGAGGCATTGTGGGTCATAACATTTACGATAGTTTACAATAATTTCTGAACATCCATAATAATATTATGTTGAATTATAATACTGATTTATTATAAAATGTATTAGATAGAATATGTGAACAATGGGTACGTATGCACTATTATAAAATGTATGGAATGCAGTGCCTGAACTTTATGCACTACACAGAAAATGTCGCAGAGCCTCAAGAATGCTCGTATCCTTTAGACAGAAACACACGTACATGGTTGTGGTTTACTTCAAGAGGTCGGTTACTATTGCGGCCCAACCTAAGAGGTTCCTGTTCCAATTCTCTTGAATATGTACCCTATGGGCCCCTATATCTGAATAGTCAGTATAAGATTTCCAGTTTGCTGTATATAAAGAACTATTTATATTTTTCAAAGAAAATGTGGTTGTTGTAATATATTCTTACATGAAAAATACAGTCACAGAAAAACTTGTCACTTCTGAAGGGAAGGTTTGAGTTTACTCTACATTCCACAAACAATGGACTATTTGGGGGAAGCCCCAGTTCTTCCCTATTCCATCCACTATTGTTTCCCCGTCCATCAGGAAACTCTGGTCAGTAAAAGTCGTAAGTGCCACTTGACCTTCGCTTTTCCTTATGTATTACTTGCAATCTGTCTGTTTAGCGCATCACCAGGATCAATTTTGGAGAAGGCTACTTGCAAACTTAATCAATTTGGGTAATTTGAATTATGAAATAATGACTTCAAGAATTTTTTGAACATAATAAGTTCAAATAGGAATCGTGTAGTAATGGTTTCATGCAGATAATCGGTCTAAAGCTGATGATCCACGTTGCGATATTTTCCAGACCGACGAAAAAAGGGCAAGGGAACCGATTTCAGGACCGACGGTTTTTTGTCGGTGCAGAATCGGTTTGCCAATTAAACCTGTTGGCCCTAAAATCGGTCCAGAATCGGTCCAGAATCGGTCCCCTACCCATGATCCATTGTGATATTGAAAACCGATTATTTTATGCATTTTAGACTAGAAATAAAGAGGAAAACTATGAAAAAAAATCGGTTTGTTTATTTACCAAAATTTTACAAATATTTTTTCATTTCATGTGTACATATGTTTAGTACACTGTGATGTATTTAATATTTAGTGTGTACTGATAAAAATAAATGAAATCAATAAATATCCATCGGAAAGCATAAAAAGATATGTCTCATGAAAGCACTTTTATTGTAATACATAATAGTCATGTTTGCTATCTAATGGAACCTAAAATGAATGAAATAAGTTCGGAAATACATGCACTTTATAAAATCGGTCCAGAATCGGTCCAAAATCGGTCCAAAAATATTAAACATGCTTAATAATTTCGTCGGGCCAGTGTCGGTTTGAAATCGGTTTGGAATAACTTATGTTTCATTTGTCTGTTCAGAAATCGGTTTGGAAATATCGGTTGACATGATCCACGTTGCGATATTTTCAAAAGGGGACCGATTCTGGACCGATTCTGGACCGATTCTGGACCGATTTTGGACATAGAAAATATTTTGAAAATCGGTCCAATATCGGTCCAATTTTGTCGCAACGTGGATCACCAGCTTTAGTACCCAACATTTAAAACTCCTATCAAATTGAGTGAAAAAAATCCTAATCTTATCCCTATCTTATAACTGACTTGTGCATGAAGCATAATCAAACTGCTTTAATCTCCTAAAAATATCTTTACTTACATTATGGGAAATGCGGATGTAATCATGAAATAAAAAAAAAGGCTTAAAAAAACAAAAAAAAACTTGGAGACGCCCTTAAAACGTTATGATCAACTCATCATGACGTCACTACGCGCCTTCATCCCCCTCTAACTAGGTCGGAGAGACGCAGCAGTGAAGCTCGTGACGAATGCGGTCAGCGTCACTCACCAAGCCCATTCTGCGTCACTTCACACCAGCTCTCACTATAGTTTATGGAGGCGCTAAGGCCCCTGCCATCTGTTTGGAGAGTGTTGAGGAGGGCTGATTAATGGTTGGGGAAGCAGTATGTAGGTCTTCTCTGGACGTCCCCTGTCTTACACCCCCAGGACAGTCATTTACAATTAGTTATCGTTACCATGGTAACTGGGCCAGCACACCCACAGAACGTCAGTGTGCCACATCATGAACATCGGAATTTTTTTCTGATGATAGACCATGATGTATGCATGATTTCATACTGTGCGTAGATAACAGGCTTTTTTTCTGATGATGATCTTGCATGTTGCGTCCCATGCATATCATAATGCCATGCTACAGATGCATTACAGTAATATGTATAGAACTGATGGGCACTCAACAATGACCTTTCTGCGTTCAGAGGTAAACGTGGCAATTTGAATATAAATCCATTAAAATCAGAGAGACCCCCAATTTCTGATAGTCATACCACACTGCACACAAACACATTGTTTATGCACACCTATATGTATACACACATTCACAAATTATTCTGTGGGTGTATTTTAGGACAACAGGTAACAACATGACTGGTAACAACATTTGTGGGAACACTTGGAAATCTTGTTTCTAAAGCATTTATCAAGATGAGGCTACTTTGTAGACATAAGCAGCTGATAAGTGTTCCCCCAAGGTCATGTATTACACATGACATCGAATCGTGACTTATCTACTGGGCCATGGTGCCTCCTGAAATGGACATGTCGTGTCCAAGTCTGATAAACCGCATTACCCGCTCCTCCTTACATCATCGCCGCCATTGTTATTGTAGTGTCCGCTGACGTCGCCAGGGGTCGGGGAAGCCCCGGCTTAAAACTAAAACTCTTGAGTTGCTGAGGCTGCTGGGCATGTCCAACAACTTTATTGTTCCTTAAGAGTTATTGAAATGATGAATGATATTGCCATAAACTATAAAAAATGAAGTGATTCTATACCACCCAGATTTTTAATCATCTGGGAGTTTGGGGAGGTGGGGGAAGGGATATGAACAATTTATATGCATCATCTTCGCTAGAAATGTAAAGTACATTTCCGTATATAAATATAAGCGTAAAGATATCAGTTTTCCAATCTTTGTGGAAAAGCGTACGATAGTTTAAGTGAAGTAAGAATAGTATTGCAACCTTGCATTTTCAATTTTACTCTAGAACCATCTAGGGCCGAGGGCCAATCCCAGTAGAGTATAGGAATGTGAAACTTGAAGGTCTTCAGAATCTAGGGTGTCCGGATACTATATTTGTACACACGATCATTGGGTCAAACCAACAACTGGGACTTTGTAAACCACAGCCCTACAGTAGATAAAGTGACGTGTACGTCTAGAGTCAAATGCATGGTGATTCTACCCTTTAAAAAAAAGGTGTTTTGATATGTAATAGAGTGATACATCAACAAAATATCAGGTCATTAACTATTGATAAAATCATGAACAAGTATATCAAAATACTCCTCAAATGTTCAGTAGATGAATTCGTTATGTACATTCCGTTAATGGCCGTGTCTAACAAAACATCAACATTTCATCTCCAATGTCATCACCCACAGTGGGCCCACAGCACACTTGCTATCAACAGTTAAACAAGTCGGGGGCATGCTAAACGTTTCAGTGGAACTTTGGTGACTTGTGAAAAGTTGGAAAGAATCACTCAAACTGAGATAGACATTCTTGTTCCCCTCAGCGTTATCAAAAGGCAGTTAACGTTCTCCCTGTACTTTCAGGATGAAATGAACATTTCTTGCAATTTCTATGTCAATGAAAGCAATTAAACGTTTAGGTAAAGGTTAAAGGCGATAGAGGACATCATGATTCATAATGGCATTTCTGGTAGACCTACATACCAATCTACGAATTTAGTTTTTTGAAACATTGTTTATTGCCTCTTCATGTGTTACATGTTCTTTCAGGTGCGTCACAAGGTATATAATTGGGTTGAAGACGAGCGATGGTTTTAATGATAATGTTATGACAGTAATCAATAAATTGACAATGATAATCAGCAATCTTTCAGTCAAAAGACAAAGCCACCATATGTATTGTGGTATGATTTCCTAGTCATTTTCTTAGCAATCGTTTGAATTTGACCTTTGTGGTTGCCTTTTGTTGTTCTGTTGATAGCCTGTCCCAGAGCTTTTTACCTCTAAACAAAGGACTTTTCTTAAAAAGTTCAAATTTCCTATTTCTAAACTTAAATCTTATCACTGCTTCTAAGTTTAATATCTGGTCTGCTTATTTCTATTTTAACGTTAAGTGTGCTTTGTCTCATGACTGCACACATAATAATTATGTTCGTCCCTGCGCATTTTTAGGGTTTCCATCCCATACAAATATCCTAGGTCAGATGATTCTGCTGCAGGATGTGCTCTGTTGTCTATTATCTTAAGAGCTCTATCTTGTAAATTGTTTAACCGTTTAAATTGGAGAAAAGCTCACTGGGCTGAATGTTCAGTTTCTACTGAATTATGATTATGAAACGCATTCAAGCCTATAACGTAAGTGCACTCGAAGCAACACTTAAATTGCATTTGATAATATATGTAGTGATAGTGCCAAATCAGAATGTCATATTGTGTCTAGACTGACAATACGTGATCACCTAAGAAGCCCATTCCAGAGATTGCATAACGTGAATTACTAAAAAATAGGTATACATATGCCTGTATATAATTATATGCATACATATAGATGAATAGATATGCAGAGTCATCATATTTTTAGAGGTTATGAAATAAAAGACAAACATCCAACTTCTGGCCATAAACCAGTCAGTGGTGTCAGGTCTCTGTCACTGTTCCTTTTGATTGTAGTTTTTTAACACCTCACAAGGTGAGCCCAGTGGACCCACCCTGGCCTTGGTGTACGGTGGGACAGGCGCCAGAATCGGTGGGCAGTCCCCGCCTCATACATTGTATGCGAATGTATAGATCTGATACTATTACCAGCTGATTACATCATTTGTTATTTGTAGAACCTAACAATGATCAAAGGGAACTATAAGGCTCATCACAGTTTTGCCTTTTGTCTGCTAAATGACTTTACTTTAAAGTTTTATTCAATACTTCACGTAAAAACATCATCTATTCTTTAAGATGTTTATGGTAATGATAAGAACGCTCAAGGTCGTGATAACAATCATGACGATAGTGAGGATAGTAGATGTTATTTATAGGAATTAGACGAGCAAAGTTTCTAGTTTTTAGGTTAAGCCCCAATATTGAAATCAGATGCACAATCACTTGAAAAACCACTTCCATTGCTAATGATAAATATGCAGTAGAATATGCATATGGTCAGCATAGATTGAAACTGTTCATATTGCAGATGCATATATATATGCATGGGATGTAGTTTGCAGGCGCGGATTTAGGGGAGGGGTGGGGCGTGCAGGGCGCATGCCCCCCCCCCCCGCTTATTTTGCCCAAATATAATTTTTTTCTTAATATAACACTATTGCGTCCAGACTATAGCACGCATTCCCCCCCCCCCCCCCCCCCCACACACACACTTTTTTTCTTCAGATTCCTGGATCCGCCCATGGTTTGGATCAGTTATCGGGAGAGGATGAATGGTGTGTTTGGGAGTTCATACATTATGTGTTATGTTAGAATAGATACACATTAGTGAGTGGTTGATAATAGATTGTGGATAATTATGTAACTATGTGCAGTTTCAATCTATAACATTAGGGCAGTGAGTTGGCAATTCAATTAAACACAATAGCGTGATCTATATCTATTGTTCAGAAACGCACCAATACTGACTAGACTAGACTATATTGATTTCCACACGTGCTAAATTCATTTTCTCCTATCTCAGATCCTGTTCCGACCCGAGGAGAAGGTCCATACGGAGAGAAGGGGCTCGGAGGATGACCCGTAAACACAAGTGGTTCGGGGTCAGCGGGGGTCAAGTCGGCCACAATACGGCTCTGTCTGCGGGGAGATGGTGACGGGAGGCATATGGCGGGAATCAGGATGGGGAGGGGGATGGCCCTAGACCCCTAAATTCGACAGGGCGACATGACCTTTTTTGGGACTAGTGACATGGGACAGGGCTATTTCTTAAATTCGACAGGGCGACATGGACGTTTCTTAAATTCGACAGGGCGAAATGGACGTTCCTTAAATTCGACAGGGTGACATGGACGTTTCTTAAATTCGACAGGGCGAAATGGACGTTCCTTAAATTCGACAGGGTGACATGGACCTTACTTAAATTCGACATGTGACGTCAGGACCAGCCCCCCCCCCCCCCAACCAAGGGCCCCAGGGGGGAGGGAAGAGTTGGGGTTGGTGTTGGCATACCCCCCCCCCCCCATCTTCCACGTAGGTCCTAGGAGAATTGGGGAGGTAGGCTCTCATTACCAGTATTGCAATACTCATGGCCAACTATTGCTATGCATTTTAGAATGACTGTGTAATATGATTATGTTCAAATTCAGATTGTATTATTTGATATTTATATCAATCTCTTGAGGAACTTGCACAATATGCATGCCTGTATATCTTCACTTTAGAGAAACTACAACATGATATTCAGCATTGCAGGTATCTCACATAATACAATGGAGATCTATCGGGTAAAGCGGAGGGACCACCCCACATTTCTAAAGCCCTAGATGCCTCATTGTTCATAAGCATCGTTAATACTATTTGCAACATCATTGAACATGGGTGTTTATATTGTATAGGGGTTGCCTATCTTTAAGAAACCGCATTTGGCCTTTGTATACTTGACGTTTGAGGCTATGTATTTTCGACATCTAATAGCTCCAAATACTGGTAGGCCTATATCAACTTGGCATGTAAACTACTGATATATGAAGGTAACCCTGGATCATTATCAGTTTGACCTTCAAGCATCTAGAAATGGTCCTTCACCCCTAGTCCCTAGACCCAGCCACGCTACAAAAGGTTGGGACGCATTGGAGAGAAGCTGCAGCTGGCAAAGCAAATTATCCATACTGGACATTCAACGGTCAACACGTATTTTAGACAAGAATCCCAAACGTTTAGGCTATACTTGTGTAAGGAAGTGCAAGGCAACAGATAATAGGAATCCACATCCATACTTTTATGCTGCTTGTTCTTTATTTTCAAAAATGTGAAATTGTTAAACGAAAAGCAAGAACAACAAAAAACAATTGGTCAAAGGTTTTAAAGTATAATGTGAATACCATGCACTCTACTATCTACTCTACATTAGAGGGAGAACACATAGGCTACATCGCATTTTACAAAGTTTGTCAAATGATGAACTCCTCACTTTCCTGTCAAATAAAGGGAAGAGCAGCATTAGCCTAGTTCATTCAGTATCCCCACTACTTGCCACCAAAGAGAGGGCATCACATAGTGTCAAAGTAGACGTTGCCATTGTATATTATGACGGCCAAGACGGATATATATAAGCCACGCGCATGCGCAGATGAAGGAGATAGACACAAAGATACAGTTACATATTCCAGCCAAGTAGCCCCCACCCTGCTCTCAATTGTTTACCTGAAGCGGCACCTAGTGGCGTTAACTAACACTTCCCTCTAAGGAGCGAGATTTCACGAGAGTTTGTGAGAAAACAGCGAGAGTTTGCTGACGGAGGGAGCGTCTCTCGTGCCGTCCGCTGGTGGCTGTTTACCGGTGTGTTTACTTTATTGCCTTATCTGATCCAATCAAGAGACCAGCGGCCTCTGGTTCACGCCTTCCTCACCAGATGGCGCGTGGTACTAAGCCGAGTGGTGCACGTGGCGCCCTCCTACGGAGAGAACGCGCACAACACATACAGGATGGCATCTACCAAAAATGATACATCTGAGGGCGATTGTGCCATAACTACCCTAAATGATGTATCAAAGAAAAGCTTGCATGCAAAACTGTTTGCTTCTTCATGGCAAAGAATTTTTTTTACATCAGTTTTCTACAGGTTTAAAGTTCTATAGGCCTAGGGCAGTGGGGAAAGTGAGAATACTCAGATGGCGAGTAGTTATAGTGGTAAAAGAATTTACCTCTTTGGTTTAATAGTATAAAATTGTAGAGGCATCTGATAATCTTTATGGACCTTTACATCATAGAACATTGTCACGAATGCTCTAAGAGAATACAATGGGATGGTCGCACCAAGTCTTTACACCATTCGCCATTTGCTGGAGAAAAGAAACCACGCTGTGCAATGTTGCAACGCGCCCCCTGTAGCTTAATCCTGGATTAGTTCCTGGGAGCCCAGAGGTAAGGGTATGGTATTAATTCACTTTGATGTACGCTCAGTAACTGTTTATATACACAGGGCAGGGATGAGCAGCACCAAAGTAAGCCCCTGATAACAGAAGTGTGGTCCCGGCCTGAGGGTAGCAGCAGTGACGTAAGCCTCCAGGGTGGGAGGGGAAGGATTAACTGAATATTAGATTATTAGCTGCAGGTCTTTCGTTATGGCCTTCCGGGCAGTTTCTTATTTAGCTGCTTTTGCCTTTTGTTTTCCTCTAATTCTGAGACGTAATAGATATATATAGATATCAGACCTAATATGACATAAAAATAAGGTTTTCTTCACATTTAATATTAATGAATTATCTAATGTTCGCAATGGAATTCCGTGATTCACAATGGGGAATGTCGTGTCTGAATATGGTAATATAAATCCTTCCAGACTGAACGAAAAACATTGTTAATCTAAGGTTGAATGTTGCTTTAATATGCCCTTTGATTGCAAGTTCAAGTTGTGATATATATCTACCAGCTTCTGCATATCACCCATTATCAATTCCCTTGCAGAAGATTTCGATTTTTATCACATTGCACCTTTATTTTTACATAATTACTACTAATCTATCAGATCATTTCTAAAAGGCCCAGCGGTGACCCGGACGGCCGGGATTTTTCTCTAAATAATTATTTTTGTTTTGGGGTTGGTTAGGATAATTATAACTTGAATTTTGTTGGGTGAAAAACATTGAAAGTTCCCCACCCGGCCTTAAAATACTCACCCCGGCCAGTCGACCGGATTTTTTTAGGACGGCCGAACATGCTAATGGTTAAAACCATGTTTATTTACACTAAATATTACTATACCATGAAGTGTTACCATGGTATCACAAAATGGTCAAAATGTAGGTATGGAACGATTGTATGATATGTATGATGTCTTATGAATTCAATTTCTGAATTGGAATGTTACTGAAACATGTCTGATGGAAGAACTTGTGTATGCAGGAATCAAAAAAAAAGAAATACACACACACAGTGACACACACGTGCACACACACACACACACACACACACACACACACACACACACACACACACACACACACACACACACACACACACACACACACACACACTTATATATACTTGTACAATAACATTTTCAATGTATTTTTTGTAGTCATACTGTGTGCACTTAAAGGACAGCCTCATGTGAAGAACCCCCATCTGGTCCTACTCGGGTCCGAACAACCCGCGCTGTAACCTGAGACGATGTGTGGGGGGTCTGTAATTAATACCTGATTGGTGGAATCGATTATTTCAAGTAACGAGCACTCGTCACAAGTCTACGTCATGTGTGGAGACCATAGGACACTTTGTGTATCTCGTCAAAGTGAATGCAGATTTGTACCTTCACCATCTGTAATAATTACCCAGAACATCAAGGGTTGGTTCAATTGAAATTGACGTAACCAACGCACATATTGTGTTCGAATTTTTTCTCAGGTATATGTGTTTTAAATTCAGAGCAATTTATGTCGGTGCAATTACTCTTGATTATGGTAAAATGCGCAGTATAGTTTGGTTCAAATCTTCTCCTAAGTTGATTTTATTATGAATCGAGTTTGAATAAGAATACAATAAAAGTCAATCTATTTCACACAACATAATTAATGTTTAAACGACGAAGAAACGAAAATGCGCTTCGCCTATGAAGAAACTATCATTTCAATAGTTCATAATCCAAATAAAAGTGAAAAAAACTTAAACGCTTGATTTATTTTTATCATTTGAAGAAGCACATAAACATTCTGCCCTTTTCTGTTGGGTAAAGATATTCTGTTCGCAAATCCATCTAAAGGACACTCATTGAATGGTATAAAGCATGTACTTCAAATCAGAAAGTCAGGCCTTTTGGAGAGACAGCCTTCCGAACATCTATTCATTCCATTTACGCACGATGTATACCACGTTGGATATACAATTCACAATTAAATAACATACCTAGTGTTATCTCTCCAAGTTGTACTAAGGCGAATAGTCGAACATTGCTGCGACGTGAGCAGCACCGGGAAAGTGGGGTTTGACGCAGGTACTGAGTTCTACCTGCGCCAGGTAGGGAGGGAGGGCTGGCTGGGGGGGGGGGGGGGTGAGAGGTGGAAAGGGGAGGGGTGGGAGGGAGGGCAGGTAGGGAGGGAGGGTGAGAGAATACTAGTACTGCCGATAGAGACACCAACACCCCATTGGAGTGCACACACTGTCAGAACGTGCTGAGGTGACAACCAGAAGAAGGGTACACAGGCAGAATAACAGTGAATACTTGAAATATTATTTTATTACACTTCCAGTATTTTGTTTGGATTACAGACCATACAGCAGCATGTGTCGAGGCCAGCAGCCCGCCGGACTGTCACTGACCAGGACCTGCTGCGATATCATCTTTATCACATGCTACCTGTATTTGGTATATGTTCTCGGAAATCACTACATCATTCCACTCCTCCTACAATAGCAAACCCGATATGGTTTTAACAGCTGGACAGTACGCGCAGGAATATATAAAAGGTAATGTGAGACTCTTTATTATATTTCTATATGAGAATGTTAGGTAAACGTATCGATAAGTGGGCTGTGGCAGGATGGTCTGTCTTGTAACGTTACGGAAACCATGGTAACGTGCACATGGTTCCCTGGAGATTTATATTTAGAGTTTTTAGTCAAATTGCCTTACACTGGATTCTGTACAACCATGATCAATGAACCACTGTTCTTTGTATACGTAAGTGATGAAAGTAGGATTTTTACTCTTTTATATTAATTTTATTGTTTTTTCTGCATTTTGGGGATGAATCATACTCTCCAAAGTACACGTATGGGAGCCTTCAAGATTCAATAATTAAAGATAATAGTCTCTAGAGACTAAATACCTTAGGTAACCCAATGACTAACCAACGATCCAAACAACTTGTTATTTCTGAAGCTAAATTGCAAATTAAACTCAGCCTTAAAATTTGCACACTATGCGTTTGCAAATCAGTTGCGGAACTTTAAAGCATAAACTGGTTGGTAATGGCGTGAGATAAATAGCTCTGTTCACGCGACAGTTTCAGAAGTCGCCTACATGAATAGCGGGCCATTTTGCATGCAGAGACCCACTCAGTGCTTAGTGGAGCAGAGAAAATAAATTGGTTGTTTTGCCTAGAATGCAGCATGCTTTTCTGGGGTACAGTGGGTGGTATGCAGAATGCTCCGGGGTAATGGTTTTACACTGCAACAAGAAGTAGAATAGCAGATTTAGAACACCGAGCAAATGATCTAAATTTGAAATTCGTTTCTCAGTTTAAAATTCAGATCAATGCTCGGTCCAATGTCCCACTATGGATAGCTGATTTACGGTATTTTAAGTATCTGCAGGCTAATTTTGTTGACTAACACCCTTGGCATACTATTAAAAAACTAAATAAGTGTTACAGAAGCTATCCATCTATAGGCCTAATTGACATTATTTTCAAACAATATATATGCATACAATTTAAAAAGTAATAGTTTTTCATTATATTGAAATATAAGAATTGGGATGATTCATGAAAATGAATGTACTAAACATTGTAATTTGTCGACTTATTACCAAGCTTGCATCCTGTTCTAGGCTAACCTGCATGTTAAACTAAAGAAATTGCCTATCCACGGTCTATTAGAACTGTCTACTTTGCCAGCTAGCCCACCCCTTATTTCTATGATATCAACATTTTTAGTACTCCCAGTAATTTTCCTAGTACTTTTACCCAAAACTAAACTTTATAAGCTTTACTTTCAATAAGATGTTAAATATGTAGCTGTAGGACTGGAAAGCAAAAATGGCATTTTCCTATAGGGAACAGTGTTAAAGCCCTTCAGCTTTGCTCACAATGTCAGTCCAACCCTAAAGTCACAAAAAAAATACCTTATTTTGGTTCACCTAAAATGGAGGTAATTACCTAATTGAGAGAAAATAATAATTCATCCTCATTTATCAACACCTTATTGACTTAGAAAACACAAGTACTAACTCATTCACTCAGATTTGTGTCAGTGCCTGACTTTGCAAAAACTGCAATTATGTCAGACCTCTAAGTCATGCCAGCAATTCATCCCAAAGCGGACAGGTCTAATACCCAATGGCTTGTAATAAAACAAATGTTTGGATCCTGTGGAGCAGTGTATGTCACCCCATGATACATTTTAGTGAAAACAGCAGGCATCATTGTCCGAAGGGAGTATAATATAAGGGGCAATATAAAAAATAGATAAAAATAGATTATTATCGTCTACCACTATGTGTACTATTATTTCTCTTGTAGATATTCGGGCTGAAATGGTTATTTCTATCTAGGGTTGTACTTCCCGCCACTCCCAGAACAATGATACCATCTGATGAAAATGCACAGAACTATCAAGCTTTATATAATCACCCTTTTAAACTACAACAATGAGCGTACCTACAACCTATGTAGGATTGTAATACGCTATGTCCGCAAGATATATCTAGGAAACTATTTCACTTCGCCAAGCGTTTTTTTTTTTTGTTGGAAAGTATCTCTCAGATCCCGATATTCTCTAAATGAATATGCAATTAAGTAACATCACCGAGCAACCTGAGAAAGAGTTAGACAATAATGGACTGTAGATTGTGTTAAATATCAAATGAATATTATCCTCAACGCCAACATGCAGTAACTGAAGCACGTACTTTACACCCATGAGCATCTGAAGTGATATCTTATGGGCATAAGGTGGAGAAATAACAAGTAGTTAATTACGTCATGTTGAACAATCGCTCCTTTCAATTTTAGCAGAAAATATCACCTTTACAGGTGGAAAAACTCATACCCGTTCTGGTTACCCAAAAGAGATTCATCAATCCATGTTTTGGACTCATTGTATACAGGTGTCAGAGGCTCAGCTGGACTAACAATTGCCAAGGTGGTATTATTAGCCTATATCAGAAATGCATTGTCACAGCCCAAGGCTAGGGGTTGGGGTAGGGGGTGACAGTGAGGAACAGTTGGCAGCCCATAGTCAGACCGACGATGGCTTGGCAGGGTCATATTGTCGCATCTCGAGGCTTGTATTTGAAGTAGTGTGATGTATTGTCATATGTATACCAACTTTATTTGTCTATATCTCTGATATCAATTATCAGATATCAATACGATAACTTTATATGAAGATGAAACTATAGGGAAGAAGAACCTAAATGGGCCATCATTATAAAGTCGTATTCAGTAATATCTTGATTGAAAATGGAATGGACAAATTGCAATCGGTATCTTAGAATTAAAGATAATTAATGATATAGCAAAAATTGAGTTTGATAGATAGAAGAAAAATTCTGAATAGTGTAACAGGTGTGTATATAAATTATAATTATATGTATATACATATACACTATTTTGTAAGTATACAGATGTACATTTACATTTCTGTACACACAGGCAAGGAGATCAATATTACATTAGTCTACTATTATCAATTTCACATATCAATCCTACTACTGGAACGCAATGGCTCTATGGGGACATATTAATAGATGATACTTTTACTGTAAGCATCTATGTTTGTCATTACAGACAAGGAGAAGAATATCATGAAGCACAATGGGTGTTAGATGGGAAATGTGTTTATAGCTGATACATGGTGAATATTGACTAATTGGTACAATTAGCCTGTGTAATTACCCCCCTCCCCCGGTCTATATATCGCCAGGTGTGGCACCTCACCGTGTGACAGCTGCCCCGACACTGAATAGACCTGTAAAAAGTACTGAGTAAAGGTGGTAGTCACAGCTGACCATAGGACTGGGTTAATGATAGTAGGGGTAGAACTATGAGCGACCCACGTGTGTAGCTATACCATAGTGAGTGAGGTCAAGAGGAGCAATGGACACTACCGGAGGGTGGACTGTACTTGGATGCGCTAATATGAAACTTGCATGATCTGGTAAGATTTTGTACTATAATAACGGTCAATTTGTGAATTGGTCCGTCAAAGTATTATATTTGGGGAGGTAAAAGCACATATGTTTCTAGTTGTGAGCGGTACTCCAAAGCTAACAATAGCTATTGAGTTATGTTTGTTATTTACTTTCGCTCATTACTATACCCCAGAGGTACACTCCTACCCCTATCCTACAGGTACGTTCGGGAAGTTACGGCCGTGCATATCCTTTTTATCACATTGTATAGGCTACTTGTTCACAGAATACACTATCAACTGTTTTAGGGAACTCTTTTTCTTGGCATATTCCTCTCAACGTTCTGAAAACATGAAGATACTCATCTAATGTTTTAAACCCTTCACCAACATTCTCTTTCCCACATACATCAATAGCAGCACGCATTCTTTACATCTTTCATCCCTCGAGAAGTATATCGCCATGAAAGAGCATATCGCATAAAAGCCATGTAAAAAGTAAGTTACAACGATCCAGAGGCGGTTCAAATGTAACATAAAATATCCCACCTGTGTGAACATTAACTAGTGGCCAATTAACTAACATATAATGGGGTGGACTTTTTGATGCACCTTTCAGACGCCGACTTCTACCTGTGAGCTGCGTCTCACCTGACCCGAACCCCTTACCTGAGGCGTCGGTTTCCATGGCAACGCCGCCTTCCGGCCCCCACGCCATGGGGATCAACGCAGCGTCATCTCCATGGAAACGGAACCACAACAACCGAGGCAAGTCCTGTGCAGGTAGGCTGCTTCTGGGGTCGATTCTGTCGGATTCTGGGCTTAGAATGGGTGCGGACCAACGATTGAATGGCTCGTTGTTCTCGTATATCAAGACGCTCCTTGCATAAACGGGGTGATGGATTTCATATAGCTGGGGGATCATGTACCACCAGTCAGCAGTTCATATATCACATTGTCCACGAATCACAATGGCTAGTAAACAGAAAGGAGAGTATCGAATGAATAAACTCAGTTGACAGTTGCGCGGAAGTATGTTTGGCATAAATCAAACGATCTATCGTTTTTCCATAATAACCAACGATGAAATTTGTTTAACTATAGAATGAGCTGTGTATATTATTTCGTCCGATCTGTTTTGTGGTTAAAGGTAAAGGGGATGGAGACTTCTGAAAATTCCTGTCTCTGCAGCATTTTCTGCCAAAATCAAGTCTTAATTCGCAAACCAAATTTGCCCATGCAATCATTTAATACTAGCATTGCAGTCGAATCCAACTTGAGGTTGTCTAGATATAGTTTGTTAGTGTATTTTTCCGCCAAATACTCCTTACGTGTAATAATGAAATTACAAATATAGAATTGCCGTTCCAACAATTACGAAATGGGTTGTTCCAAAAACTATTATCAGTTGATAACTGCATCATGAAATGTAATTATGGCCTTAGACTTATAGGTTGGTAATTTATTTCCTACTATTAACCGATAGAATCGTCAATTTATCCCAGAACCCTCATTGGTCTGTTGGCTAAAGCTAACTGTTGGGTTGGACCTTGACTTGGTGTTCATAAAACGTTTCTTGGTGATTATTTATTATCAGCCTTTTATACTGGATACCAACTGCAAGTCAAGGTATACCCCTCTTGTCATCAGGAGGGGGTTGCATAACTTTCTGATATATTAACCGATCCTTACTGTTGCAAAACATGAAACGGAGACCCAGGTGTTGTAAAATCCATTAGGAATTTGCCACTAATGGTGAATTTTAACATGTTTTTCCACTAATGGATTCCACAAATACCATAAAACGTACATTCTTATAATGAAGAACTCTCCTCATTTGCAGGCAGCAGGAGCCATGTGATTATCATTCCACCTTGATCACTGGGGGATAAACTCCAACACGATGGCGTCGTTTGAGAAGTCGTCCAAGTGGCTGAAGCTGTCCTTCCTCGAGGTCCACCTGGCCCTCTTCCTCCTGCTCTTCCCCCTAGCGGCGGCCACTGGACTTACTAGCGGGCCGGTATCGGTACTAACTGTGACGTCATTCTTCCTGCTCTGCGCATGCGTACTGACCTACACCTGGGTCTACGTCCGGGAGATCTACAACAACAGGATTATCCACCTCTCTGTCATGATATCAGATTTCTTAGTGGGTGAGTAGGATTCCATTGAGAAGAAAATGCTATGTTGTGATTATAAAAAGATCAAAATCCAAAATCGATGAAAATACCCTCCATGACCCTAACTCAGAGCATAAAACTCTCGCCTATAGTTCTATGCCCAGAGTTATATTGAGTCAAGACCATAAAACTGGCTTAGACATCTTTAATTATACTCTTGGAACATATTGTTATAGGCCTATACGTTTCCACAAATTAAATAGATTTTGTGTCGCTTTTGGCTTATACCACGCTACTAGGCTATGTGCGAATCTGCTAATGAAAGGGAGGGGTATACCAATAATAGATTCTGGGAAAGAATACATTCCTGTTTACATCAAACGCATATATCGGCCCCAGGTTGTTTAACATTCAGTAAAGAATGCATACGTAATTAATGGACTGCACCTGGATAAACAGTAGAACTACTGACATATTATCAAAGTAGGGATTTAAATTCCGAGAATGTTTCCTCTAATTGAAGTCCCTAATGAGGTAACCCTAGACTGACGGTTGACAAATAGGTCCTACGTGTCATGTATGCCGGATGCTACAGTAACTTGATCAATCAGTAAACCAGACCAAGCATCCCAGGGTATACTGCAATTAACTAATTCCCTGGAGAACAAATGGAATATAACAAGACATTTTCAAAATAATGAGACAAAACTGCATCGAGTATTTATAAAGCCAGATGGTTGGAGGGGGGGTTATTTTGCTAAGAGGTTTGGTTTGGAGATTTAGTACATCAATACTGTAAACATGGATCCCACAGCCAGCTTCTGTTCTCTACATTAAGGTGAAATGTGGGTGGGAATGGGGAGGGAGGTGGGGGCGGGGGGGGGGCAGGGCGACAACTCTAGATGGCAAACTGACGACAAATCTTTTTTTCCAAATATATATCCCGAAACTAGTATTCCAAGTGCATTATTATCGACTTGTGCAATAATCCTATGTATGGTATATCATATTCCATGCTATCATGATATTGAATTCCCTTTGGTGCGCTTAAAAAGCCTCCAAATCCTACCTGAATTCGATTTTTTGAGTCTCTCCCATACAGGTAACAGGGTAAAGCCGACGGTCTCATGTATTTATGACAACTATTGACTCAAACTTCAAAGGCATTGTTACATCTACCATGCATACATATCGCAGTATCACTGCAAAAGTTATCGAATTTTGTCTCTGCCTCGAGGTAGTTTATGTCTAGATTAGTCTGTACTCTACAGTCTATACTCTGAATTATTATTGCAAAAGACAGACGTCGCTGTTTTTGCATAATCAGATAATATACATGTGTATAAATATAATTATATGTGTGAAAAATTCCCATTGTATTAATCATAATTCACTGTGATCCTACATGGGATGAGTTCTCTTTTTAAAGATCTTAATTAACTTTCTGTACATGAAAATCATGTACAAGTATATATACACCTCATGCATATATTTATGTATAGATATTCAGTTTTTTTCATACTGTTCTATAGGCCTACAGAAGATATTTATTACACATATATATAACTGCATGACTATATTGTATGCATTCTTATCATCATTGACATGTTAATTTATATCACAATAATTATCATTAATAAATATTTTTCCAGCTCTTTTTGCTATCATCTCCATAATTGTTCTCTACAACTGGAACAACAACGACCGACTCGACAACCTCATCGAGGCCTCAGTGGGGGTCTCCATCCTCTCCTTCATCGCCGGCCTCTTCGCCATCTGCGAAATGAAAGACTTCAAATTCAAACTGGGCCCGATCTTCCGCAAAAAGAAAAACAAAATCAACGTTGAGCAGGCCAGGCAGGGAGAGGCTGTGGACACTGTGAATACAATAAACCACAAAGACTCCACCCCAGCTGCCAAAAGCAGTGAGACTGCAGTGGGCGATAATAAGGTATCCCAGGGGGTTTTCTATAAGACGTCCATGTGGTTAAAGTACGCCCTCTACCTGTTCGGTATGGCGCTGTTGTTGAGTTTCATGCCCACAGAGCCGGTGATGCTGGGAGGGGCCCGGGAGGTGACAAGTCTGGTCTACCTGTTCGGCATCGTGGGTCTCACCCTGCTCTTCTGTTGGGTCTATGTAGGCACCATGCACAAAAAGAAGTTTGTGCATATTGTGACGGCAGTGCTCGTGTTTTTGACAAGTGAGTAAAATATACACTCTACTATCACTTATCGTTATCAAATGTCAAATGTGTTAGCATCTGGTATAGCAATATTGTTTGCAAATGGTTGATAGGGACGTTGCGGCAGATGGCAGTTAATATTGATTACGGAAGTTGATAAAAGTCAAACATTAGAATGGTTGCTATATGCCTAAATAATAATACAAAATCAGCACATACCACTTCTACATAATAACCTTAACCAAAGAAGCGATGATTAATAACTTTCATATATGGTTGAATTGGCGTTATCATTTTCTGTCTTTCTCTCTTTCTGTGTACTCGTGACAGATAAAGAGAGCTGTATAGTTGGCCATAATTTTCCGCATGTAAGCGCATCACCACTGGCAAGGGAAAGAGCAAATTCCTCGTTCAAAATTCTGCGGCTAAGAATAATACATGTATGCAAAAACAGAGATTTTCCACAAATAATTAGTATTTAGACCTTTTTCATTAATGCCGCGTCCTGCTAGAGGATATATCTGAAACAATAAGTGGGTAATTGGTTACAATGGACTCGTCAGAAAACTGTACACGTGTTTGATTGCAGGTTTCTTCTGCGTGCTGGCCATGATCCTGTGGCTGGTGTCCTGGTCCATGCTGCACCCGTTCACCCCTGTACTAACCCTAGGGGCCGGGCTGCTGTCGGCCGGGGCCGGGGCCGCCGTCGTCCTCGAGATCCGCCAGATCCGCCTCACCTCCCAGGGCCGCTACTTCGACCGGGAGTGGGCGGCGTCCTGCTTCACCGGCGTCCTCCGGGCGTGCAGGATACAGGGGGTCAACGTCACCGTGGAACACGACGAGAACAGCATCAACGGCGACCTGGCCGAGAAATACCACCACCACCACACGGAGGAGGGTGTGTCCTCCAGTGCTCATAATCTACACGCAGCCGCCCCTGGAGGAGGTGGAGCAGGAGGAGGAGGTGGTGGTGGTGGAGGAGGTGGTGGGGGTGACCTTGACGGAGCCTTCCAGACGTCCTCCAAACGCCCGCCGTCGGCGCCCAAACCGGAAGTGGGTGTTGCTAAGAAGGTAGCGGAACCGGAAACGTCGGAGGCGTTCCCGCCGAACTACCAGGAGGTTCAGCAGCAGGGGGAGATGAAGAAGGGACTGGAGGGGAAGAAGAAGGTCTCGGCGTCCATGCCGCCTGTCAGCGGGATGGGGGACGATTATCCCAGGCAGGGGTTCAACCCTTTTGACGAGGGAGACTAGGATCACAGACAGGTTTGGACGCTATATAGACTGAAAAGTAGAGAAAAAAAATGACTCTTACACTTCTCAGTGGGTAACACATCTCAAAAGAAGAGCACACGTTTGTTATAATTATATATCATGTTCCTGATACGAGCACATGTGGAAAATGTTGTTTCACTTGTACACGGTACACAGTCATTCTGCAAGTAGGCCTAACATTGAACAAGGAAAGGTCATACTGGTGAAAGTTGCCCGGACTGATATTTGGTATAGATATGGGAATGGAGAAACGGTTGTATTGGATACACGTGGGGAGGAGGAAGTGGGTGTATTTGGGAGGAAGAGGGAAAGGGGAATCGCCATGATTGTCACATACACCGTGTGTCGATTTCACGGCTACCCGTGCCTCTCCCAGTCAGTGGTGGGAGGGGGCCTCCTGGGCCACCCAACCATGACTGAGGGAGGGGGGGGGGGGGGGTGATGACTGTGTAAGGAAGGGTCTAAAGGTCCCCCATGTCAATCCTAACAGATTCAGTGACGGATCCAGACATTAACCAATGTATAGATCTACGTTTGGCCTTGGATATTTTCTACATAATTATATGGTCCTGAAAGACTTTTTGGTATGATTATTTGACATCGTAAATGAATGCCAAAATACAGAATATGGAATTTTTTTTGATCACTTATTTTTCTATCCTTAACTTTATGTGAATGGTTTATGCAGTGACATGGACAGGATTGCAAGAGTTCTATACTGAATTGTATAGGGACATTGTACTGTCCTATTTTTGTATGTCGAAATGATATTTTGCATTCACAATCTGCTATAAAAAACACACGTGAGCAGTATATACAATTGCCTACAATCAGTCATGCTATTTCAAGATCTATTTATCAAAAGACACCTTTTCTGTACATAAATGACAGTGTTTAAATGTAACTCATGGCCTTTTGGGTACGACATAAGACCTTTTGTATTGCATATTTTACTTTCGGTCGGGAACAAAGTACATTATCACTTTATGAAAAGATCAAGAAAACTGCCCGTATAGATGTACGTTTTGTTGTATGGATACCTCAGTAATTGGGTAAAACTAAAGTGAGGTCTTACTTTATACGTCAGTATGATATTATTGTGCCATGTTATGTTTCACAATTTAGCTGGAAACACATTATATAGAATTTTCCTTGAGCTATGCACAAAATATTCATGTTAATATATACATACATACATTTGCATCCGCTGTAAACTTCGCATGACGTCAAAATTCAAAGTCAAATTTATGTAACCGGCATATTAAATACGCCAATAAATAAGTATTAAATATGCCTGTTGCATAAATGTGACTTGAATATATATACCCTATCTACGGGTGAGCTAATTTCGGCTGTCACACAATATGTTATCTTTGTGATGTAAATATGATGGAGGATTACTTGGGTTGTAGGATTAAAAGTGAGGAACAATCAGCCCATCCCACATTGGGTATATATCCTGGGGTTGGACGAGGGTCAGACAAAAGAGCCATATATGCCATCCTTGTCTCCAAGAATTGGGATTACCTAGATAAGCAAGAATTGTGTTTTTCTATATCCCCAAGTACTCCTAACATTATCATTTCTTATATTTTATCAATTGACCGATTTTCAGATTTGCCAGCCAATCAAAAGACTGTACTTCAGGGCAAAATAGGGTTGGACATTATAGGTTTGACTGACAGTCTTTACCATTGGTTCCTATGGGTCCAAAATATAAGGTCGCATTTTAGAAATTTTTGAAGCAATCTGTCAACCAAATTTCATGGTAAACTTTATTGTTGGTACAAACTGGGATGGGCTTATTGCAAAAGTCCAACATTTCGGAAATAGGGTCCGATTTATACCATTTCTAAATAAGATAAATAACACTGACCTAGAACGAAATGTTAATAGACTTGAATGAGGCAGCAAACCGACTGGCATTTTTTCTGAACGGATTTTATGTTTTGACGCAATTCACTCCAACTTTTAGTTCTTGGGAGTGTTTTCGGTTGCGGGTTGACTTGATTCCGTCCAATACTGTAATATAACAAACGAGTTATACTGGAATAAAAAAATGTTGTACTTACGGAAGCAGTGTTAGGTTTATGAATTATTGTTGAAGGAATAGAAGGAGGGGCTTCTGGTTGGTTTGATTGAACGGCGATCAGTACCGATTTACAACCCTGAGTCTTAGTAGCCTATCAAATGTATGAAACGATCTGCTATCGATAAACTATACTTGATACCCCAATACATTGGCAATAACATGGAAATGAAACGTAGTTAGACGGTGAATACTTCATTAACTGAAGGAATTATCTCTTTTTTCTTTTATTATAATATAAGTTGGGATTTTAGGGGCCTTCCATTAAGTACGTATGCAGCAAGGGGGGGGGGGGGCTGGGTCTGAGATTTTTGAAAATTTGCGTATGTTCCTGTTTAATTCCAATGCATACTTTAGTCAAAGGGGGGGGGGGGGGGTGTCTAAAATTTAGGAAATTTTGCATACATACTAAATGGAAGGCCCCTTATTCAACCAATTTAAACCAAGTACCAGGGATTCCACGGCCAGATAAAGTTCTAAAAAAAGGAGTGGGGCTCACATTGGCTAATACTTAACACTACACCACCTGGAACTGCCTTATAATTATATATATCTGCCACCGTTGAATTAATAGGATGCCTTTACATCCTATTTGTCTCGGGTTGTGTAAAACTAGACCCGCCCATACCAGCTAACACAGCAGGGGGTGGTGCAGACTTCTCAGTGTCTGTAATCCATACCTCCCCTGCTGCAGGAGCTGCAGTCGGCTGCGTGAGATCACAGGTAGGGTTAAGCTCATTGATCTGATGATCATAGTGAGCCCTCCGTGTACACCATTAGAATACAATACGTGTCTTTTCATAATGACTTTCTATGATTTGAAAAAATGCTGAAAGTATTTAATTATGAATATATATTTATCCAGATTGGAATTATTGTGCAAGGGCCAGCTTCACGTATAAAAACCAGTCTTAAGGTCATATTTCAATTTTAGTGTTTTACTTGTTTTGGGCGATTTACTTTTGGTACTCTCCATCAACAAAAACAAAATGAGGCACCACTATGTGGAATTTCTTTGTATTATTTATCTTGTGTTAAGATTTCCTCCGGGTCAATGCAAGTGCCAATGCATATAGTTTTATAAATGTTTTCTATAGGATGCTTGGGGTGGCAGATACCACACCGTTGGTATCTGAAACAAAAATTACTTGCTGTGAAAGCAAAGGCCAACACAAACAGTACCCCAACATGTATATATATAGTGGAGTATATCCTTTAAGGCTGGATTCCACTAGCGTTGGATAGCAATACATTTTGTATTTTATTCAAGTGCCAATACAAGTAGTTTGCTTTTCCCACACAAATATGTTGGTATCTAACAACTTAAGCAACCCATTGAAAATGCATAGATTTTTTTTTTTCTTTTTTTTTTTAAATTCATATATTTTCAACATCACGCAGGTTACATACATAGGCATAATGATGGAAAGTGATGCCATGATGAATGATGGTTCTTCTATGAATCCCTGACCTACAAAGTCTCCTGGATACCCGCTTAGCATCCCTAAATTTCTCTCATCTATCTGGTCCTCCAAGCCTAACTACTGCTACATACAGCTTGTTCTTATTCTCAATAGACTTCCGCATATCTGCATCTATCCAAGGCTGCTGGTCCTGCCATATTTTTATTCATGCTCGTGTTGTTACTTCTATTTGCCTGATGCAATTATCAACACAAGTTTTCTTTATTTTCCACTATGTGATGTTGAATATTGCTGCCGTTGTTGTCAATCTGAGCTAGTATAAAGCAGAATGCAGCAGGAGCATTTTTCCCCTCAAGGGTAAATGGTCGGGAGGCAGCACCTGCTAGAGCTCCTCAAAGTAGGGTGATCTCGTAAATAATTTTAAGTGATGGATAATGCTCACCAAGTGAGTAGTAAGAAGTACGACGTTACTTTCAATTTAACTTGATAGTGTAATGAATTTATCAGTTTATCAGTTTATTTGGACCTACATAATTTCAACTGTCCCTTTCATGAAGGAATTCATGAATCTTCATGAATCTTATTTTTGGATAGTTCGCAGGGAAATAGAAAGTAATATGAAAAGGCACTAACATCCTCTTTTCTTAATGAGACGAAGCTTGCTATACTCCTCATGTGAAGTATCTTGTATTGCATCAGGGACATGGTAGGTCTCCATCTAAATGCTTCCACCTAGTGCTTTGCAAAAGCACTATTCTTGGACGCCAGATTGAGTTGTACCGCAGAATATCTGACCCATGCATCATGTCATATCTAACGATACCAACTATTCTAATGCAAAATTCGGTTCTAATACTAAATTAAAACATTGTTTTTTTTCTGCTATAATTTTTTTACCCAAATAAATCATAAAGCATATGCCACATTCAACCAAAATTTTATAGCATATGATTTATATCTAATGAACCGATATATAAATTAACTACAGAATTTCAATAATATTAGCACGTTATTTAAACACAAAAACACAATTTCATAATTCCAAGGGCTTGGTTTATTTCCATTCAATTCAGGTTACACCACTTTAAGTATCAAAACAAACCATCTGATATCTTTTCAGCATGCATGTATACACAGCCTGTCAGGTACACAACTAGGCCTCTAAGATATCTTCATTACACGACGTTGGTAAAATACATGAATATTGGGTAGAGTGATCATTGTTGCCTCATATTTGTAACCATCATAAAGCAATCATATATATAAACAAGTGCAGCCCTTTGTAAATGATTAAAGATCTCCTAGAGGGAGTGTGTTGCTGGGTGCTATTACAGTATTTTGTTAACCTCAAGAGTATCAAACATGTTGGATTGGTTTCGATCAGCTTGGTTAGCCTCATTCCTTATCCACATACATCTATCCCTTAAGTTTAGTGTGTGTCTATTCTATATATCTAGATAAAGACACCTTTGATATGTGAGTTATATAACGTGAATTGTCCATTACCAGATTATACTGCGATAACCTTAGGTACCACAGACTACACTTTTTATTTTACAAAGTAAAGCACTGGCTGAAAAATACAACATCAGTTCTGTAAAGATGAAAGTGTTAAGCCTCTCTAGCATATGTAGATGTGCACATAATTATTATGATGGATGCACTGCACTATTATTCAGAAACTTTAATTTTAGCATTGATTTGTTGGCTGGTATAACTAATATACATTTCTGAATTGAAACCAATTCTTAACTTGTATCATGTCAGCATGTTCTTACCCTAATGGGCTTCAATGTTATTCCTACATTTGCCATGAGTTCTACAGGTGAGTGAATACAAAGTGAGTTTTGCAAATGAGTGAATACAAATAATTCTGGCATATTGAAGGTTTTGAATGAAAGCATTGCCTCATTCTACCAATCAACATTTCTACATGAATCAAAATAAGAACCTTGTTTTTCTCTATTTTGCATTACTTGCCTTGGTAGAAGTACTACCTACAGACTCACTCTCTGAGTCACTCCTGGGACTAGCTTTATCCTTCAGGCAAGGGACTAGGGTATTTATTGCTGACTTTCGAAATGCTGGAAGGAGTACTAAATAAACAAAAGGATTTGCAAATGAGTTGAAAGAACTGAGCCACACACCAACCATTTGAAGAAGGGTATTTTTAACATAACTGACAAGACCGGCACGACCTAGCAAGTAATACCAGAAGTCCCAGCTCATTGACATTATGAAGATAACAGTAACAGTCATGGCTGTTCTTGTCATCTGCTGGGCAGCACTGTTTACCAATCGAGACTCTCCAAGGTTAGACTCATCTCGACGCTTTACTAGAGTGACCATAACCCTACCATATAGGATACAAAGGAGGACTGTTGGTCCACTATAATAAGAGACAAACAGCCAAAACCCATATACAGCAAAGAACTGCTTCCCTGCCTCCCCAGGTATGAAGTATTCACTTGCACACATATGACCTTTCATTTTTATCTGAAAAAAGGCTCCACCATCTGCAATACAACCAGCAAAAAATAAGGCAACGGTAAGTTTATAAACTTTACCCTTGGTGAAATCACCATGACTAAAGGGCTTGCATATTGCTAGAAAGCGTTCATAGGCTATGATGACCAGGTTCCAGATGGACATGAAAACCACAGTCCAGTATGTAAATTGCCCATGCCAGAGGTGACACACGAGCGAATCAAAGGCAAAGTTACCGGTCGTCCACATAGGTTTCTGAAGCACCATAATTGTGCCAAAAGTACAGATAAGAAGGTCCATCACTGCCTGGCTTTTTAACAGGAGTAGATACACTGGTGAGAAAGCAGTGCCAGCCTTTCTCAGAACTACCAGGGTAAGGAGGTTGGCTACAGCCCCTATGATGGTCATGACGTATTGAGTAGTTAGAAGGATAGCTTTAGCATGGCTATCCTCTGACGACTCAGTGATGTTCTTTGAAGCTTCCTCCATTGATTGTTGGGTGGTCACCTCAAGGGCAGCCATATTTGCCAACGTCTGTGATAGTTCGCGGTCCTATCTGACAGAACCAAAGTAAATAAGACTTGATATAGAATCATATTGCAAAAATCCAACAGTAATATTTGTTTAAATCTCAGGAATTTACATGACTAGCTATATAATATGGTAACATAGGAGTACATCTAAATCAGTAGCATACAAAAATTATTGCCTCAGACATTATATCTATTCACCCTAACGTTTAACAAAATTTGCCAGAGATTAAAGAAAAAGTCATAAAACTTACCACTGTGTTGCATAGTTGATTTAGAGGTAATTTAGAATTTTTGTTTTTCTTTCTCAAAATTCATAAAAATTTTAATAAGTGTATAAGAATGGCATGAAGGGGACAAAATTCATTGTGAATTAGATATTAATTTCATTTGAAACATTAAACCAGTGAAGTAACCAATTATCTAATTAGGTAAAGGATTTAGTTTTCAGTATGTCCAAAACAACATAATTTCTTGGCTAATCAAGGTTCAAGCTTAGTATACCTTACTTGGAACTGAAATAGAATATTGAAAATAAGGGGGTTTAGTTGTATCTTAAATATCAATATTTCAAGATAACCTTAATATTTTGGAAGGAAATTTTCTATACTGAATTATATCATAGACAATCTTACTGCATGATGATTTTGCTCCATTTCACCAGAATAATCTACATGGCATCTTTGTTTCTGTTATCCACATTAAAGGTTACTCGTACACTGAACATTTGACTAAAGCCAAAATAAAATGCCTTTCAGTCATGGTGAAAATAGAGTGTATATTTGAAAAATGATATGCGCAAAACTATAAAACTGTTACTTAAAGAGAAATGTCCAAACCAACAGCATATTTGTTACTACGTTTATCTATCAGTATCAACTATTTAACTTAGTAATTTACAGTGATGTGAGATTATATTACAAAACACTCACCTTCAAGACTAAGGAGACACGTCTGTTGTTCGGGCAGATGACACTGAGACAGACATCTTAAAGTTCACGAACTCTTTTTTTTATACTAAACCTAATGCGCTCTCTTCAGATCATCAATATGAAAGTTTAAACTTTTATACTTGAATTAAATGTTGTTCATTGTTATAAATGGCTGCAATTTGTATGGACATCGTTACTTTAGGGTGGAGCCCCAAGAAGAAGGACATTAACACAGTCATAATCGACTCCTTGGAAAAAGTACAAGTGTTCACACCCTTCCTTTCACTTTAGTTGTATAATTGCAACTAATAGCTTTTATTTGTCATTTCAGAGTTCATTTCCATGTACTGCTAAGCTTCCATTCAATTAGGGAAAGAAGCTTGATAATACTTGTATATAAATATTCGGTAATGCACAGGAAAATTGTCCTTACTTGACTTCCAGCTCATTCTTGGAATAATTTGATGGCTCCACATGAAAGTCGCTAGCCGTTTTAAGAAACCTTTGACAAACTTGGAAGTATGAGAACCAGGCGTTTAACATTGATTACACCATTTAGCCATTAAAGTGGCTAGCCTTTTAAAACTAAATGAGTTAGTTTATCAGCTATACACAGAATATAAGTCAGAAGGGTGTGGTTATTTTGTGTGCGAATACAGTGAAACTGGAACTTACTTTACTTTGTCTGATGTGCCTCTACATCATATTCTATAGACACTCTAATCAATAACTCAAACATTTTACGAAACACAACGAACAGTATAGACTAAACTTTTCTTGTTTCAAACAATTTGGTTAATTTGGTTCAGCAAGGTAGGTCTGTTCTTTTTAGCAAAAGTATTCATTTCTTTATGATTGCTCTAAAATCAATGGCAATTGTTACACAACAGGAGGTAACTCAATTAAGTGGTTCCTCTCAAGTTAGTTCTGTGTCTTTCTTGACAATGACAAACAGCTGTTGAGCAGATTTCATTTCTTAAAATCTGCTAACACTGATTCTGGTTGATCTACTCTCCTCAGACTCTCCACACTCCTCACAGACAGTCATTCTATGTCTGTTTGCCTTTCTTTTTGCACATGGACAAAAGGTGTCTATAGCTAACCTTCTGAAGGCAGGGAGGAGCACAATGTAGACAAATGGATTAGCCACTGAATTACAAGAACTGAGCCAGAGACCAATCAGCTGCTTCAATGAATTTTTCACATAACTGACAAGACCTGCACGACCAAGAAGGTAATACCAAAAGTCCCAGCTCATTGAAAAAATGAAGAACAAGGTAACGGTCATGGCTGTTCTTGTCATTTGCTGCGCAGCACTGTTGACTCTATGGGATTTCTTAAATTTTGAAGTACTTTGGTGCTGCATCAAAGTGGTGATGACTTTACCATAGAGAATACAAAAGATTATTATGGGTACAAGGTAATACATGAAAAATAGCCAGATTCCATAAAACACAAAAAAAGTATCTCCTGCCTCTCCTGGTATGAAGTATTCGCTTACACATTTAGCATCCTTCATCTTTATCTGGAATAGAGCTCCACTAGTAGCAATGATACCAGCTGGAAATAGAGCTATGGTTAACTTATTGACCTTCTCCTTAGAAAAATCACCATGACTGAAAGGTTTGCAAATTGCAAGGAAGCGGTCATACGCAATGATGACAAGGTTCCAGATGGAAGTAAAGACAAAAGTCCAGTAGACAAATTGTCCATGCCAAAGATGACATATAAGTGCATCAAACCAGAAGCTCCCTGTGGTCCACATGGGCTCTTGAAGTACCATAATTGTACCACAGATACAGATGACCAAGTCTATCACAGCCTGGGTTTTAAGTAGGAAGAGATTGATCGGTGAGAAAGCCAAGTGCCCTTTCTGAAGGACTATAAGAGTAGCTAGGTTTGCCAAAGAGCCAATACTTGTCATGATGTATTGAGTTGTCAGTAAAATGGTTTTAACATTGTCATCGTTTGTAGTGTTAGAATAGGTGCTTAAAGTCTCATTTGAAGAAAGATAAGCTATTTTCATGTCAGACATATTAGTTTGCATCGTTTGCTTACCAACTGCAGGTTACTGATGTAATACTCAGTGAGAAATCAAGTATGTAGATGAATATAAGCTAATAAACCCATTTATTGTAAAGAGTCTTTGTTTGAGCTACAAAATAAGTACCACTCTATCTATACCTTCTATAACACAAGAGTTGTAGGAACAATTATATTTTGGACATTAAAAAAGATGTCTTCCACTAAAATTTACCAGTTAAGAATTAAAAACTAAATTTACTGTATTCCCTGAACTATCATACCTGGCCCAACACGTTCAAGGAAAAAACATGGAAGTCTGAAACTTTAAACTGTTGACACTGACTCTATAGCTCCTTTGCCTCTTTGCACAGACCCTTGATGGTCAAGGTGAAGCTTACAGTGAAGCACTAAACTGTGGTTTCAGGGGCAGAGCTGCAATGGTCTTAACATCCAGCCCTGAACCTCTGAGGCCCTGCCTTTATGAGAGGATTACATTATCATATATGGATGTGATTGTGGATACTGACCAATTATTGGCAGCTATAGCCATGGAAGTCACTTGCAGCTGTCAACATTGTTATATATGGGGTAAACACAAATTCAAAGTAAAGGTGAAAGCGTAGTGCTCAAGGTGATTAATGATGAAGGTTGTGTTCATTTTAAAGGAAATGGTGATTAATTGGGATAGAGTAATAGACAAGATGTTTGATACAGCCCTTGATGCATCTTTTTCACACCAAAGGGATTATGTATAAATCAGCAAACTCCTTTGAATTAATATTTATCTTATGAATGATATTTGATATTGTTTTATACTGCACTAACACTGACTTAAGCGGCATACCCACTAGGCGATTTTGGTGCAATCGGCGCCGACGTCGGCAGTCCCGTCGGCGCCGACATTCGCGCCGACGTCGGCTGATTCTGAATAACAAGGCATACCCACACACAATCGGCGGTCCCGTCGGCGCCGACGGTCGGCACCGACGGGACCGCCGATCCTTATTAAGCATGTTTGATAATTTTTCGCCGACGAGTACACCGACGAGTACACTGACGAGTACGCCGACGCCGATCGCCGTCGGCCGACCCAGAATCGCCTAGTGGGTATGCCGCTTTAGTGTCAAGTCATTTGATATCATCAGTCTTTCTGAGGTGTATTGTAATGTGAACATGATGAAATGAATCATTTATAAATGAGGGTGAACTGTAGCATATTACTACACCAGCTAATGTAAGAGAAGGGTGCTATTCTAAATGAATGTTGTCATGATAGGTCTTAAAAGAGCCCATGAAGTGTTGACAGTTCATCAGCCTCCCTCCTGACTTTGCTCACCAAAGGTACATTACCTCCAGCTAGTTCAAATCCACATGTACCTGCCGCAGAACAACTCAACTCCATAAACTTAGCATAGCTTGTTTTATTAAGGACTCCCTGACAGTGGTCTCACAGGTTTACCTTTATCCGGTGTTGGAACTATTAGATTTACCATTCCAGCTACATCAGCGGAAGGCTCAACACAACACACAATTCAAAGCTGTTTGCACATGCCACATTGTAAGGTTCTCCTTTTAACTGGATCATGTCACTAAATAGCGAGGCTAAACTTAAAGTTGCCTTGACTTGATTTACCAAAATACTAATAATTCTTTAACTATCTAATCATTTTCAGACATCTTGGTATCACTTTGTAGCTAGGACTCTGTAGTTTGATAATACAAGGATTTTACATTCCAAGAAAACATTCCAAATAATTTGAATGTGTGGAATAGCCCTGAAAATTGTCAAAATTTGTCATTTTTACTGACTTACAACCAGAAAATTCTAAATAGAATGCAGAAAAATAATTTCTTGATAATTCTGACAGAATTCCTTTTAAAGTGTTGAATTTGCAATCTAATGATATATGATATGACTATATGCTGAGAATGAGTATGGAATAAATCCCATTGGAAGGCTGAGGTGAAATTCCATAATTTTGGCACTTTTGCTCATTTGCATACATTTTCTTATCAGTTAATAACATTATAAGTAGTTCTATAGTGATTTTCTTTTGTTTTACTGCCTGTTTCTCATAAGTAACATTAGGACAAGCTTGTAAAGACAGTCTGCTTGCTATTTAATTTCTGATTTCTGATTTTTTTTTCAGGAAGTGAATGATTATTACTCATTCAAATAAACTGGCCAAACCTTAAAAAATGAAATTGTGGATTTAAATGAGCAGATTTTGAGTATTGGGTACATAAAGTGGCCAAATTTGAATGGAAGTATATACTCTTTTGTCCCCAAGATTCATATAAATTGTCTTATACATGTGAAGTACAGATATATATTTAGTCTCTTAAGGCATAAACCTGATGTGTATCTCATGACCCTGTATCCTTGCTATTTGGTGACTGTATCTATAGTAACATTGATTATGGTAATACTCCAAGAGAGATAATATGCACAGACAAGGAACGCCTTGAACCATAAGGAATTTGTCTTATGTAGGTATTATGCAAACCATTTTTATCTTTTTCGTTTTCCATCCTGAACATTTTTCATTTTTACAGTATAAGAGAGTCAGCGTGTGACTTCAATGTCAGCATATGACTTCAAAGCCAGACAAAACAATGGGAGACATCAAAGAATTGAACCTCTTCAAAACTATAACAGAAGAATATTTTGGGCATAGTAATGACATCCTCAAGGCAGGTACAAGTATAAGGAAAGGGGTTTGCTGCATAGTACTCTTTCCATTTTGAACTATTGCTGGTTTACATGATAATATACTTATTGCTTATGGGGAATAAACTTAAGATCCGTTGTTTTATCATAACTTAGGGGTATACAGGTTTAATACACGGGAAGATTTTGATCTCATACACTAAAACACTTTGCCCTGGTTGAATTACTTTGCTATAAACCGTGTCAAGAAGTGTAAGGGATGTGTTCACACTCTTGCAGTGTCAATGGTATGGCCCATTACATAAGTGTCTCACAGGGGGTCCCCCACCCACCCACCCCCGCCCAGCTGGGGACATCTATAATTAGCACTATGTTTGGTTGTCTCATTTTAGTTATTTCCCAGCCCTTTCTATGTCTGACCAGAGGTGTTGGTAAAGGCCTAGACTGCTGATGACTTGTGGAAGAAAATAACCTTTTGATAGGGTTTTCATGCCGATTTGAGCACTTTGAAAAATTTCCAAATTTGAAACATTTTTGACTCCCAGTATGAGTCAACTATGAGTCAAAACTGACTCTGAGCTTGTAGCCCCGACTAAGAATGACCATTATAAACTAGTCAGGAAACTGTGAGACTAATAAAACATTTTCTAGAAATTTAGACAGATTTTTACCTTAATTCTTATAGTGAAAACCCCAACCAATGGATTTTGCTAAAAACTTGCATAAATGATATCTAGGCCTATCTCATGCCAACAACATTGTTGAATATAATATAGGCAGCAAATTGTCTGGGGGGCAACTCATGGGTTAAGGATGGGTGCAGGTGGCCAGCCTAATACATCATAGTGGGATTGGATGTGTCCTTCTGGTAGGCCTGAGCCTCAAATCAACAAAGAAACAATACAGGAGGGGGGACGGTAGGTAACCAACCTATCCCCTCACCTGAGGCTCGGAAATATGAAAAATGATTTCCATCAAATTGGGGACATTTTTGGCATAAGATGGGCCTAATTATCATTTATGCAAGTTTTTAGCAAAATCCATTGGTTGAGTCTTTCAATATAAAAATAAGGTGAAAAACCTTTCTAAATTTCTAGATAATGTTGTAATCATCATAGAATTTTCTGACATGTATAGAATTGTCATTCTCACTCGGGGCTACAACTTTAGAGTCAGTTTTGACTCATAGTTGACTCATACTGGGAGTCATAAATGTTTCAAATTTGAAAAGTTTTCAAAGTGCTCAAATCGGCATGAAAACCCTCTCAAAAGGTTCTTTTCTTCCACGGCCCCCTACTCCCCCTAACCCCGTCAGCATCACAGAGCAACGCACGGGGAGACCAGGGCTATTTCCCTGACCTCTTCCCAGCCCCTTACTCCCCCTTAACCCAGCAGCACCACAGAGCAACGCACGGGGAGACCAGGGCCATTCCCCTGACCTCTTCCCGGCCCCCTACTCCCCCTTAACCCGTCAGCACCACAGAGCAACGCACGGGGAGACCAGGGCCATTCCCCTGAACCCTCCCCGGCTCCTACTCCTCCTAATCCCGTCAGCAGCAGGGAACCACGGACGGGGAGACCAGGGCCATTCCCCTGAACCCTCCCCGGCTCCTACTCCTCCTAATCCCGTCAGCAGCAGGGAACCACTGAATGATTCTTTTCATCCACAAGTTATCATGTATACATACATACATGTATACATACATGTATACATACATACATACATACAACATACATACATACATACACACATACATACATATACACACACATATAATACTATATTATCTAGGTCATTGGGTCAACTTAAGGAGGTGAAAGTTTAGTGGCAGCTCCAGGGTTACAGGCAAGGTGGGGGGGGGACCCCCTGTGAGACACTTATGTAATGGGCCATACCATTGACACTGCAAGAGTGTGAACACATCCCTTACACTTCTTGACACGGTTTATAGCAAAGTAATTCAACCAGGGCAAAGTGTTTTAGTGTATTAGATCAAAAATTTCCCGTGATAGTTAGATATATAATCTTCATGGTCACCGTAGAATGCACGAAACACAACCTACCCTACCAGCTCTGGTGTAGTTTCTGCTTTCAGTTACTCTCTCTGTATTCCCATCCTAACCTGACACTTTATATATGAATCTTTCATTGATTTTATCAAATTTTCTGCTCAGCATGGGTAGGTAGATAGTACCATCAGTCTCACGCTCCTTTTTTGGGGCTGTGGAGATGATGTCATCTTTCCCTTCCCCGCTGTGACCTGTATATGTTATTTGTTACTTTGTTAAATAATTATCAGGGTGATGGTTGCTTAAGTTAAGTCTGTGACCATCAAATATTGCAATAAATTACTATTGAGACAAAGCAATCTAATTCTACAACTAAAAGGTATTGTGCTGACCTCTGTTGAGAAAGAAAACAATTATTACCAACACAATGCTATGCATGAGGTTAGTCTCAGTGCACTTTTATTAAATTTCATTGCATACATCAAGAAAGCTCTTCAGTATGGGTTCATGTCAATAATTGCATATTCATGCATACATATCTAAAACAATCCATACAAACAATCTCAAACTGTATGGTTAGATTTCTGTCATGTTTCAGCAACACGGTGAGTCAATAATATTAAACTATACATAAATTGTATCCTTAAAGGATTTACACATTTTGGTTTGATGATACTATTTTCATGTTGAGAGAATTGTGACCAGTCGTGGGATATGATAACCTAGAGGGATTTTGGGTCATTTGCTCTAAATCCATTATTAATAGGTACTACCAACCCAAAAATAAATATTTCCTTTTCACTATGAACTATAGATAGTTTGATAGAGTGTTTCTTCTGAAACCCAGAACTTTTTACAGAATTGTTCTATCTTATTTATAACTGTAGATATTTAATAAAATAAGCCCCAAAAATGAGGGTAAATTCTGTCATATTCCCCATACATTTCCTATATGGCCCCTGTGACCGTCTCAGACTGACCAAACAACAGAAAAAACTTATGATTGATGTATTTTTACAACCAAATAACTTACAAACATGAAAAAAACACACGATGTAATGAACAATGAATAAAAAAATTCACATGACCCTTTTCATCCCCTTTTTCAAAAATTGCATTTTTGACAAAAATCAAATTCAAAACCCAAAGATACACTGGTCGTTACCAACTACATTTTTCTACAGAGTGAAAAGGGGCAACGGAATTTTTTTTTCATATGTATAATCATACATTTGAAGATGTTGTTATGCAATTTCCAGGCAGATAACATCAAATAAATAGGAATTAATACCTCAAAATGATTGGAAACATCTAAAAATGATGTATTGGACAATTTGGGCACAAAACGGGGACATTTAAAATGAATACCTGCGCATTCTCTTACATACTTACAGTCCAATTATTCATATACAGAATTTTCCAAGGAAGATGTTGGTGTCATCCATTTTCGCGTTGGACTTTTTGTTGTTATGAAAAAGCATGATGAAAATATTCTTTTTTTGACCCCCTAAAATTTAGGAAAATTATTTTTTTCTAAAAATTGTCTCTAATGCCAAAAGAAAGGTCTGGAATTTTGCTTTGAAATGATCCTTTATATGACTCATTCCCTTGATTACATCCTGCGATATTGTAATATGAAAATAACACTAAAATGAGGGCTGAAATCCCGGCTGGTCACAAAAACTGATGCTAAAACTGTCCAGATTCTACAACCGCCGCGTTGGTAGTACCCATTATTAAGGATAGAGAGTGGTGATTAATGGGCATTTCAGTAAAATTGCAACAGTTTTGCCAATATTGCTAACTGATTGATGTAATTCTAATCAAATGAAAGGGCAGATTTTTCTCTATCTAATGGTATAGATAGATCTTTAATGAAATGGGGATTAGTAAAAAAATACATGAAAAAGTGGATTTTTCACTTTTATCTTTTGAATGTCGATATCTTCATCAACAGCTTCTCTGGAATTCTGAGACTTTACGGGTAATGCAAAAACATTACTGTGGAGGGAACCGTGTCTCAGATTTTTGTATTAGGTCCTACTTTTTATTTTATTGAAAAAACCGGTAACTTTTTAATAATTTTTTCACATTTATTTTCAATATTTTCTTAAAATTTAACTAGGACCTACATAAAAAATCTGAGACACAGTTCCCTGCATAAGAATGTTTTAAATATATATCCGAAGTGTCCAATCTGTACCTTCAATATTAAGTCAGATATCGACCTTCAAAAAATAAAAGTTAAAAATCAACTTTCTGTTTTTGTTGTTCATTTACTCAGTCAATTTTCATTGAACAATCTTGTTTCATATAACTGTATGTAGAGGACACATTCAAGTATAGATATGAGAAATAATAGGCAGATATTTCAAAAATTGAGTCAATGATAATTCAAAGATCTCTTAAGTGAGTTATTTTTTTTTTTTGATCATTGTTTATTCTGGCAAAGTATTAGTACAAGTACTAGTTTTCATTACCCGCCAGGGTATAAATACATCAATCTGATAACATTTTGATTTCTAGTTTTACAAAAATATGTCCAGTTCGCTTTATATAATAGTATAATATAACAACTATATAAGGATGACACAACACTTAGTGTACATCCAAGTTGATTTACATAGAATCACATGCATGTTGACAATACTATAAAGTGTAAATAAATTACATATGTCCTAATACACCTGACAGTAGTAAAGCCTACAAAGAGATAAACTTTTAAGGAAGTGAATATGTACACAAACTAACATAACACACATCAAAATTGTAAAAAGGCAAATCCATTTGCAGTTGCTAGATTTCGTTTCACTAATAACCATTAATGATTGTCAGAAGCATTGTTTTTAATTTCGATTTGAACAACAGAAAATCATCAATTCCCCTCATTTCAACATCCATGCTATTCCAATCCAGTGCACCTCTATATAGCGTACATCTTCTATATTTCTCACAGGTTGGTTTATATGTTTTCAATACAGGAGCATCATGTAACCTCGTTCGAACAACTGGTGTTATCATCAGATCATCTCTCCTTGTGTACATATATTTCATCAAGTTCAGATTCCTTTTATCACACAATTTAGGAATACCACAGATAGAGTGGAGCTCATTAGTAGAATGCCTGTTTTGATCATAAATACATATTCGCAGACCTCTATTTTGAGTTCTCTGTAACATATTCATCTTGACACAAGAACCACCAGCATATATTATATCACCGTAATCAAGTAGGGGCACTATCATTGCCTTATATAAACGCACGGCTGTGTTCAGGTCTATAAATTTACGTATTTTGGACAACAAATAGATCTTGTGAGATACTGTCTTGTTGCAATAATCAATATGTTTAGAGAAGGTTAAACATGCATCAACATAAACTCCTAAGTATTTATAAAATTTAACCTTTTCCAATACCACATTATTCAGACGTAAAGTAATGTTTTGCATGTTCTTTACACGTGACCTAGAACCATATGTAACAATTTTTGTCTTATCACAATTTACTGTCAATCGGTTATAAGAACACCATCTATAAAAATTTTCAACATCATGCTGCAACTTGTGGACAATATCACTCTTGTTGATACCATTAAGATATATAACAGTGTCATCAGCATATAATAGATGTTTAGCATTATCCAGAATACGACCACAGTCATTTACATATATCAAAAACAACAGAGGTCCCAGGACCGAGCCCTGAGGCACTCCACATGAAACAGACGATTCATCAGAAGTCAGATTATTCACTTTTGTTATCTGTCTCCTATCAGTAAGATAATTTTCAATCCAAAGATGATAATTTCCATTAATTCCCAGTTTTAGTAATTTTTGTAACAATATTTGATGGTTAACCGTATCAAAAGCCTTTCGTAGATCGAAGAACACCGCCAAAGTCATCTCCCTATTATTAATAGATTCATATAAATCGTTAGTAAGTTTGGCAATAGTATCAATTGTGGAGTGCCCAGGTCGGAACCCTCCCTGGTACTTATCAAGAAGATTATTATCTTCCAAGTGTGTATATATACATTTATGTAACAACTTCTCCATTAATTTACAGGGTAAAGGCAGTTGAGAGATAGGTCTTAGGTTATTGACATCAAGACAATTTCCACCTTTCTTTAGGGGAGTAACCTGGGCTAATTTCCATTCAATAGGCACAGTATGTAGATAAAAGGATTTATTGAATAATTTAACAAGTTTCTCAGGATATCTGACAAATACATCTTTGAAAACCCCACTCGAAAGACCATTTATAGCAGAAGATTTGTTTACATTAATTTCTTTAACCACCTTTCCTATCATCTCATTAGTTATCAACAGATTTTCAATTCCGGTGTCATGCACAACTCCAGAATATGTCCATGGGTCAGTATGGGCTTCCCCAAGTTTTTTCCCAATATTAGCAAAGTATTGGTTTATATAGTTAGGAATTTCATTGATATCTAACAGTTTACCAGTTTGCTGGTTGACCAGAGAAATTCCATTTTTCCCCGATTTGTTAGAGGGCAGAATATGACCAAGACTTCTCCAAAACCTTTTAGAATCATTGATATTTGTGTTGAGTTCATTAATGATAAACTCCCTTTTAAGATTTCGTACATCTCTAACACATTCATTTCTTAATCTATGGGCAAATTGGATATCATCGGGTCTCTTATGTTTCTTAGCTATTCTCCTGGCTTTATCACGATCTTTTAGTTTCTCAATCATTTCTCTGGTCATCCATGGTTCACTGTCTCCCCTGACCATAAATGTCTTTTGAGGGCACATTCTATCAAGTTCAGTTACAATACTATTTTTGATAAAACTCCATATAGCATCGACATCCTCAGAGGTATCCAGGATTTCCCAATCAATATTAGATAGGCGATCACACAGTAAGTTGCTTTTATAATTTCTATATGATCTTCCATAGAAAACAGTTTTGGGTAGTTTGTGTTTGATCTTTTTCCGTGTACACATGATCAATTCATGGTCACTTAAACTCAAATCACACACATGGTTTTGACTTATAACATTACTATTTGTCAAAATCCAATCTAAGCAACTGGTTCTAGTCGTTGAAAACCTAGTGGGCTCTTTAATTAACTGATCAAGACCCCAGTGCTTAGCTTGCATTTTACATAACTTAACGTCCTTATGATTTAGGTCAAGCCAATCTATGTTGAAATCACCCAAAATAAAGATATCTTTTGTTGTACTATCAAATTTCGATAAACAATTATCTAAAAGATTTATAAAATTAGTTACATTGCTATTCGGTGGCCTATAAAGAGAGCCGACAATATAATTTTTATTGTTGGGATTGATAATCTCTATCCAGTTTATTTCAAGATCACATGTCGATAAATTCAATGGTTGCCATTTTTGAGCATCCACATTCAAATCAGATCGAACATATATACATGTACCCCCCCCTTTTTTAGGTACATTATTATCAGAATTCTCATTCCAATTTCTATCATTTCTAAAAATAGTATAATTCGGAATATCAATAAGGTCATTAGGCATGTTTGGGATTAGCCAAGTTTCAGAAAGCGTCAGGATGTGTAAATGTTCTACCTCGTAGATATAGTTTTTTAGTAGGTCCATTTTAGGGAACAAACTCCTTATATTTAAGTGAGCAAAATGGGTGCCTTTTTGACTGAAAACATTTCTATTCATTAGATTTCAGAACTCTGTTAGTTAAATAATAGGCCATTAGACTACGTCTGGTGAATAAATATTTAGTAAATAAGCATATTATATCTGGCATATTGCACTTGAAGCTGCCAGAAAGTCTCACTTCATAGAAAGTCATAGAATTGCTTAAGCTAGACATTGACACAGAGCTCTCATTCTAGTGACCAAAGGGTATATAAAACACAACAGATTACTTTTACCCTTTATACTAGAATGAGTTTGAAAAGTCGATATGCAACTGAAATACAAGATAGGTTAATACAAAGTACAAATACACGAGATTACACATACATTATATTATATGTACATTAACATTTACATCTACCCTCCATACTAGGATGGATAAAGTTAATGATAAAAACAAGTTAGCAATACATACTTTAGAGAAAATTTGTGCCTTAAAGATTATGATTATAATTTCAAAAACTTTCTCTCTATTTATCACATGTGCATTATGGGTAATATGGCAAGAGAAGTCCATTTTTTAAGCTGGGTTAGAATAAGCAACAAACCTTTGTTACCATGGCAAAAAAAAGAATGTTTGGCTTTCATAAACTAATTTTCCCCAGTATTCTGACAAAAGCTTTATTTTTTCCTATAGTGAAAACTGCTAGTTGATTAAGATAAATTATATCTATTCATTTTGTTTTAGATTTGATATGGATTACCATATTGAAAGCTTTTTTGAAATCTATGTATGCAGCTATTGTATCTAAAGAACTATTAATGTTAATATATATTTCAGTTGTAAATTCAAAAATAGTTTGCACAGTTGAATGGTCCTTTCTAAAACCATTCTGTTGTACATGTGTCAATAAAATTTATTTGTTTCTATGTAGTTCATTGCTTGTTCATGTATACAATTTTCTGCCATTTATGTGAATTCCGCATAATTGCTTGCAAACAATATTCAAGCTTTTTATAATGATGCTTCATTACTTTAAAACCTAGTTTGATTATTTTTTAATTGATATCTTGCATCCTAATTGACTTCCTGATGGGTCTTTTATCCTTTCAGATATTTCAAAGCATTGATGTATAGTATTTCATAAAAACCTGAATCCTAAATAAATCCATGTGTATCACACTGAAATGATTTTGAGATAGTTGAAAGCCTAAAGATACATTTTGAGATAATAATTATGAGCATTGATAAGCCAGTATCATTGAGAAGGAAGGGCTAAAAAAACCCATTATATACACAATCTCAAAGTTGAAAGAGATAAATTATAAATACCTAACAAATCAGTTTTACCAGCCAGCTTTCAAAATAACTGAGCAATCATTGTCTGTATGAATGCTATGTAATCATTTGAAATTAGATATACATTTAACCCACAATATGTTTGGAAAATAATAGAAAGCTTATGGATGATTTGTAGCTGTATACAGCTATATGTTTTCTGTTCTCATCGTATCAGTTATATCTAAAGAAACTCCGACAAGATGAAGACAATATCTTCCTATGTATATGTAGTTCTGAAAACCATACAATTTATTTGGAGGAACCATTTTCAGAAAAAAACAATTGGACACAAACAACATTTTCTTTTCCAATATTGATACTTCATTGCATTCAAAATCTTGTTTCTTTCTGTTTAATTGATATCTTGCTTCTTAATTGACTTCCTGATGTGTCTTTTACCCATTCAGATATTTTAAAGCATGGATGTATAGTATGTACCAAGGCCATTCTAAAAGCAGGAAGGCAAACTAAGTAAATAAAAGGATTAACAACAGAGTTTAAAGAACTAAGCCACAGACCAGTCATTTGTAGTAAGGTGTTCTTCTTATAAGAAGCCAGTCCAATATGTCCAAGAAGGTAATAGATGTAATCCCAGCTCATTGAGAGGAAAAAGAACAAGGTGACAATTACTGCTGTTTTTATTGTTTTCCTTGCTGCACTATTGATTAATTGAGACTCCCCGAGAACTGAGTCATTTTTACGTCTCATCAAACAATGAATGACTTTGCCATAGAGAATTGCAAACAAAATTATAGGCACAAAGTAGTAAAATGTAAATTCCCAAGAGGCTTGGATGGCATAGAAATATCTCCCTGCCTTCCCTAAAAAAGAGTGGCTGATTGTGCACCTGCCATTTTCCATCTTCACATGAAACAATGTTCCAAGGGTAACAAAAACACATCCAAAAATAAGACCAATAATTAGTTTAAGAACTTTTTTTCTTGTTAATTCTCTGTGACTGATAGGCTTACATATTGCTAGAAATCTATCATAGGCTGTAATTATCAAGTTCCATATTGAGCAGAGAACACAAGTCCAGTAGGCATATTGCGCATGCCAGACATGACAAATTAAGGTGTCAAAGATGTAGTTTCCGGTAGCCCACATTGGTGGCTGCAGAGCAATGATAGTGCAACACACACAGACTATGAAGTCTATTACAGCCTGACTTTTTAGCAAGTAGAGATAGACTGCTGAAAAATCAGAACCTGAAACCTTTCTCAGAACTATTAGTGTGGTAAAGTTGGCCAATGAACCAATAATGGTCATTGTATACTGAGTTGATAGCAAAATATGCTTAATCGGGATGTTATCCATAGTCTCTGTATTATTGGTCTGCAGCCTATCCATATCTCCATTAAATGTGTCCTCCATCAAGTTGCTTGCTCCCCTAAGTGTCAAAATAGATGTACACATTTAGTCATACAATATCAACCATTTTATAAATTTTGTTTGATAAAATCAACTATGGATGCAAGCGTTATGACTAAAAAGTCATTTGACTTTGGATTTATGTATCTAACAACCCTAACCAGCAGGATGATTCCGAATCCAGATACTATCCTGAAATACTGGGAAGATAAAGTTTTCATATACTATCAATCGGTGACAATATATCCAACGTTTGTCTATAAATAACAATTAACTTCCCAATACTCACACCAAATTCTGTCCTGAAAGATATTGAGTTCTCTAATTGCTGAACCAAGCAGCTTTGTAGCACAACTGTCCGATCAATAGTTTTTCTCCTGCTGTTGCTTTTGTTACAATACAGTATCCAGTCAGTAGAATGGACATTAAGCAAGTGGGATGATCACTTTGCAAAAACTAGTTATTCTGAAACAATGGAACAGTCACAGTTTCCAAATCTCAAAACAGTCACAATTTAGCCAGATCTTACTTGAGATTCATGTTCCTTTGATTACATATTCTATAAGTCAAATACTTTGCTAATCCTTATAATAATTTTGAACAAAATAATCACTCTGAAATTGCTAGCACATTTTCTTGTTGGGTTCTGTGATGTAAGCTTTAAATTGCAAATACACTATTTATATGGTCATCTGTGTAGAGCAATCATAGGGAAATGAAGTGCCTAAGATGAATTTACAAATCAACAGGATTTAGTTTTTGCTAGGGAGTTGAATGTAACATTTAATGGATTGGACCAACTGTCTCATAAAACAATGTGTCGAGAAATGAAACAGAAAAACCTTGATTCTGCAGATATAAAAATATATTTCCCCCCCAAAAAAGTTGCCTCTTACATGATGATATGGTGTTATCAACTATAGTATTTTTTATTTTAATTCATTGAATTGCTTTCAACATGACATCAAGGACTTCTAGTAGTTAGAAAAAACTACAAAGATTATAAGTAATACATGGCGGTCTTTGAGAAGTCCCTTTTTATACATTGTCAAAGATGTTCAAATTATGGGGCCAGCCATTTTTTTAATATGTTTACTTTATAGATACTTCCACAGGAGCTATGTTGTCAGTCAATTGCATTACATAATTGCATTTGAAAATGCCAAAAGGATATTGTACTTAATGTTTTGTCAAATGTTGAATTGGAGGGGTACACCTGGGGGGGGGATACACTAATTGGTAATACTTAGGGGTTTGCCATGAGTCATTCAGTATCCTAATTGACCTGAACCCCATGGAAACCTTCATGTTTTCTGGGTTTAACTGTGTCCATTAGTGACTCAAACACATTGTAATGGGCCGCATGTTTCCCTACTAATATTTACAAAGAGTGTGAACAAGCACCATTGTCACTTACCATACATATGAACTGGTAAATATACACAATCCTCCCATCTTGTGACAACAAAAAAGTTTGAAAAGTAAGAAAATCATAGAAAGATGTTGAAGTCAATAATTGAAAACAATATTTGTGTAGGAAGTTATGATTGTGTCTCTTCCCGTTACCATTGTAAAGAGAAAATAGTTATTAGTAAAGAACTCAGTGCATTGATGTTTCATTAATATGACAAACAAATCTCATTTTAAGAATGCTCTATACGTATTTGCAATTGTCCGATGACTTCATGCCCTGACTAGTATTATCCCTTTTACTGCCAGATATTTAATAATATAACTGATATTTACTGAAATATGGCCCAAATTACAAAAATTAGTCCATGAATTCCTAACACTCAAATTTCCTCTAGATTCTTCTGGTTGAAAGTCTTTTTCAATAATTTCGATTAAAATGTTCCAAATGTTGGCACTGTGCCAATAAGGCAAATTTCCTGTCATCAATCATTTACGTACTATTGCACTGAAGTCCAGTGCAAAAGAATTATTATAGACTTCAGGAATGGGTAGTAAGTATGGTAAGTTCGTTAGTACTGGCAAGGGTTCATAGTGTAACATGTAACGCTGATATGTGTGCTTGACTCTGAGCGGCGCCATTGTCTCGTGGCTTAGGTAGAATGTATTGGAGGTGTCGTCAATAATGACGCCCTCAGGCGTAAAATGCTGTAACTGGGTTGGTTCACCCTCCTGCAGGTACGCACTGGTACGAAAAGGGACATTCGTGCAATGGAAAACCTGTTTGGGAACATGATGAGTTAAATACCCAGTTAAAGAACACTGTGGATAACGGGCCTTGTCGTCTACGATAGTTTGTACATAGTTAGAAATAGAATTAGTCAATGTAAGTAAGAATGGGAAGTATGAAAGATAGGGGGAACACTGTAATAGGTGTTAGAGTATATGAGTATAGCGCCAAGCCTTTGGCTGTCGCTATATAAGCGGCATGAGACTTGAGATGGACGAGCAGACCAAGATAGAGTTCGATCAGAACACATGGGAGCAATAGTCTAACATACGCATCCAGATGGGTAGTGCTGAGATGGTAGTAAACACTACGATTAGGTGATAGTAAGGATTGGGACAGCTTAGGCTTAGCCTTACGGACGGAGAACTGGACGTGATGGAGATCATACCGATGGTCTCCGACACAGGTAGATGGGAGGTGACACTCTTAACAGCTGTGGAGTGTATATACCTTACGAATGGGGAAGCTTAACCATAGCTATACCTGGTTGGAGCATTGCTGATGTGTTAGCATTGTGAGATGGATGGCATGTATTGTATGGTTGGAAGAACTATATACTTGTATCTTCAGAATGTCTACATGGATATAATAAAATTACCTCTTGCCAAGCGCGTGTTCTTTGTATAGGTCTGAGCCCCTTTACTTAGAATCTCTACCACTAAAGAACGAACTATTATCCAGGATGAAGATCTGCCTGGACTAAGCTAGCTAATTCGATGATTAATAACGAAGAACTCCCCTTTACTTCAAAATAACGAACATTTATTGATATCTTCGAATAAGTAAAAAGATATTAAATTGTGTAGCGATACCTAAGCAATTTGTTTATTTCGGAGAGGCGTGACGTCATTGCCCCCCGTTTCCATCGCTACAGCGATTTGTTGTATCTCCACTATATAAATCGCCAGGTAGAAACCGTTGGTCATTCTCGTTCCATCAACCACACTGACCACATCGCAGCAGAATTTTATAGGGCGATTATTTGAATTATTTCAACGACTTTAAGGGGTGTAGGTCGTTTTATCAATGCGTTACGAATTATTTACGCATGATTCCAGGAAATAATTAATTTGGACTCACCATTATGTCGAAAAAGAAGAATTTCTGCAAGAAATGCCAAGCCAGGCATATAGTACCGACGGGGAAGAAGTGCAATCGTCTCGACGATTCTGCAGCAGGAGTATTGGATGATATTTCTGGCGATGGTGGTGGCGGGACGAAGAGTGGGAATCGTTCATTCAGCGATTTCCGGGAGCCGGTCCAATCGTCTCCGAAATCAGTCTGTGATCAAGTCCTGAAGGACAGGATGGGGGCGATGGAAAGGAATATCTCCAGGCTGGTAGGCGCAGTCAACCGTTTAACCGATCAAGAAGCAAGGCCTAAGGTTCCTCCAGGCGATGAATCGGATGACGACAGAGATGGCTGGATAGAAGTATCGCCGCGAAAGTCTCGGGCCAAAGCAAGGAAGAGGGGAAAAGCTCAGTGATTGCCCAAGTCACTCAGCCCTACCATCGTCTCGTCGGGCGATGAATCGGATGCATCCAGCGATTGGTCCTCTTCCACTACAAGTAAAAAAGGTAAAACAAAGAAATATGCCCAGAAGAATTACTGTAAAGCTGGCGATAAGCCCAAGAATGTAGAGGAGATTCTGTTAGTTGGCCTAAAGACGATTGAAAAGATAATTGTTGATAAAAAAGATCCACTCCCCGCTGTCAAACATGTAAAGTTGTTGACAGAGAAGGCCTCAAAGCGATTGTACACGTTTGATACGTTTAATCAATACGACATCTCAGTTAGGGAGAGAGCTGGTAGGGTGGGACACGAGGAATTTGGTAACTTTGACCAGGAAGAATTAATGTCATCGTTTTCCTTCGACAATACGTTCAAAGCCTCCTCAAGCAGCAAATCATCGGGTTACAAAGGTAAACAAATTTTTTTATTTTTTTACATGGCATTCAAATCGAATGCATTGAAGGAATGCGTCCGCTCAGAATATTTTTTATATGGGTGGGCCCTGTAAAAAATGTACAAAGGTAAACAAAACCAAAATGGTGGCAGGGCCTACTCCGAAAAGATATGCTTTCGCTTTAATTTGGAGAACGGGAAATGTAATCTCAACCATGCTTGTATCGTTTGTGAAAAGAAGGGACATTGATTGCAGTCGTGTAACCCAGGAAAAAAAATAGGAATGCGCCTTAAAATCTGAGAGGATTCAAGATGTTGAAAACTTATCTGATAGTGACGTCACGGGTTCATGTGAGTCCTCCCAGTCGTGTCCTTGCTCGCCAGCTCAAAATGTTAAAATATACAGTAAATCCAGGGTTTCTGGGTGTAATGGTGGATTCCTCCGTGTTCTTGAGGCAGAAAGTAATAATCCAGCCTATGGGGAAGATGAAATGTATCGTATTTCAAATATTATGTCAGATTCTGGTACAATCGGTACACGCCGGTACTTCACGGCGCCAGGGTCAAGCCCGGGTCAAAGCACCGATACCGCTGGCGTCACGGTTTCCCGTGTAGAAAGTACACAAGCGGTGTCAGTGCAGGAGGGTGAAAATGTCAATCGGCAAGGTAAATTTGTTGAAAATGTATTGATTCTAGCCGATAATTCTTGTCTAACGGTTGATAGGGAGGGTGTTAGGGTCCTGGCCGATAGCTGTCCCAAATTTGAAGAAAATCTATCGGGTCAAACCGGAGATATAAAATATTTTGGAAATAATCTTCTTATGTCAGCGCACTCGCCGAGCGGTACAACTGTCAATGTATACGATAAATGCGCCCGGGGGATATGCACTTGCGAATTCTATATCAACGGCGCATTATCTCGGTTGAGGCCCTGTAGATTTGAATATCTTCTCTCCCTTGGATCAGATGAATGTAAAAGAGGTTTAGGCCTATGGTAGATGGGGTCACAGATGGTTTCAAAATTGTTGATAATACTGTGCCAAGCGGGGGTCTAAGTTATGACTGTATGAATTATAAATCACTTTTTGCAGATGGTAACCGTGAAAAAATGGATAAAATAATTGGCAAGGAGTTAGCTGAGGGCTATCTGAAAATAGTGCAGGAAAAGCCTGCTTGTATACATTCCATGGGAGCGGTTCCCAAACCTGATGGTAATATTAGGCCTATCACAGATTGCAGCATGCCGGAAAATATTTCTGTTAATAATCATTGTGAAGGGATTATTCAGGAATTTAAATACAAGAGTGTGGATAATGTGGTAGCATTATTAAATCCAGGAGACTATATGGCAGTGGTAGACATTAAATCTGCTTATAGGGCTGTCCCTATCCACCCAGATCATCAAAAATACTTAGGTATTAGATGGGAGGTTAATGGAGAAATGGAATATATACAGGACTCCCACTTGGCTTTTGGTCTTAGATTAGGCCCCATGTATTTCAATGAAATTTCAGAATTCATTTTTCATATATTATCAGATATATATGGAATTCAGACTGTAAACTATCTAGATGACTTTATTGTCATTGGTTCAACACTGGAGGAAGCTACCTGGGCTCAACAGGTAGCAATAAGGGTCCTCAGATATATAGGATTTCACATTAGTTGGGGAAAAGTCACCCCACCATCTCAGGTATGTATTTATCTGGGCCTTGAAATTGATTCTAATAAAATGGAAATTCGCCTTCCAAAGGAAAAACTAGTAAAACTAAAAAATTTAGTTGTAAAATACAGTCAAAAAGCAACAATTGGGAGGAAGGAACTGGAAAGCCTGGGTGGTTTACTCTCTCACTGTGCTCATGTGGTGGAGGGGGGCCGGGTCTATTGTTGAAGGGTTTATAACCTATATAAAGTCCTCTTAAATAATAATTTAAAGGCTATAAAAATAGGACAAGCATGTAGAGATGACTTAGCATGGTGGGAGAAATTTCTGGAAAATGTCAATGGCAAAAGAAAAATTGAATACAAAGAATTTCCTCTCCCAATGGTCTCAGATTCATCTTTGAAAGGCTTTACAGTGTATTTGGGGAGTGACTGGAGGGCCGGGAGCTGGGACAATAGCATTGTATTACCTGGATCAAAATGTAATCATATTATCCAGGCCCCAAGTGATATTATCTATGATGCCAAAAATATAAACGAATTGGAGTTATTCCCAATTGTGCGTGGGTTACAGGAATGGCTGAGCCAACTTGTAGGCCATAGCGTTAATATATATACAGATAACACATAGGTTTTCCACATGATTAGGAAGGGCATTAGTACAAATCCGACTTGTATGAGTTGGCTAAGGGAAATATTCAGGATTTGTAAAATCTATAAAATCAGACTTGTTCCACACTACATTAACACAAAAAACAACTTGGTGGCCGACACTTTGTAGCGCATTTTGTATGTAAAGAGTGAGGACGCAGCTAAAAAATGTCTGTTAGTAGCCAATTTGTGTTGTTCTAACGCCATTTTTAAATTTTGCAGAGAAAATCAGCCTGGAAAGGCGTGTTATGACGTTGAAAAATCTGCTGTAGGGAAAACTACACAGAAATTACGGAGGATGCAATGGAAATGCTATCTGAAGGTATGTGATAAATTTCACTGGGCACCCTACAAATGTAATTCTAAACAGGGCTGTCTATACATTTCCTATTTATCTAAATTCATGAAAGCATCCTCTGTGATAAATTATTATCAGGCGGTTATTTATTATCATAATGTGAAGGCCAGGCCAGTAGCAGGCTGGTCTGATGTTAATATTAAAATGGTTGTGAAGGGAATAAAAAAATTCAAGTGTTGTAAAAGTGGATAGTAAAGAACCACTGAAGGAGAAGCACCTAGAGATTTTATATAGGCAGGTCAATTGGTCTGACCAGTTAGGGGTGTTGATATACATTGTAATTGTATTTTTGTTCAGAACACTTCTTAGAGTAGGACATGTTGTAAGGTCAGATCACATGCTTCTCAGGAAAAATGTAAAATTTTATCCATGGGGATGCGTGGTAAATGTGCCATCCTCAAAAACAAAAAAGCCAGGCCAGTCTCATTAAATTCCTGTAAATAGACTACAAAATAAAAGGGTCTGCGCTGTGTATTTATTAGAGAGACTGTATAAAATTCATCCAAAGTCTAGGGATGAACCTTTATTCTCTACAAGTAAGGTGTGTTATTTATCTTACTGTGTTGTTAACAAGTTATTTAAATTTATGTTAACAAATTCAAAAAATAAGGGTATCTTTTCTACCCATTCTCTCAGGAGAGGTGGCACCACAGATTTGTATAACAAGGGTGCATCTCTAACATATATTAAGGAGAGGGGCCAGTGGTCATCCGACTGTATTTATAAATATATTAGGCCTGCAATCTCCGATAAGATAAATTATGATAAATTTTTATCACTACGTTAGGTAATTGATTTGGAGGAATTGGATTAAAATAAATGTTATTTATTAATGTCCAAATCATTTTACCTTGTTGTTCTCCTGTTATTAATCTCTAGTTATTCTCGCTCGAATTAAATGATATTAAATTGTGTAGCAATACCTAAGCAATTTATTTATTTCGGAGAGGCGTGACGTCATCACCCCCCGTTTCCATCGTACAGCGATTTGTTGTATCTCCACTATATAAATCGCCAGGTAGAAACCGTTGGTCATTCTCGTTCCATCCACCACACTGACCACATCGCAGCAGAATTTTAAACTTTAGAGTTGATGTATGCAGGAAGGATTAAAATAAATGTTATTTATAAATGTCCAAATCAATTTACCTTGTTGTTCTCCTGTTATTAATCTCTAGTTATTCTCGCTCGAAGTAAATGTAAATGATAAGCGATAAAACATCACGCAGTCGAACAACCATCCTACGTCCTTGTATGGGATGTTAATCAATACGAACTTTAACAACGAAACATCTCTAGAATTAACTAAAGATAAATAACATCAGTCTAGCTCACTATATGCATTTTAAAGGTTTCCATGGCAAGCAATAATTAATAAAATAACCATTTCAATTTGCATGAGGATAACATGGAAATGTTATCCTTTTTTTTTTGCAGTTTGTTATTATCATGAATAGAAAAAAAGTTATAGCTAATTAAAAATCATGTCATTTACACAAATTTACCCATTTTTCATGATTTTGAATGAGTATGGCAAGTTCAAATGTAAATACATTGTTTATGGGTTCTCCAATCACAATTCTAATATTTTTTGGTGACTTGATAGTCGGCTGTTCAAAAAGCTGTATCTCTGGTTCTTATTGGAATTTTTGAAAAGTTCTTTCAGATTTTGAAAGCTGAATTATCCCTCTTTAAGAACTCTTCCTATGGGATTTTACTATAGGGCCGCATATGGGGCCTCTGGCAGTGTAAGGGTTATGACATGTTTTATATCATGCTATAAACATACACCAAAGACATTCTAAAAACATTTATTGACAGATTGGTCCACCCGAAAAACTCCAGTACATTGTCATGTTATTAACTAGAATAGTAACTATAGCTAGTCACTCTAGTGGCCTGTATTATTGGCACAGTTTGTATAATCAATACCTGTGATGAATAATATTATTGTGATATTAGAAATACATAGAGTTAATTTCTTGTAATATGTTTTTGATATATTCAAAGCCACTTTTATGCTATCATTTGGCAAAAAACTTCTGTTCTTTTGACTGAGCACACATAATGTAGAAAGAAAACAAGTATTTATGCTCAATGTTACCTTTCAGGAAATGGCCATTTTAACTTCTTGGCATTCCATCGAATTTGAGGCTTATAGTCATACACTTTGATAGGTCTACAATATTTACATAGAAAATGACCAAAACTAGTAAAGTAAGCTAAAAATTAGTCTAATAATGAAATTTTGTGTAGTTTTATTTGATAACATAATATTGGTAACATTTTCACAAATTTTGCATATTGTTGCCATGATTACTGGAATGTTGAAATAATGTCAAAGCATACATATTGTGCTGAGACGAAGTTATTGGTTTCCATGGAAAGTAGGTCATGTTACAAAAATTCTAAAATTAGGAAAACAGAAAAGAAGGACTTCCAAGCTACATTGTGTGAAAAACAGCCTATAGATATCTTAATTAGAGCAAAAGATAAAGCGTCTTGTTCTAGTTATGTATCATACTATATGGCGCATCACGAGTGAACAACGTCATAAACGTCACGGTCTGGACATAAATCCCGGGATTTTCTAGGAAAAGTGGAAAAACTTCAGGAAAAATTATTCATTCTGAACTATGAACATCCAGTGAATATTTTTACAATTTTTGAGAAATATTGGATCACTATTGAAGATGCCAGAATTGAAAAAAGAAAAACCTGTTGGGAAGCTAAAATCCAACGCGACAAATTCGAACGTGGAGGAAACTACTGAAACACAAGATTTAGTAAAATCGGTTCTTGTAAAGCTAGAAGAATTATCAAGAAAGGTGGATACAAACTCAAAATCCTCGTTCGACTGTTTCAAATCAAATGAGTTTGCTACTCAAGAATTAAATGACAAGATTGGAAAATTCATCGAGAAATTTGAGAACATGAAGAAAGAAGTCAATGAACTAAAGAAAAGCAACAAAAATCTGGAAAAAACTGTAAAACAGTTAAACCGCAAAATTGATGACTACGACTGGAAATTCGAATTGAAAGAGAGAGAAGATAAAAGAGGCAATATATATGCATTGAAGGAGTAGAAGAGAAATGGAATTCGTCTCTTGATAATTATCATGATAAATCATTTATTTGAAGATCTGGGACTAGAATGGCAAGCGCAAGATGTAGTACAGTCAGTTTATCGGAGAGGGAAAAAACAAGATGCAGGACCAAATGTAAACATGAAACCGAAGCCTCGACCGATAATCATCAGGTTTTACGATCCGTCTATGAAATCCCAGATATTCAAAAATCTGAAAAACCTGAAGGGAAAAGATGACTGGAAAAATGTATTCATAAATGATGAGTTAACAATCAACCAAGCAGAAAAGATGAAAACAATGCGAGCAATTAATGGTTATGCAAAGTCCATTGGGAAGAATTCAAAAATTCAAGGAACGTCTCTAACCGTTGATGATAAGAAGTTCACACTTGACGAGTTGGACAAAATCCCACAAGAAATATCTATCGAAAGAGCCAAAACAATCGAAATTTGCAGAGGATAAACGATAGCTTTTCAGGGAAAACACAGCTTCTTGTCTAATATGTCGGATGCTGAGTTCGATTACAACGGAAAAAGCTACAATTCTGTAGAAAAAGCCTTCTAACACAAGATGACGGGCAACGACATGGATGCACAGAAAATCTACCAGATTGATGATTCTTCCAAGGCAAAACAAGTAAGCAAAAAAACAAAAGACACTGAAGAATGGCTAGGAAAAAAAGAAAAGGTGATGAAAGAAATCGTGTTGGCTAAATTTAGTCAAAACAGAGATCTAAAAGTTAAACTACTCACAACAGGTCAGTCAAAATTGCTGGAATGCACGTACGACAAGCACTGGGGTTGTGGAGTCCCGATTGCAAAATCAAAAGAAATCGACCTGAAAAATATTCCGGGCAAGAACATCCTTGGGAATATACTGATGGAAGTAAGGAAAACACTATCTAAGAATAGAATAATGAAAGCAGAAGAATTAACTCTTTTGAAATAAACAACTACCATTCGGACCACCATAATGGTAGCTAAGACGGAATTCAAATCTAGGTCAAGTCAACGGTCACATCAACAAACATGGCGCTGTCAACCCTTCGTCGGAAAGTGATATTCTTCTTGGATAGCAGAGGGAGAGGCCTAGAAGGCGAACTAAATAATATAGATCCGCCGAAGAACAAGAAGGAAATATTAATCAACTTCTACCCTGGACATAGTATTGAAAGAGTCTTCGATGAAGTCATATACTACGGAAAATCATCAAGATTCAACGTCATCTTTGTGACGGCGGGAATCAACAACATTACAACCAAAGATAAGTACACGAAAGCTGTCAGTTTTAAATGGGACTGTCCGGTCAAACTTTCAAAGCATATCATCGATATTATGGGAAATGAAGAATCGAGAATAGAAGATGAAATTCCAGGGTTAAAAGTAATTTTCTGCCCGTTAATAGGCGCAGATTTGAATATTGTACTGAAGAAACTGTCAGATGCCGAGCAAAGCATTCTAAACGAAGCAATCTTCTTGATCAATGAGCACATCATCAACAAAATAAAATGAAGAACGTCTTTGCACCTGACTTTGCAAAAACAGTCCATCGTGAAGTGGGAGGAAAGAAGAAATAATTTCTTGGATATTTCTCAAGTGATGGCATTCGTTTGAACGACAAACTTAAAGAAAAATGGGTGAAAATCACTGTGAAAACGGCAGAAAAATATTGACTATTCAAGGTCAAGAATCAAAAAGTTATTGTACGAAGTTAGGAATGGAATATCAATCAAATCCAAATTTAATTATTTGCTTTAAATCTAAATGAACCCCAATTTAAAATCAGTCGTGACAGTGTCAATTCTGATATCCTAAATTGGGTGTGAAATCCTGTATAATGGTTACCAATATGATCGACCGTGACAGTGTCAATTTTGATCAACATTTAATGGTAGCAACCAGCTTATTATCAATATAATGAACGTTGTACAAATCACACTTCAACAAGTTATTCAAGGCAAGATCTCAAGACCAAGTATGTATATAAACTATTATTATATTCTAGTATTCCATAGAACAACATAGACGAAAAAGGAAAAAAAAAAAAAAAGTTTCTCAAAAATTAATAAACTTTTGAAAATCTGAAGACAACATCGTCAAGAAGTCCAAACCGTTAGACAACCAACTCATGAACAATATAAATATGGATGGTCAGAATAACCTATATCCATATTTAATTTTGTACTTGTTTATTGATTGGTTAATTATAAATAGTTTCACAAGTTTTTATTTTGTAGCCAATATATGGAATATAAAGATAAAATCAAACTTTGATCATAACAATGTATACAGTTCAAATGTGGAAAAAATCCAAACGTATATAAATGACTGACAATAGCATTTTCAATAAGAAGGGTTTACATTTTTTGCACATCAATATACGTAGTCTATTTACTGCAAACAAATTTGAAATGTTTAGGAATCAAATGACAAGTAGTAATGTCGATGTTATATGTGTATCAGAAACATGGTTATCTGATTATATATATTCAAAAATTGTTGAGATAAAAAACTACAGTCTGATAAGGTTAGACAGAAACTGGTCAGATAATATTAATAAAAATATTTAAAAAGGTGGGGTTCTATGCATATATATCAGAGAAGATATTCCATATTCAAACACTGAATTGTTAGATCTTAATGTAAGTAGTAAAGACATCGAAATTCAATGGGTAAACCTCAAAATCAAAAATTGTTAGAAATATTATAATAGCTAATGTATATAGGCCACTGCAAGGTAATTTCCAAAATTTCTGTAATAGTTAACAGAATAGTCTGGAAAAAATTGAATCCATTCATAGAAAAGATATCTTCTTTTTGGGAGATTTTAATGTTGATATTCTGAAAAAGATTCAAAGGAAATTATTCACATAATGAATAGTTTTGGTTTACAACAATTGATTAAAGAGCCAACAAGATATGGATCTACAAACAGTTGCATTGATTTAGTTTTTACGGACTCAAATTTTGTAAATAATTCTGGAACTCTTAATTTAAATTATAGTGATCATCAAGCAATATTTGTAACTAGAAAAAAAATAAAAACAAAAGTGAAATTATAAATTTCATAGGAAGATCATACAAAAATTATAACAGAGAAGAGTTCCAAGAACAAGTTAGGCAAGTAGATTGGGTTACATTTTTCGGTATTGAAGATCCAAACTTGGCCTGGCAATATTATGTTTACTGGTATAATTGAAAACCTTGAAAAAATGTGTCCTGAAAAATCATTTAAAATCAAAGGTTATAAGGAAGAATGGATGAATAAAGATCTTATGGAAATGATAATTGACAAGGATAAGATACTGAAAATAGCAAAAAGAACCAATAATCCTGATGACTGGTTATTAGCAAAATCAATGAGAAATGAAGTTGGGAAAATAATAGATAAAGCAAAATCTAATTACTTTGAAGATGAATATAAATTATCGAAAGATGATCCGAAAAGATTTTTGAGAAATATTCATAACATATTGCCAAGAAACAAAGATAACTGTAAATCAATTATTTAAAAAAATGAAAATAATCAAGAGATACCTAACGTAGAAACCTCAAATTACATTAACAATTATTTTACAAACATTGGTCCCAAATTGGCTGAAGCTCATAATGAACCTTGGAAATATTACGGACCAGAAATACTTGAAAACATTTCAAAATTCAAAGTAAATAAAGAAACTCTCATAAAAGAACTAAAGAATATAGACATAACTAAATCATCAGGATTAGGTTATATATCTTCAAGATGCTTAAAGGATGCTTTATTGGTTCTTATTCCTCAATTAACATACCTGTTCGAATTGTCAATAAAAAAAGGTATATTTCCAGATGAATGGAAAATTGCAACAGTGGTTCCATTATTTAAGGGAGGGAATAATCAAGATGTTTCTAATTATAGGTCAGTATCTTTACTACCTACTATTGGGAAAATAATGGAAAAACTAGTTCATATCCATATGACCAATCTCATCGAAGAAAATAACATTTTAAGTAATAATCAAAATGGTTTCAGAAATGGTTTTTCAACAGTAGAAGCAGTAACGAATTTAACTGATGATTTATTTAAATCAGTGAATGATAAATGTACAGCAATAGCAGCTTTTATAGATCTGAAAAAAGCCTTTGATACTGTAAACCACAATATTTTACTGGATAAACTCGAATGTATTGGTATTAAAGGTGAAATGTTGTAATGGGTAAAAAATTATCTCAGTAATAGGCATCAAAAAACAATATCAAACAATGTTATGTCAGGTTTACAGGAAATCAGCTGTGGAGTACCACAAGGTTCTATTTTAGGACCATTGTTTTTTTTGGTTTATATAAATGACATACAATATGTAATTAATGATGAAAACTATCAGTTATATGCTGATGATACTGTTATATATAGCATATATAGAAATTGTAATATTGCAGCACAACACTTACAATCTAATCTAGACAAATTTTCAAAATTGTGTGTTGACAATTAACACTAAAAAACTAAATTTATGGTATTTGGAAGTAGGCATAACGTTAAAAAAGCAATGGATATTAGTCTTAATATAAATAAGATGAGTTTGCAATCAGTACCAACGTTCAAATATCTTGATGTAAATTTAGATCAAACTCTAAATTTTAAAAACCACCTATCAAAAACAGTCAATGCAATTTCCTATAAATTACTTTTATTCAGCAAAGTAAGGAAATTTGTGAACGAAAAATGTGCCATTCAAATACATAAATCTATGATATTACCATATTATGATTATTGTGACATAGTGTACATGTTTTCAAATCAATCTTTATTATATAAGCTAGATAGACTACATATAAGAGGGATGAGAATTTGTTTAAAAACGCAAGGCAAATGTGAAACATCAATGCTATTTAAAAATTGTAAATTGTCATGTTTAGAGGCAAGACGAAAGAACCATCTATTAAATTTTATGTACAAAAGGAAAACTAAAAACCAAAATTGTATTAAGGAAAAAAATATTAATACAAGATCAAATGATGGTCCTCTTTTTAAAATTGATAAACCAAACTGTGAAGCATTTAAGAGAAGCAGTGTTTATTCAGGTGCAACAGTATGGAATAACCAAAATCCAACTATTAGAAATATTCCTACCATAATATAATTTAAAAGAATTCAAAAATCAGTAATGTTGAATACGTATATGTAAATAGTTTGTTTGCTTGAATTGTCATATCTTGATTCAAAATATTAATTTGAAATTGTATACATGTTTAAGCTTATGTGAAAAATGTGAATTGAAAATAACAAAACTGTTACTATATGATTGTGAAACGGGTAAAACTGTAAAAAATTACCAGTTTGATTGTAAGCCCACTGGCGCAACAACAAAAACCGGATTGTGACCGAGCGTTGACCAGGTAAATCAAAGTTAATAATAATAAAAAAAATAAAATAAATAAATACTACTTGCATTTTGCTCTATATTCGATCCTTTGAACCTCGCTTGGTACTCTTTCTTATCTATTTTTTGATGGATTTATGATATCCGACACTATCATATTAAACCAATATCTCGGCTTCTACTTGAAATATTCAAAAGCTGTTTTCATCAATGGAAAGTTTGAGACTTCTTCTACATTCATCATCTATGCCACTAAACTCCAAAATCACAACATTTAATGTACATGGGTGTACTGAATTTGTTTGTGTACCTCCAAGTTAACATTTAACTTCATAAGATTGATTTGCAGCGGCCAAGACGAATCTAAAATCAAATAACTTGCACACAGAATTTGGTAAATCACATGGACAGGTGACACTGTTTCTTATTTAGGGTATTAATTGTAAGTATGGGGAACTTAAGTCACTTCATCTTCAGATGAGCTGTTATTTATCCATTACTATTCTTGCCAGCCAAATGGTAGAACTGATCCACGAAATGGGCGTTCATATCCAAAACGCAGACAACGCTTGGTTGAGAGTCAGTTTATTGTGCCTTAGGACCTCCCCAAAATTTAAAGACCAGAAAAGGTATAGGTTACCAGTGAAAATGATATAATCAAAGCCCCTTGAATCTTCATGACTGGGTAATTTCATTACATTCAAGTATAAATTATTTCTTTCTGTCACTGATAGTTTTTAATCCAGGGGAGTGAAGTTTCATATTCTGAGTGGACTCAGGCCCCTGCCAATGCATGATCATCAATTTTTGAATTTAGAGAATTTTTCTCACCAGGTGGTACTAGTATAAGGAGTAAAGCCTGATATGCTTTCACATTTGTTGTGTCATTGCTATCTGTTTGTTTTAGCATTGACATAATCTAATCGAAGCTCTTCATTAAAAAATGATTTTGAAAATTGAAGGAATTGAACCAATATGACCAAGTTATACCCAAGAAATGATGATGTCATTTGACAAAGTAAGCAGAATTCTAATATAAGGGGGCAATTTGTAAATGTGGTTTATATAACTTCTGTAGTTTGGAAGACCTTTTCCACCCCCCAAAACACAGCATATTCCAGAAAAGAAATATTAAAGTGAATAAAGCATTTTTTATGATACGTAACTAAGGAAACAGGGCCACTCAAGTATATTCATACATGAGTCCTACCCTGCCATCAATGGACTGGTCCTTAGTTAATTGCAATGTGCACTGAGCCCGAACTGGGTCAAGTGAAATGTACATGGGTGACAGTATCATGTACATTTCACTAGTAGATCCTAAATCTATGGCCACACTCACACTAGGTGAACTGCTGGCATATTAAAGATGTATCACATTGTAAAGACATAACTTATGAGACAAATTTCTTCCACAAACTTATTGGTAATATAGACAAATCAATTAGTAATCCTATGGTATTAATCTACTAGAAAACTTAGAGAGAACCTTGTTTGAAATAAATACAAAGTGTATGTAGCATGAACCGGGTTAAAGGGGTTGGTGGGGGGGATCATAATCATAATGATGTCATCACTTTTTGTTGTAAACACTTGAGAAGTTGTGTGGACCCACAATAATAGAAGGAAGACAATAACATTAACTGTTTTAATGAAGTTTGAGCTAGATTTCACTCTTTATACTTTTCCAAAGACCTCAACTATACACCTACAGTGTATTTCAACAGGTAATGGAACTTTCCATATTTTGTCACACTCAGAGGAAACGTTGGTTGTGTGTTGTTTTAAGAGCAATGGACAAATAGCTCCATATATGAAGTGAGCTAACATCAGTTATCATACATCCCAATCTAAAGATGATAATACACAACACGCTTGTTCAATATCTCATTTGATACATTGTGCATTAAGAAAATGGCCATATGGGTATTTTACATAAAGGTATGATGACAACCAATCTCTATCATCAAGGGATAGGAAATGGAACAGATAACAGATAACAGATAGGGATGGAACAGATAACAGATCCTAGACTGGTCAGTGCCAGAAATAAAGAAAGACTTCACCTAAATTGACACTCTTAACCACAAAGAATGTGCTAGACAGGCAGCCAAATCCAGAGAAGAAGGGCAAACAACCACTCCGATGAAGGGGTAATGTGGCAAGTCCAATATTCATTATAATAACATTTTCTATTTTCTTCATAAATATATTAATCAAATATATCAAATGGTATATAAATGAAAATACTACAAGTGAAATTATAATTACTCTCAATTTCCTATTTTCTTTCATACTAATAGTTTAATAATATATTAACAATTATGCCATGAAATTGAAAAATACACAAATCAGAAAAACAGACAATTGAACCCAGTCTTAATATGCAAATTAGGTACCGCCCACCTCATTAATATTCATTTTCGCTGGTTCTCTGATGATACACAACCGTTGCTGTGACGACGTGCATCGCCGTGACGACATGCGTTGCCGTGATGACGTGCGTCGACGTGACCACGTGCGTCGACGTGACCATGTGCGTCGACGTGACCACGTGCGTCGACGTGACCACGTCTGTACGCCTGTCAATCATATTTGCATATTAAGACTTGGTTCAACTGTCTGTTTTTCTGTTTTCTGCATTTTTCAATTTAATCACATTATTATTAAATCTAAAGTATCAGTATGAAAGAGAATAGGAAATTGAAAGTGATTTTAAGTTTCGTTGCAGTTATTTCGGTTTCATTGTATTTGATATATCTAATTTAAAAAATTGTGTAAAAATTAGACAATAGAAAGTATGAAAATACAGATATTAGACTTGCCACTTTACCCCTTCATCCACTACGTCCAATACTACGAATTCCAGTCAGGCAGATATCACCCTTCTCCCAGACTACTAGAGCTATGGGCAATCTAGGTGGTCAACATTGACCAACGTACTCAAACTGAAAAACTGCTTCTTTAAAGATGTTTCTGACTTTAATTTAGGAGCTTGAGATATTTAGTCAGACTACTACTGTGAGATCTGATTGTATCTCTTTTTCTAATAAGGATAGACAACACCTCGCAGCAAGCCATTGGCCGTAATCCATATCATGCTGTCTCTATAAAAGGTACAGTAACGTGGTTTATATCAAATGAAAGGGCATTTTGTTCTCTGTTTTCTAATATAAGGTACACTGTTTTCACTCCAATATTAAAGGGTTCCTTGCACATAAATTTACACATCGTATTCTTTTATATAAATAACTTGCCTTGGCTATTATAAAACTATTATAAAACTATTTCAAAAGAAATTAAGGGAAAATATTGAGGTTAAGGTGAGTCATTAAGGAAAGAAAATTAAATTAGGAAATTCCCTGATTTCTTGGCCTATCAGTACTCACCGTGTGACGTCATATTTAGGGGAATCCCCCCTAAAAATAGTTTTTGATTCCCAGGCTCATGAATAATTTCAGACCAATAAATTTTATCAAAATAATAGCCTGTATGCGGTCAAATATGTATATTCTGTTTTAAAGTAAACATCCTTTACTATATATATCTTAAGATTGGGGAATCCCTTTGAAGGATGAATAGGGTTCCCTATCAACTCACCGTATGACGTCACACTTTTGAGGATTTCCTTTAAAAACTGAAATAAAGTGAAAGTTTTTAAGGGCCCCTAATTAATTCCAAAATGACAATTTTCCTTACATTTTTCTCAACTATGTAGGGTTACATTAGAGCGACATGCTGCTTTGTTTTCATTGAAAAATTACTGTCCTCTACTTATATGCAAGGTTTCCTTTAAAGAACAAAAGAGAAGAAATACAGATTTTCTGACTTTTATTTTTGGAACATGAATATCTCAGCTACTGCTTTATTGATTGTTATGAAATTTTGGGAGCTTGTTTATAACATTTGTAGTGAGGGAATGTAGTCTCAGATTTTTTATTTTATGTCAAAAAACGGAAAACTTTTTGTGATTTTTTTTCAAATTAATTTTCTTCATTATTGAAACAAAAACCAGGACCTAAATTAAAAATTTGATAAACACTTCCCTCCAAATGACTCTTTTATAGGCATGTACAAAATTTCATGCTTTTATCTTTAGTATTAAGCGAGAAATCCTTGTTACAAAATATAAAAGTTAAAAATGACTTTTTTCACATCCCGGTCAATTTCCACAAGTTCTGCCCAACATAATGTTAGATAACAGATATCAATGGATTGAGCTTGTAAATGATCATTAAAACTCTATGGTACAAATCATTGCCCTGTACAATAACTGACACAGCCTTCCCCAAAGAGACCACCGTGAAATGGCTCCTGAGAGGTGTTGTCTATTCTTAAAGAAGCTAGATCTGTTGTATTCTTAATGATATTTATATCCAATAAGATTGGGCAAAAAGACTACTTTAACTATACTCAGTGAGATGACCTTATGGATGTTGCAAGGCTACGAATAAATGCCCTGTATATTATCAAAGCCCTCAGGAAAACAGGACAAAAACAACATAGTTTTATAGTTTATAGTTGATATAGTTTTAGATTTCTACTGTATTTTATTAGATATGTTAGAACTATAATTTACTTTTGAAAACTATTCAGTTAAGAACAATAAATTTGCTCCTCTGATCTATTTAGGGAATAATGCACAACCAGGTCAGGTAGAGGCCTTCTGGCGAGTGGCTGGACACACGGGAGCTGAGGGCTCTTCCCCACAGACTTGCGCCGCAGACCTCAGGTCTGCAGTGAAGAGCCCTCAGCTCCCGTGCATCTAGCCACTCACCAGAAGGCCTCGACCCGACCTTGTCGTGAGATATTCACGTTATAACACGGAAAACAACTCACATTTAATCAGTAAATCCTATGCCATCTTGGATGGCCACTGCCAAATGTAAGCTGGGCTCTGATTGGCTGAAACAGATAGGGCTTAGGGTGCACTTGAACATTGGGGTTTCAGTGCACTTGCACCATGGAATGGGTAAATGCTGTTGTAATGAACATTTATAAGAGCACCCCTAGGATTCAGGATGTACAATGTGATCCAACTGGATACAGGAAAAAGCCATACAGTCACTAGATTGCAAGTAGAAAAGTTCCTCTAGCAGATGCAATTTTTGAGAATGTGTTTGAAGAGCAAACAGAACCAGAGGTCCAGGAGAATGTAAAACCAAATGCCAGGTTTGGAAAAAAAGGAAACATCAGAGGTGGATAAGCTGCAGAAGTTTGCCAAGAAAGATAAAACCCATGCAAACACCAGATGGGGTGTTAAAATATTCAAAGGTGAGTAATTTTGTCACACTCTCCCAGCATGACCTTAGTATACTGCATTTGGGTAAACTGAGGGAAAATTAGTGTTTTTATTGGTGGGAAATAACAATATATGTTAACTCAAATTTAAATCAATAAGTATTATTCAGATCACACTCTTAGAAATTACAGAATCTAAAATTCAGGGAGCAGCTATTATTTTTACAAAGGAAAACAAACTTCAGCCATTTTTATTGCTTTACAATGTTTTTCTGTAAATAGAAATAATTATACAAAAGCAAATTTCTGCTTCTTTGCTCGTATTTTTGGTATTTTCAGACTGGCTCATTGAAAATGACCTGCAGACAGATTTTGAGAATCTAAAAGAAGACATGCTAGCATCATATTTGCGCCGCTTCTACGCCGAGGTCAGGCAGAAAAAGTGGGAAGCTTTACTCAAAGAAGAGCATGTGGGCCATATGAGCAGCCATTTTCGGCTTTCTAACATAACCCCCAAACAACGTCACTTTCAACGTTCTTACTGACACTGTCTTTGTAGCTGCGAACAGTGTCCTGACTGGTGTCTGTCAACAACTGAACATTACAGGAGAAGATCTTTTTCGAAACAGTCTTGCACTTTGGTAGGAGAGGCAGGGAAGGTTTGCGCGGAATGAAAAAATCAGACATTGTCTTCAAGACTGATGAGAACGGGAGAGAGTACACTACTTTAGCAGGGAATTCCCTTGAAATAAACCATCAAGGTTTCTCCTCATGCGAAGGCAAACACAATGAAAATTAACAATGTATGCCACTGGTGATGCCAGCTGCCCCCTGACATCGCTCAAGTTCTATCTGACCAAACTGAACGAAAACTGTTCTGCATTTTTCTTGAGCCTGAAGGAGGTGAACTGAGAAAATTCACCTTCATGGTATGCGAACAGTCCGTTGGGGGTCAATCAGCCAATTTTAGGGCAAATCAGTCAGCCGACTTGGTTGAAATCGCCTAGTGGGTATGGGGCTTTAGCTTGAGCCTTGATTAGCCAAGAAATATGTTGTTTTGGACATACTGAAAACTAATTCCTTTACCTAATTAGGTAATTGTTTACTTCACTGGTTACAGTGAAACTGCAACTTACTTTACTTTGCCTAATGTGCCTCCACATCATATTCTAGAAACTCTAATCAATAATTCAAACATTTTAGGAAACACAACGAACAGTATAGACTAAACTTTTCTTGTTTCAAACAATTTGGTTAATTGGTTCAGCAAGGTAGGTCTGTTCTTTTTAGCAAAAGTATTCATTTCTTTATGATTGCTCTAAAATCAATGGCAATTGTTACACATAATAGGAGGTAACTCAATTAAATGGTTCCTCTCAAGTTGCTTCTGTGTCTTTCTTGACAATGACAAACAGCTGTTGAGCAGATTTCATTTCTTAAAATCTGCTAACACTGATTCTGGTTGATCTACTCTCCTCAGACTCTCCACACTCCTCACAGACAGTCATTCTATGTCTGTTTGCCTTTCTTTTTGCACATGGACAAAAGGTGTCTGTAGCTAACCTTCTGAAGGCAGGCAGAAGCACAATGTAGACAAATGGATTAGCCACTGAATTACACGAACTGAGCCAGAGACCAATCAGCTGCTTCAATGAATTCTTTACATAACTGACAAGACCTGCTCGACCAAGAAGGTAATACCAAAAGTCCCAGCTCATTGAAAAAATGAAGAACAAGGTAACAGTCATGGCTGTTCTTGTCATTTGCTGCGCAGCACTGTTGACTCTACGGGATTTCTTAAATTTTGAAGTACTTTGGTGCTGCATCAAAGTGATGATGACTTTACCATAGAGAATGCAAAAGATTATTATGGGTACAAGGTAATACATGAAAAATAGCCAGATTCCATAAAACACAAAAAAAGTATCTCCTGCCTTTCCTGGTATAAAGTATTCGCTTACACATTTAGCATCCTTCATCTTGATCTGGAATAGGGCTCCACTGGTTGCAATGATACCAGCTGGAAATAGAGCTATGGTTAACTTATAAACCTTCTCCTTAGTAAAATCACCATGACTGAAAGGTTTGCAAATTGCAAGGAAGCGGTCATATGCAATGATGACAAGGTTCCAGATGGAAGTAAAGACAAAAGTCCAGTAGACAAACTGTCCATGCCAAAGATGACATATAAGCGCATCAAACCAGAAGCTCCCTGTGGTCCACATGGGCTCTTGAAGTACCATAATTGTACCACAGATACAGATGACCAAATCTATCACAGCCTGGGTTTTAAGTAGGAAGAGATTGATTGCTGAGAAAGCCAACTGCCCCTTCCGAAGGACTATAAGAGTAGCTAGGTTTGCAAAAGAGCCAATACTTGTCATGATGTATTGAGTTGTCAGTAAAATGGTTTTAACATTGTTATTGTTTGTAGAGTTAGAATAACTGCTTAAAGTCTCATTTGAAGAAAGATGAGCTATTTCTATGGCAGACATATTAGTTTGCATGGTTTGCTTACCAACTGCAGGTTACTGATGTAATACTCAGTGAGAAATCAAGTATGTAGATGAATATAAGCTAATAAACCCATCAATTGTAAAGAGTCTTTGTTTGACTTTTTGTTGACTACAAAATAAGTACCACTCTATCTATACCTTCTATAACACAAGAGTTGCAGGAACAATTATATTTTGGACCTTAAAAAAGACGACCTCCACTAAAATTTACAGTTAAGAATTAAAAACTAAATTCACCGTAATCGCTGAACTATTATATCTGGCCTAACACGTTCAAGGAAAATCATGGAAGTCTGAAATTTTAACTGCTGACACTGACTCTATAGCTCCTTTGCCTCTTTTCACGGACCCCTGGAGGTAAAAGTGAAGCTCAAAGTGAAGCACTTAACTGTGTTTTCAGGGGCAGAGCTGCAATGGTCTTAACACCCAGCTCTGAACCTCTGAGGCCCTGCCTTGATTAAAGGACTACATTATCATATATGGATGTGATTGTTGAGTCTGACCATTTATTGGCAGCTATAGCCCTCCAAGTCACTTACAGCTGTCAACATTGTTATATATGGGGTAAACATAAATTCAAAGTAAAGGTGAAATCGTAGTGTTCAAGATGATAAATGAGAAAGGTTGTGTTCCTTTTAAAGGAAAATGGTGATTTATTGGGATAGAGCAACAGAAGAAATGTTTTGGTACAGCCTTTGATACATCTTTTACAGAACAAAGGGATAGTATGTGAATCAGAAAACTCTTCTGAATTAATATTTACCTTATGAATGATATTTGATATTGTTTGATTTGATTTATTTTTTTGGTACTGTTTAATTACCCTGGGAGGGTCTTCAGGCCCAATGGCCTGGTTTTCATTGCCTCCCAGCAGGCGTGTTACAATCTGGGAATGGATCTTGAAAAAACAAAGGAATGGATCTTAAAAAAACACAGACTTAGTATCTAATTATTATCTTCAGTCTTTCTGAGGCCTATTCTTATAATTTATGAACTAGATTAAATGGTCCATTTATAGCGGTGAACTGTACCCAGCCAAGGATGTGACGTCGAAGAACGTTCTAATAACGTCGCAGAACGTCACAGAACGTTATTAGAACGTCGCAGAACGTGCCCATTACGCCGCACCTTGGCTGGGTAGCGTACCACTACACCTGCTAATGTAAGAAAAGAGTACTATCTAAAATTAATGTTGTCTCTAGTATCATGATCTTAGTTTTATCAAAGGGTTTTAAGAGAGCCCATGAGGTATTGGCAGTTCATCCACCTCCCTTCTGACTTTGCTCACCAACAGTACATTACCTAGAGGTAGTTCACAAGTACCTGTAGTAGAACAGCTCAACTCCATAAGCTTAGCGTGACATAAGGTCTCACTGATGGTGGTCTCACAGGTTTACCTTTCATCCGGTGTTGGAACTATCAGATTTGCCGTTCCAGCTACATCAGCTGAAGGCTCAATCCAATACAATTCCTAATTCAAAGCTGTATTCACATGATACATTCCAAACTTCTCCTCTAGCCGAGTAGTTCTGGATTAGTCTAGTAATATTGGATATGGATCTCCAAGACAGAATATCACTCACACAAATCCAAAGCCCTGAACAATAAGGAAGTCATTTTTACCTCTTTTCATTTTCGATCCTGAACATTTTAAATTTTTTTTACAGTGCAAGAGAGTCAGTGTGTCAGCCAGAGAAAACAATGGGAAACATTAAAGAATCGAGCCTCTTCAAAACTATGATGGGAGAATATTTTGGGTTTATTAATGACCTCCTCAAGGCAGGGACAAGTATAAAGAAAGGGGTTTGCTGCACAGTACTTTTTCGTTTTTATTAAATTTCATCGCATACATCAAGAAAGTTCTTCAGTATAGGTATTTATAATATTAAAAATTGCATATTCATGCATACATATCTAAAGCCATCCATACAGGTCTAATTTCCAATTCATAAGGTTAAAGATAATGATACTTAGTCATAAGTTTCACTAATCTTTGAATAACCCATTTACAAAATCATGTTAAAATAACTTGAACCTTATCAGTAAGCAAAGATATATATGTATGCGTTTGTGATTGTCTATGCACTCATTTAAGCTTTATTCGTTTGTAAAATCCCTTGTAAGTTATGCCATTCTGAGAGCGCCCTATGATATTGCACCGGTGAGGCAGATAAGCCAACACGACTTGAAAGCTAGTTTAAGGGTAATGATGAGCACATGTACAGAGGTACTTCTTGGTCTTAATACAAGTATTAAGCCCAATGATAAATCATGCCAATCCAAGTAGAGTTTCAAACCTTTAATTGATCTAGATGGTAAATTCAGTATTCAGCAAGGTTTCAGTACAGTACAGACAAACCAATCAAGAATTACACAGATCACCTAGTGGTGCCTACCTCCTGCTTCCCAGTAAGAGTCCTTGCCTGTTCAGAGTCCTGGTAAAGCAGTCCTTGTCCCTACTAGGAGGAGGTACTGAGAGTCCATGGTTATGGTGTATTGAAGTGTATTGGTTCTTGATGGTGGTAACTGCTGAAGATCATGCTGGAGAGCTTGCAGAGTGAGCTCGGTCTTCCTCACCAGACTCCTTGAGCTCTCGCTGAGCTGGTGTTTTTATGTTCATTTGTGTCCTTGAAGGGTGACCACACCCGAGCCGAACTCAGGTTCTGGCCTTGAACATTGACCTGTTACTCAGGTGTGGCCTCCAACCTTGACATTGACCTAAGTGGGTTGTCCTGTCACCCTGGATCAATAGGCAACTTCTTCTGTTGTCCTTCACCCAAAATGCCCTTTCCCGACCTTGCACTGTGAGACAGGGCAATGGTCAGGGATGGTCAAGGCCATACCTGGGTGAAGGTCATTCATTTGGAAGTATGTCAGGTATACTAAGGACAAGGCCATAGAGACCTATAAGAATGAGATAGATTTGGTTGTAGATTCACTTTAATTTATACCTTGAGGCTTAGGTGACACTGCCTCTGTAACATATATTCAGGCTGTTTGCTCGTGTGTGGGGACCAGTCCCGGCACAATATGAACAATGCTGTTTTTTGCTAATTTTGTAAACTTGAAAGATCAAAGCATCAAAAAAAAGATTATTGTGAACAGTTTATGATTAAATCTACATTTTTCTGTAGCAAGCTATGGGTTGTAAGATCAGATAAGTATGAAAAGCTGAAATATAATAAAATTATTAGTAGGATCGAATAAGAATTTGAGCAAACCATTGTATGTTTTGAAAATTGAGAATTCAAAACCCTTTTATATCCTGTAAGAAAAATTTGAGGTTAAAAACATCTTTAATAGAAATGACCATTTTCTTTGTAGTTTCCCAGTTCCACCTATCCACAGCACTTGTTTGATAGTGATAAGAGATTATATTTTACTTCATACATTATATAAGAATATTAACATGCATATTAAAAGAATGATAGTGGGATAGTAGAAAGCCTTATGATACATTTTGAGATAAATTCATTGCCCTTCATTTTTCAGTATCACTGAGAATGAGGGCCTTATCTCACTGTTTAAGGACAATGGCACCATTTCCAGATATCTAAAAATTGAAAGTTCTCCAATCTTTTTCAAATTTTGCAGATATACTCAATAACATATGTATGGTTCAGATATGAAATAGAAAATATGCAAAAAGAAATTTTCTTAGAGATATTGATGGTGAAACAGGACTAATTATCAAGAGATTTGGCCAATATTGAAAAATGATTTTGACCATGAAAACTACAATTCCTCCTGTATCTCTTTAGATATACATCCTATAAAGGTTAATATATACCAAAATAATCGTGAGGGCACCAGATATAACCTAGAACATTAAAAATAAGTTTGCATAGTGACCCCTCATTATTTTTGCATTTTTGGTACCTGAATGGATATGACTTTCACTGTGTGGAGTTTCAAACAAATCTCAACGCTGGTTCTATAATGGCATGATTGTCTTTAAACAAATATGCTTTTAAAACTTCCAACAAGTAGACAATTTCAATTAATCATCATTAATGAATGCCACATAATTGTTTGCAAACAATATTCGAGCTTTTTATATTGATACTTCAGTACTTTAAAACCAGGTTTCATTCTGTTTAATTGATATCTTGCATCCTTACTGACTTCCTGATGTGTCTTTTACCCTTTCAGATATTTTAAAGCATGGATGTATAATATTTCATAAGAACCTGAATACTCAGTGAATTCATGTGTATCACACTGAAATGATGGTGAGATAGTTGAAAGCCTAAAAATACATTTTGAGATGATAATTATATCATGACCCTCGATAGGTCAGTATCATTGAGAAGGAAGAGCTAAATAACCTATAACACAATCTCAGAGTTTAAAGAGATAAATTTTAAACACAAGCTAACTAATTCAGTTTTACCAAACAGCTTTCGAAATAACTGAGCAATCATCATCTGTGTGAATGCTATGTAATTGCTTGACATTAGATATCCATCAAACCCGCAATATTTTTGGAAAATAACAGAAAGCTCATGGATAATGTGTAGCTGTATACAGCTATATGTTATCTGTTTTCTTTGATCAGTCATATTTAAAGAAACTTCAATAAGATGAAGACAATATCTTCCTATGTATATGTAGTTCAGAAAACTATACAATTTATTTGGAGGTACCATTTTCAGAAAAAAACAATTGGACAAAAACAACATTTTCTTTTCCAATATTGCTACTTCATTGCATTCAAAATCTTGTTCCATTCTGTTCAATTGATATTTTGCCTCTTAACTGACTTCCTGATGTGTCTTTTGCCAATTCAGATGTTTTAAAGCATGGATGTATAGTATGTACCAAGGCCATTCTAAAAACAGGAAGGCAAACTATGTAAATAAAGGGATTAACAACAGAGTTTAAAGAACTAAGCCACAGTCCAGTCATTTGGAGTAAGGTGTTCTTCTCATAAGAAGCCAGTCCAAGGTGTCCAAGAAAGTAATAGATGTAGTCCCAGCTCATTGAGAGGAAAAAGAACAAGCTGACAACTACTGCTGTTTTTATTGTTTTCCTTGCTGCACAATTGATCGAGTCAGACTCCCCAAGAACTGAGTCATTTTTACGTCTCCTCAAACAATGTATGACTTTGCCATGGAGAATTGCTAACACGATTATAGGACCAAGATAGAAAATTCCAAAACCAGAAATGGCTTGGCTGGCATAGAAATATTTCCCTGCCTGTCCTAAAAAAGAGTGGCTGATTATACACCTACCATTTTTCATCTTCACATGAAACAATGCTCCAATGGTACTTAAGACACATCCAAATATAAGACCAACAATCATTTTATGAACTTTTTTTCTTGTAAATTCTCTGTGAGTGATAGGTTTACATATTGCCAGAAACCTATCATAGGCGGTAATTATCAAGTTCCATATTGAGCTGAGAACCAGTACCCAGTAGGCAAATTGCCCATGCCAGACATGACAAATGAAGGTGTCAAAGATGTAGTTTCCTGTAGCCCACATTGGTGGCTGCAAGGCAATGATGGTCCCACATACACATACTATGAAGTCTATTATAGCCTGACTTTTAAGCAGGAAGAGATAGACTGATGGAAAATGAGAACCGGAAGCTTTTCTTAGAACTATTAGTGTGGTAAAGTTGGCCAATGAACCAATAATGGTCATTGTATACTGAGTTGATAGCAAAATATGCTTAATCTGGATGTTATCCTTGGTCTCTGTATTATTACTCTGCAGCCTATCCATACCTCCATCAAGTTGCTTGCTCCCCTAAGTGTCAAAATAGATGTACACATTTAGTCATACATTTTCAACCATTTTATAAATTTTGTTTGATAAAATCAACTATGGATGCAAGCATTATGACTAAAAAGTCATAGTGTATCTAACAACCCTTACCAGCAGGATGATTCTGAATCCAGATGCTATCCTGAAATACTGTGAAGATACAGTTTTCATATACTATCAATCAGTGACAATATATCCAACATTTGTCTATAAATAACAATAAACTTCCCAATACTCACACCAAATTCTGTCCTGAAAGATATTGTAGTTCTCTATTTTCTGAATCCTATATTCGTGTAGCAACATTCAAGCAGCTTTGTAGCACAAATGTCTGATCAATAGTTTTTCTCCTGCTTTTGCTTTTGTTACAATACAGTAACCAGTCACTAGAATGGACATTAAGCAAGTGGGATGATCACTTTGCAAAAAATAGTTATTCTGAAGCAATGGAACAGTCACAGTTTCCAAATCTCAAAACCGTCACAATTTAGCCAGATGTTACTTGAGATTCATGTTCCTGCGATTACATATTCTATAAGTCAAATACTTTGCTAATCCTTATAAGAATTTTAAACAACATAATTGCTCTGAAATTGCTAGCACATTTTCTTGTTGGGTTCTGTGATTTGAGCTTTAAATTGCAAATAAACTATTTGTATGGTCATCTGTGTAGAGCAATTATAGGGATATGAAATGCCTAAGATGAATTTACAAATCAACAGGGTTTAGTTTTTGTTAGGAAGTTGAATGTAACATACAATGGATGGGACCAACTGTCTCATAAAACAATGTGTCAAGAAGTGAAACAGAAAAACCTTGATTCTGCAGATATAAAACTATGTTTCCAAAAAAAAAAGTTGCCTCTGACATGATGATATGGTGTTATCAAGTATAGTATTTTTTATTTCAATTCATTGAATTGCTTTTCAACGCGACATCAAGGTTTTCTATTACAAGTCAGAAAAAACTATAAAGATTATAAGTAATACACGGCGGTCTTTGAGAAGTCCCTTTTTATACATTGTCAAAGATGTTCAAATTATAGGGCCAGCCATTTTTTATATGTTTACTTTATATATACTTTCAAAGGAGCTATGTTGTCAGTCAATTGAATTACATAATTGCATTTGAAAATGCCAAAAGGATATTGTACTTACTGTTTTGTCAAATGTTACATTGGAGGGGTACACCTGGGGAGGTAAACTAATTGGTAATACTTAGGGGTTTGCCATGAGTCATTCAGTGTCCTAATTGACCTGAACCCCATGGACACCTTCATGTTTTCTAGGTCTAACTGTGTCCATTGATGACGCAAACACATTGTAATGGGCCGCATGTTTCCCTACTAATATTTACAAGCACCATTGTCACTTACCATACAGGTAAACTGGTCAATATACACAATCCTCCCCTCTTGTGACAACAAAAAAGTTTGAAAAGTAACAAAATCATAGAAAGACGTTGAAGTTGATATATTTTACATAATCTGTGAAAACAATATTTTGTGTAGGAAGTTATGATTGTGTCTCTTCCCGTTACCATTGTAAATAGACAAAAATTATCAGTAAAGAACTCAGTGCATTGATGTTTCATTAATATGACAAACAAAATCTCATTTTAAGAAAGCTCTATACTTATTTGTCTGATGACTTCATGCCCTGACTAGTATTATAACATGTTTTATATCATGCTATAAAAATACACCAAAGACGTTCTAAAAACATTTATTGACAGATTGATCCACCCAAAAAACTCCGGTACATTGTCATGTTATTAACTAGAAAAGTAACTATAGGTAGTTACTCTAGTGGCCTGTATTATTGGCACAACGTGTATAATCAACACCTGTGACAAATAATATTATTATTGTGATACTAGAAATACATAAAGTTAATTTCTTGTAATATGTTTTTGATATATTCGAAGCCATTTTTATGCTATCATTTGGCAAAAAACTTTTCTTCTTTTGACTGAGCATACATAATGTAGAAAGAAAACAAGTATTTATGCTCATTATTACCTATCAGGAAATGGCTATTTTGACTTCTTGACATTCCATGCGAATTTGGGGCTTATAGACATACACTTTGATAGGTCAACAGACAATATTTACATAGAAAATGACCAAAACTAGTAAAGTAAGCTCAAATTAGTCTAATAATGAAATTTTGTGTAGTTTTATTTGATAACATAATATTGGTAACATTTTCACAAATTTTGAATATTGTTGCCATGGTTACTGGAATGTTGAAAGAATGTCAAAACATACATATTGTGCTAAGATGAAGTTATTGGTTGCCATGGAAAGTAGGTAATGTTACAGAAATTCTAAAATTAGGAAAAGAGAAAAGAAGGACTTCCAAGCTACATTGTGCAAAAAAAAAACAGCATATAGATATCTTTATTAGAGCAAAAAGTATAGCGTTTTGTTCTAGTTATGTATCATACCACTTGCATTTTGCTCAATATTTGATCCTTTGAACCTTGCTTGGTACTCTTTCTTATCTATTTTTGATGGATTTATGATGTCCGACCCTATCATATTCGCACACCAATATCTTAGCTTCTACTTGGAATATTCTAAAGCTGTTTTCATCAATAGAAAGTTTGAGACTTCTTCTACATTCATCATCTATGCCATTAAGCTCTAAAATCCCAAAATTTAATGTACATGGGCGTACTTAATTTGTTTGTGTACCTCCAAGTTAACATTAAACTTTATTAGATTGATTTGCAGTGGCCAAGATGAATCTAAAATCAGATAATTTGCACACAGAATTTGGTAAATCACATGGACAGGTTTAACTTCATGGTTGCCGGTAATACAATTAATTTAATGTGTATATATTGTATTATCCACAGAGTTATGTCACTGACTGTAGTATTAGGTTGAAAAATATATCAAAATTACCATAAATCAAAAATTGTGATAAAGAATTGAGAGAAAAGTCATGTAGTGATATGATGGATATGGGTTTTTAAGCAACAACACTCCTGCAAAAATGTATTTATATAATAACAAAGCAAAACTAAATTACAATAAATGACACACAGGTAATATGTTTATTTACATGACAGGGTGATGATAATACAAAACAGGTGCTGATGATACACTCCGAAACATGAATAAATAAACAAATATCCTTCTTGGTGATTTCTAAAGATGCTGTATTATATAGATCTAGGGTGTTTACATATTTACTATCTTATGAGTCACTTCATGATAAAGATTTCATGGAATATTAGCATACATGGTCGGTTATGCCCTAAGATGTCAGTAATACATACCACTTCTCTATATTTGAGGTAGTGTTTTTATGGTATGTTAATTGAGACTGGTTATGTGAAAACAATTTGCATTGGTGTACTCAATATGAAACTACATTGTTTCACCAATTTCCAGCTTTATTATTTACCTTTTTTTAATTATGTTTGTGAATTTCTCTCATGAAACTTCTGCTATAAATTTCAAGTTATTTTTCCACATACCTAGTATGTATATTTTAAAGTCATTTCCTTTTACAAATCTGGTATAATTAGATAAGCTTGATAAGCTTAAACAAGATGGGTTTTCCATAGAAATGAATTAAAGATTGCGTGTTTCACTGTCACTTCTATAACTTATATTAAAATTAACTTTGTAGATCAAGATATGGTATTCATATTCAGTTATAAAAACCAGTGCATATATACTCTGACATAGAAAGAGAAGAGATCGCCTCAATTCTAAAAATATGAGAATCAGGTCAGTGCTTTGATTAGTTCAGAAAGTGACAGTCACTTCGATGTGGAAAGGTGGGGCAGGCCAAATTCTGATGTAGTTTGGATTGTCTTCATGATTTTCGTTATGTTGATTACACCTGTTTTTGGGTTGACGGGTAATTGCCTAACATAGTGGATATTATTGTTAGTAATGTCTCCTTTTCCATTCCAAGAGAGAAAAGAAATGATGTCCCATTTGATACATTGTGCATTAGGAAAATGGCCATAAGAGTATTTTACATAAATGTTTGATGACAATCATGTCAATGATTTTGTATACTCCTCCTAAGTGCTTTCAAAGTCTTGTTTCATCTTGTTTGATTGTTATCTTGCTTTGTAATTTACTTCCTGATGTGTTGTTTACCTATCTCATATTTTGAAGCATGGAAATATTGAATGTACAAAGGCACTTTTAAAAGCTGGAAGAGAAATTATGTAAATGAAAGGATTAACAACAGAGTTCAAAGAACTAAGCCACAGACCAGTCACCTGTAGTAAGCTGTTTTTTGTAAATGAAACCAGTCCAAGATGTTCAAGAAAGTAATGGATCTGATCCAAGCTCATTGAGAAGATAAAGAACAAGGTGACAATTACTGCTGTTTTTATTGTTTTCCTTGCTGCACTATTGATCAATTGAGACTCCCCAAGAACTGAGTCATTTTGGCGCCTCCCAAGAGAATGAATTACTTTGCCATAGAGAATTGCAAACAAGATTATAGGGACAAAGTAGAAAATTGTAAAGCCCCAAGAGGCTTGGATGACATAAAAATATCTTCCTGCCTGTCCTAAAAAAGAGTGGCTGATTGTACACTTGCCATTTTCCATCTTCACATGAAACAATGCTCCACTGTTAACAAAGGCACTTCCAAAAATAAGACCCATAATTAGTTTAAGAACTTTTTTTCTTGTAAATTCTCTGTGACTAATAGGCTTACATATTGCCAAAAACCTATCATAGGCTGTAATTATCAAGTTCCATATTGAACAGAGAATGAAAGTCCAGTACGCATATTGCCCATGCCAGACATAACAAATGAAGGTGTCAAAGATGTAGTTTCCTGTAGCCCACATTGGTGGCTGCATGGCAATAATAGTGCAACAGATGCAGACTATGGAATCTATTATAGCCTGACTTTTTAGGAGGAAGAGATAGACTGATGAAAAGTAAGAACCAGAAATCTTTCTCAGAACTATTAGTGTTATAAAGTTGGCCAATGAGCCAATGATAGTCAATGTATACTGGGTTGATAGCAAAATATGCTGAATGTGCTCTGTAGCCTCTGTATTATTACTCTCCAGCCTATCCATATCCGCACCAAATGTGTCCATCATCAAGTTGTTTGCTCTTCTAAGTGACAAAATAGATGTACAGATAAAATTGTACATTTTTAACAATTTTCTAAATTTTGTTTCACCCTTTAGGCCCTACAGATATAAAATTGCTGTATTTCCCCAGGACTTCCATGGATTTCCCTTAGGATTTCCTTAAATTTTCATTAACTGAGGAATTTCAAAGACTTGCCCACCAAAGGCAATTATTGTTTTAAACATCTGGTTTGAAGCACTGAATCGAGATTTGAATAAGCTTTTAAATGATATATTTGCCGTTTTAGTATGTTGAAGACTTATTAAAATTTGGAAAAATTAAGGAAAAATTATCATTTTTCTGGCCGGATTGGGGACTACACCCTCGGGCAGCTATGGCCAGATTGGGGTCTAAAGGGCTGATGAAATCAACCATGGATGCAAGCATTATGACTGAAAAATCATTTGACTTTGTATTTCTAGATCTGTATCTAACAGCCCTTACCAGCAGGGTGATTCAAAATCCAGTTGCTATCCTGAAATATTGTGAAGATATAGTTTTCATATACTATCAATCAGTGACAATAATTATATCCACATTTGTCAATAAATAACAATAAACTTCCCAATACTCACACCAAATTCTGTCCTGAAAGATATTGTAGTCCTCTATTTTCTGAATCCTATGTTCGTATAGCAACATCCAAGCAGCTTTGTAGCAAAAAATGTCCAATCAATAGTTTTGCTCCTGCTGTTGCTTCTGTTACAATACAGTAACAAGTTGCTAGAATGGACATGAAGCAAGTAGGTTGAACACTTTGCAAAAACTAGTTATTCTGAAACAATAGAACAGTCAAAGTTTCCAAATCTCAAAAGAGTCACAATTTAGCCAGATCTTACTTGTGATTACATATTCTACAAGTCAAATACTTTGCCTGTGATTTATGAATATCTTTGTCAAGCCTTATAAGAATTTTAAACAACATAATCACTATGAAATCGCTAGCACATTTTCTTGTTGGGTTCTATGATGTGAGATTTAAATGGCAAATTAATACACTATTTGTATGGTTACCTGTGTACAGCAATTATAGGGATATGAAATGCCTAAGATGAATTTACAAATCAACAGGATTTAGTTTTGTTCGGTAGTTGAGTCTATTATTGGATGGGAACAACTGTTTTATAAAACAATGTGTGGAGAAATGAAACAGAGAAACCTTGATTATGCAGTTAATGATAATATAAAACTATGTTTCCAATAAAAACAATGTTGCCTGCGACATAATGATATGCTGTTACTAAGTATAGTATCTTTTGTTTTCATTCATTGAATTACTTTTCAACATGACATCAAAGTCTTCTAGTACAAGTTAGAAAAGATTATAGACGTTATGCAGATGACGTCACATCTCCAAAAATGAGTTGGCCGCCATATTGGTGATCAATCCAAATTCCTTTTTATTTTCAATTCTACAACATTGAAAATAAATATTTTTGCCAAATCAACCCAACACTACCTCAGTGAAATTATTTCTAGTACTTAGAAATTGTAAATTTCTTATTCCCTGCATGGCCACGTGGTGATGAGAGCCACATGGTGATCACCAAAATCTGGTCACATGACCACGTCTGCACAAGGTCCATAAGTAATACACAGTAGTCTTTGAGAAGTCCCCTTTTATACACTGTCAAAGATGTTCAAATTAAGGGGCAAGCTAATTATTATATGTTTACTTTATAAATGCTTCTAAAGCCAGAAGCAACATTGTCAGTCAATTGAAATACATAATTGCATTTGAAAATGCCAAAAGAACATTGTGCTTACCTTTTTGTCAAATGTTGTGTTTAGGGTGGAATACTAATAGGTAATACATAAGGGTTTGCCATTCGTGATTTAGCATCCTAACTGACTTGGACCCCTTGGTCACCTTATACATAACTTCATGTTTTCTGTGTTTAGCTGTGTCCATTAATGACTCAAACGCATTATAATGGCTTTTATGTTTTCCTGCTAATATTTACAAAGAGGGTGAACAAACACTATTGTCGCTTACCATACAGGTAAACTCCAAATATACACAATCCTCCCATAGCATGACAACTAAAAAGTTTGAAAAGAAGTAAAATCAGATCGATGTCAAAGTTGATGTATTTTACATAATCTGTGAAAACAATATTAAATTATATTTATCAGATTAATGAAATATAAATGCAGTGAATTCTTTGCTGATAACTATTTTCTATTTACAATAGTAACAGGAAGAGACACATACTAACTTCCTATACAAAATTTGTATAGGAAGTTATGATGTGTCTCTTCCTGTTACTATCATACATCATAACTTCATACATTACATCATAACTTCCTATACAAATTTTGTATAGGAAGTTATGACGCATCTCTTCCTGTTTCTATTGTAAATAGAAAATAGTTATCAGCAAAGAATTCACTGCAGTGATGTTTCATTAATATGATAAATATAATCTCATTTTAAGAAAGCTCTATATTTATTTGTCTGATGACTTTATGCTTTGACTAGTATCGTAACATGTTTTATATCATGCTATTAACATACACCAAAGACATTCTCAAAAAACTTATTGACAGATTGATTCACCCACAAAACTCCAGTAGATTATCATGTCATTAACTAGAGTAGTAACTAGCTATAGTCACTCTAGGGGCCTGTATTATCAGCAGGCATGTATAATTTGTGCACCTGACACATATTATTATGTTAGAAATACATAAAGTTAATTTCTTGTAATATGTGTTCGATATATTTGAAGGCCATCTTTATGCTATCATTAAGCAATAAACTTGTCTTCTTTTGACTGAACATAGATAATTTTGAAAAAAAACAAGTATTTATGTTCATTATTACCTTTCAAGAAAAAGCCATTTTACCTTCTTGTTTAATGTACATGGGTGTATTGAATTTGTTTGTGTACCTCCAAATCAACATTCAATTTTAGTAGATTTTCAGTGATCAAGATGAATCTAAACTCAAATAATTTGCAAAAGGAAAATTTGGTAAATCACATCGACAAGTTTAACTTCATGGGTGCTGGTAATACAATTCATTTCATGTGTATGTCTTGTATTATCCGCAGGGTTATGTTACTGACTGTAAAATTAGGCTAGAAAATATATCAAAATTACCATAAATCACAAATCATAATAAACAATTGAGAGAAAAGTCATGTAGTGATGTGATAGATATGGATTTTTGAGCAACAACACTACTGCAAAAATGTTTTTTATATAATAACAAAGTAAAACTAAATTGCAATAAAAGACACATAAGTAATATGCTCTAAGAATTGTTTATTTACATGACAGGGTGCCGATAATTAATACAAGACAATTCTTCTTAGCAATTTCTAAAGATGCTGTATCGTATATCTAGGGTGTTTATATATGTATACAGATTATCTTATAAGTCACTTTATTATTACAATTTCATGGAATATTAGCATACATGGTCTGTTATGCCATAATTGAGGTACCGATAGAACATGCAACTACCTTATATTTGAGGAAGTGTTTTCATGGTGGCTTTATTGAGAATGGCTATGTGAAAACAATTTGAATTGGTGTATTCAATGTGAAACTACATTTTTTCACCTATTTCTAGCTTTATTATTTGCCTTTTTTTCCATTATATTAACGAATTTCTCTCATGAAGCTTCTGTTATACATTTCAAGTTATGTTCCCACATAGCTAGTATGAATATTTTTAAAGGTAACTCAGGATAAATGAAACCATTTAGAACAATAGAATTGAATTAAAAATTGTGTGATCCACTGCTCACTTATATAACAAGAAATCCACAACTCTTTAATGTCAATAAAAACAGACTTGTGAAATGAAACACGTCTTCATAAAAAATTAGAATTTACTTTGTAGTTCAAGATATGGTATTTGTATTCAGTTAGAAAAAACAGTCATATAACCTGACATAGAAAGAGAAGGGATCCCCTCGATTCTAACAATGTGGGAATCAGGTCAGTGCTTTGATCACATATGTTTTGGGGATGACAGGCAATTTCCTAACCTAGTGGATATTACTGTTACTAATATCTTCTTTTCCATTCCAAGTTCCACCTTTCTACACCACTTGTTTGAGAGAGAAATGAAATTATGTCTCATTTTATACATTCTGCATTAGGAAAATGGCCATATGAGTATTTTAAATAAAAGTCTGATGACAACCAGTCTCTATTATCAACGGTTAGGAAAATTGTTTTCATAAGAACCTGAATACAAAAGAAATTCATATGTATGACATTGAAATGGTGGTAGTGATTACATGACTGAATCCTTCATCGAAGTTGAGCTGGCTTTCCACAAGGCCCATACCAGCACTCTACTACTGTATTCAGTAAAAATCTCTCTATTTATTGATATTCTTATTTAAATGTTCCTAAATCACAGGACGATCTGTGGCCCAGGATTATGGAACATCCTGTTATCCTGGCCATTCTGAATTTCTGTGATAGCTGGGACCTGGTATTAGAAAAGAGGTGTGTCACACTATCAAACTTTAAGACAACAATGACAACTGAAAATTATTCAGTTTCACATGAACCAGGTTGAAAACCATGGAGTTTATTTTGAAAAACCATTTTCAGAAAACACAATTGAACACAAACAACAATTTTTGTGTATACTACTGTTTCAGTCCTTTCAAAGTCTTGCTTCATTTTGTTTGATTGATATCTTGCTTCGTAATTGACTTCTTGATGTGTCTTTAACCCTTTCAGGTATTTTGAAGCATGGAAGTATTAGATGTACAAAGGCCATTCTAAAAGGAGGAAGGCAAAGTATGTAAATGAAAGGATTAACAACAGAGTTTAAAGAAGTAAGCCACAGACCAGTCACCTGTAGTAAGCTTTTTTTCATATATGAAACCAGTCCAAGATGTCCAAGAAAGTAATAGATATTACCAAAGCTCATTGAAAAAATAAAGAACAAGGTAACAATTACTGCTGTTTTTATTGTTTTCCTTACTGCACTATTAATCATTTGAGACTCCCCAAGAGCTGAGTTTTTTTGGCGCCTCCCAAGAGAATGTATGACTTTGCCATAGAGAATTGTAAACAAAATTATAGGCACAATGCAGTAAAATGTGAAGTCCCAAAAGGCTTGGATTGCATAGAAATATCTCCCTGCCTTCCCTAGAAAAGAGTGGCTGATTGTACACTTGCCATTTTCCATCTTCACATGAAACAATCCTCCAAGGTTAACAAAAACACATCCAACAATAAGACCAATAATTAGTTTAAGAACTTTTTTTTTTGTAAATTCCCTGTGACTGATAGGCTTACATATTGCTAGAAATCTATCATAGGCTGTAATTATCAAGTTCCATATTGAGATGAGAATACAAGTCCAGTAGGCATATTGCCCATGCCAGACATGACAAATTAAGGTGTCAAAGATGAAGTTTCCTGTAGCCCACATTGGTGGCTGCAGAGCAATGATAGTGCAACATGCACAAACTATAAAGTCTATTATAGCCTGACCTTTTAGCAAGTAGAGATATACTGCTGAAAAATGAGAACCTGAAACCTTTCTCAGAACTATTAGTGTGATAAAGTTTGCCAATGAACCAATAATAGTCAGTGTATTCTGAGTTGATAGCAAAATTTGCTTAATGTGCTCTGTGGTCTGAGTGTTATTACTCTGCAGCCTATCCATATCTGCATCAAATGTATCCATCATCAAGTTGCTTGCTCCCCTAAGTGACAAAATAGATGTACAGATTAAATTGTACATTTTTAACAATTTTCTAAACTTTGTTTAATAAAATTAACCATGGATGCAAGCATTATGACTAAAAAATCATTTGACTTTGTATTTCTGTATCTAACAGCCCTGACCAGCGGGATGATCCTGAATTCAGATGCTATCCTGAAATACTGTGAAGATATACTCTTCATATATATACAATCAATCAGTGATAATATATCCAATGTTTGTCAATGAATAATAATAAACTTCCCAATACTCACACCAACTTCTGTCCTGAAAGATATTGTAGCCCTCTATTTTCTGCATCCTATATTCGTCAAGCAACATTCAAGCAACTTTGTAAAATAAATGTCTGATCAATAGTTTTTCTCCTGTTGCTGCTTTTGTTACATTACAGTAACCAGTTGCTAGAATGGACATTAAGCAACTGGGCTGAACACTTTGCAAAAACTAGTTATTCCGAAACAATGGAACAGTCACAGTTTCCAAATCTCAAAACAATCACAATTTAGCCAGATCTTACTTGTGATTACATATTCTACAAGTTAAATACTTTGCCTGTGATTTATGAATATCCTTGTCTATCCTTATAAGAATTTCAAGCAACATAATTACTATGAAATTGCCAGGACATTTTCTTGTTGGGTTCTGTGATGTGAGCTTTTAATTGCAAATACACTATTTGTACGGTCACCTGTGTACAGCAATTATAGGAATATGAATTGCCTGAGATACAAATCAACAGGATTTAGTTTTTGTTAGGAAGTTGAATGTAACATACAATGGACGGGACCAACTGTTTCATGTGTGGAGAAATGATACAGAATGCCTTGAATCTGCAGTTAATAATAATACAAAACTATGTTTCCAATAAAAAAAAAAGTTGCCTGTGACATAATGATATGGTGCTATGAAGTATTTTAATTCATGGAATTGCTTTTCAACATGACATCAAGGTCTTCTAGTACAAGTTAGAAAAACTATACAGATTATAAGTAATACACAGTGGTCTTTGAGAAATCTCTTTTTGTACATTATCAAAGATGTTTAAATTCTGTGTCCTGCCATTTATTGTATGTTTACTTTATAAGTAATATCAAAGGAGCTTTGTTGTCAGTCAAATGGTTTACATGATTGCAATTGGAAATTCCAAAAAAAAAATTGCACTTACTGTCTTGTCAAATGTTGCCTAGAGGGTGATACTAAGTGGCAACAAATCAGGGTTTGAGGTGTCATTGAATGTGAAGAATTGACTTGGATCCCTAGGATACCTTTTACACAACTCCATGTTTTCTGGGTTCAACTGTGTCCATTAATGATTCAAACACATTATAATGGGTCATATGTTTGCCTGCTAATATTTACAATGAGTGTTAAAAGCACCATTATCACTTAGCATACAGGTAAACTCCAAATTTTAATAATCCTCCCATCTTATGACAACAAAAAAGTTTGAAAAGAAGTAAAATCATAGATTGATGTCAATGTCGATGTATTTTACATAATCTATGAAAACAATGTTTGTGGAGGAAGTTATGATTTTTCTCTTTCTGTCACCATAGTAACTGGAAAATAGGTTATAAGCAAAGAATCCACTGCATTGATGTATCATAAATAGAGTAAAGACAATCTCATTTCAAGGAAGCTCTACACTTACTTGTCTGGCCACTTTGCCCTGACTAATATCCTTCAGGTTTTATATCAACCTATAAACATAAACAAAATACATTCTCAAAACCTTTAAGGGACATACCCACTAAGCAATAATTGAAAACTAAAAAGTTCTTAAGTTATAGATTGCTGTCAAAATTGATGAATTTGACATAATCTGTGGAAAAATATAGTATCCTAGGGACCATGAATCGATACAGTTCCAAAGAATGTAGGAATGCAAACACCTTCTAATTACGCAATTTGTATGTAATTAGCAACAAATGAAAAATGTGTTATTTATTCCTGGCTCAGGAACCATGTGAGGTATTATAACATGCCATATGTCATCTGAAAGGAAATTTCATTTTCTTATTTTTTGGCATATTATTTGTTATTGTCATTAATGATGGGCATGAGTAATTCAAGAAAAACTGTCATTTTGGTCAAAATCATTGGAACTCAGGGATCGAAGGTTAGACTTTAGAATTCACAAACCAAATGGTTAGTATAATTAAAGTGGATCTTTTGGCATTTTTCTAAAGAAGGTAGCATCTCATTTCATCTGGAAATATAGTGAAGAAATCATTATTTGCTGATTAAATTCTTACTGACTACTGGTTCATTTTGCACTTATATCTTAAAAGGAGAGATAATTTCCAAAAAAATAACACAATAGCTCCTATTTGATACACATTTAAAAAAAAAAAAATTCACATGTGGGTTTTACAGTATTGAATTTACACGCTTAATGTTATCTTGTTTGGTGTTGAGTTGGGTATTCATTTTTGCCAGGTTACTAGTGTGAGCCTTGGTCTGTTCCTCCTTTTGTTGATCGAGTTATTTGTCGACCCCATCAATGGAAGATTGTAGTGAACTGATTGTTGAGATAAAGTTTTAAATGTCCAGTAGTTGGATAGATTCCACCATCTTATCAACTGTTTGCTTTTCAATTGGTTTTGGAGAATTTCCCTTCTTTTGAGATTAACCTTGTCTAGTTACTCTTCCAATATCATCCATTTGTGGGCTCTAATTGTTAACGAATAACCATCACTAATTGTTGACCTCAATCCTGTTTGCATTTTCTACCTTAATCCTGTAGCATGCGAAGCTCATAGACCATGTGTACGAAGTCAACTAATGCCTACATTAGTGGTTTCTGGGAAATTTATTTTCGAACGTTTTCAAAGAAGTTCAGAGTAAGGGGCCAGCTATTAGTAGTATATTTACATATAATTTTAAATAAGCTTTGGTAGACAAATTGTTTCCCTTTAAAGGAATTAAGGACTGTCCAGCAGGTATTTGAAAGAACCAGCATATAGCCTTGACAGCTTTAAGGGGTGTGACCAATACTATGGGAACAGAAAAAAATATTCTTTTTCAAGATATATGGGTATGCAAAATTGGATTTCACTATAGGTTTCTATGAGGAAACAATTGTTCCTCACCCCTTGAAAGTCAGAAACTAATGGGAGTGCACTAGTATTGAATACAAATTCTAAAAAATAAGTGTGCAAATTTTTCATCATGTTTAACTACATTCAATGATCCAATTTATGAAAATCTCTATACTAAAGCCTTGGGTCTTGTCGACATATTACCCAGCATGCAACCTAATATAAGCTAACCTGTAGGTACAACCCAAGAAATTTGCTATCCGTGGTTGGTAGAATTACCTTTAATCAATCTTTGAAATGAAGTTAAAACAGACAATTTTATTTTGATACAATGTTAGCTTCATGTCAAAATATTTTATTATGCTAATAAATTGTCGGCAGAAAATGCACAGGTTCATATCTGGTCACATTGTCAGAATGGAGAAACTGAAACCTGTGCAAAGCTAAAAGATTATGTATAAACAAGTTATAAGGTGACACCAAATCAATTCTGCATACAGAGGAACATCAGGGAGTGGCCACATACCGCCGAGACCCGATTGTCTCTATCAGACAAAAAATATATTTGGACGTGTGTCATTATAAAAGCAGAAAGTGCTCATATATAGGGGACTTGCTTAAAGAGGATGAGTGTGGTTTTGATATCATTAGATAGGTTGAGATGTACTTTAATCTAGGCATTTACAGATTCAGCAGACTAACCATGTCAACAAGGAATACTGCATAATAATAAGAAAACAATAAAGATAGGGCAGAATGAATTTACCAATGAAATTAAATCAGATTAATTGTCTTAGAGATTGCCCGTACTCACTACCACTTCGTTACTGCTTTCAATTTACACAGAACAGAAGGAATAACATTTAATGTATCTACAACCATGTTGAATTATTTTCTTATCAATGTGTGCCTTGTAAGAGTCAGAAATGTTTGCAAATAGGGTGCCACCTAGTGTGGAACTGATTAACTATTACCAGTGATACAATCTGCAGAGGGGCAGTCCATTAAATATGTACCCACAAAAGGGGACGGGGGAGGAGTCAATGACATTTTAGATGTGCATATGCATTAAGACTTTCTTAAATAGGATGGTCTAGCAATAACATAATAATGCATAGGTCATTAATGGACGGTCATATACTATTCAATCAAAAGATTCTTGGAAAGTATACTTTCCCTCTAAATCCCAAGGTGGCAGCACAGTTTGAAATGTGTGATTCTTTGAACAGCTTTGCATGCCAAAAGTGCTGTGCATATTTAGGGAGGTGAATAAAGAAGGGCCATTTTACGCACTGCTCCCTGTTTCATTATTTTCCATATATTTCAGATTGTATTTGTATTTTGAAATACCTGATGTTGTACTAATAGCTTAGTACTTTTAATATATTATCATATTGTATAATCTAGTTAGGATCAGGCCTAGCAAGTCTACTTCTAAGAAGAGGTATTTTGCGCTCCTAGCGCCACCTGTTAACCAGTATAAAAGGTGTTGCAAAGTAGGGAGCGGAGTTAGTTTAGTCTGGAGTTAGTAACTATTAGGAAGTAAGCAGCGTTAGCTGAGCTGCTCGGAGCTATACCTACCAGCTCCTGCGGAGTATACTGGAGTTTACCGATACCAACTACCTCGGACAAAGGATTGTGATAGAGCTAAGCGCTAGGGTGGTCTAGGATGTGCTGGAACAACTTGTATTCTAAATGTGGTTGATCGCTGAGTAGGAGATGGGAAGGTGGACTGATGGAGACTTATTCACTGTGGCTTTGACTCGGGATGAGATGTTTACTTCAATAAAAACCCTTTCATATTAAGAGCTTCCTCATCGTCCATTTCTTTTGAACTATTGGGGAATGGATGGATTAACTTAGATCGCAGTCTGATGGGCGCAATAACTTGGATGATCGACTCATGGATAACTTAAATATATACATCACGCAGTCTTAAATCGAACACTAACAATAGTTCATTTGGTGGAGATTACCCGAAACATGACTTTTGTTGTTTTGCTCATCCTTGATGTCAGCCACCGGTGACTTTGAGGCTTCTTCTAACGCCCAGCCTCAATCTTTGCGGCCCGCAGGACACGATGTGTCAACATCATATACAGGAAATGTGGAAAACCGCCACCAGGTAGGTGATCCCTTAGACGGGGAGGCACAGAGACAGGAGGTATCAGCCAGACCCAAGCAGCTCTGCCCCGAAGGTGTTCATGATTACCAAACCCGTGGCAGAGGTAAACCATTTTCCTGGCACCTAGGGTCCAAAGATAAGCCGGTTCTTGACGAAGGACTTGAAACCCTAACACACTCGGGACGAGTTGAAGGGCGGAACCGTCTCAAAGACTACCAGCAATATTGGAATCCAGGGTATGTACCACCTACGGGCCACGAACCTGGTGCTAGCTCTCATTCTACTTGTGAACCCGATGTGAACAATCCATGGTGTAGTCAAGGAGTTCCCTATCGTTTACTACCTGCAGTAGGAAGTGAAAGTGAACAAGAAACTTTCGATGAGGATTACTTATTTCCCTTGGGGAACAAGAAAGACCGACAAAACATCGCGGATAACTCCAGCCCATCAGGAAGGAGACGCCCCACAAATCCGGTAATTCCACCTGATGGGAGCTCTCTCACCTACCCACCACTCCAACGACTTGAGTCTATCAGTCACCCACTGGTAACACCGACTCACCCCAACCCGGGGGTGTCCATTCCTTATCCCACTGTAGTTAAAGGAAAGACAGTAGGTAGGGACAGGGGAGTGGAAAGGGAAACAGAGGGAGACAGCAACAAAGTAGGCAGCCTACAACCCTATCGGTTAACCTTTGATATTGGGGAGAGCTTAGATGACACTGATGAAGGAGCAGAAGCTCAAGCTCTGAATCTGGAGTTGGATGGGAATGGTTCTAACCCAGCAGAGCTAATAAAGAAGTTAGCAGAATCAGGTACCGAAGAGCGTGAGGAGTTTGACAGGTTAAGCGATCAGGATAAAGCAGAAAATTACCAAAGGGATCAAGCGGAAACGCTAGAGACCCAAGGTAATAGGGAAGGTGAAGATAGAGATGAGGAAGGTAGTGAAACAGAACAAGCTGCCGCAAATGTCAGAGAGGGCAATCCTAATAGAAAATTAGCTAGAGACGAAAAATCACTCTCGTCATCACTCGAACTTATTACCGAGGATGTTTTAGGCACAGGTAAGAAAGACAACCCGGTAAGTGAGGACGAAATTAGTGAGGAGGAAGTCCCTGTGAAAGAACAGTGGGACAATAACGACATACAAAACCGCCACGAAGATAATATGGCGGAGGGAGGTGAACCATTGGTGGTTCTGTTGGGAGACGAGCGTGACCAAAACCAACTTCAACAACCCGGTGAAGGGGAAGCTAGGGGTGTAGATCCAGGGATATTGCAACCTAATCGTGGGATAAACCCTGGGGGACTTCAGCAAAATGATGGGGGTGGCCAACCGGGCCAACAACCCGGCCGAGCCGCGCTAGCAGGAATAGAGCACAATATGTTGTACCCTTTCCTATTGCAGGCGATGGCGATAGGAGCCAATCTTAACGCAGGCCAAGGAGGTGCAGGTAACCAACAGGGTCAGCAAGCTCCGGCAGGCCAGAATAATCAGGCGAATCCACCAGGACCCAATAACCCTCCTCCAAACCAGCCCAACAATCCTTTTCTAAACCAACCTAATAACCCTCTTCCGAACCAACTTAATAACCCTCCTCTGAACCAGCCCAACAACCCTCTTCTGAACCAACCTAATCAACCAAACCCGCCAGGACCGCCAGGTCCGCCCAACCCTCCAAATCCGCCGGGCCCACCAGGACAGAACAACCCCCCAAATCCTCCAGGTCCGCCGGGCCCACCAGGACAGAACAACCCTCCAAACCCTCCCAATCCTCCAAATCCGCCGAACCCGCCAAATCAACCGAATATCTGGAATATCCTACCGCAGCTAGGTATGGCACTAGGCCAAGTGCCATCGCCAGTGCGAGAAACGTCCCACAATGGTCACCAAAGAGGACCAAATACTAGGTTACCGTGGTTTAGTGGAAAGGAAGATGAGCAGATAGAAAAGTATTTCAGGGAATTGAGGCGACTGAAAGCTATCTATGACTGGTCGAACGCCCATCTCCTGAATATGGCGCTGTTAGGCCTAAAGGGAAGGGCAGACGACTGGGCAGGAGCCTTGGCTGAAAGCGAGAAAGATACTTTTGAGAAACTAGAAGCCCAGATGACAAAGATCTTCGGTGACCGAAGAGCTAAGTGGCAGAAACACGCAGAGTTCTGTGCCCTTAAACAGGGAAAGGACCAAAGCGTGATCGAATTTGCAGGTGTCTTGAAACAAAAACAGGTTAAGGCAGAAGCGAGCGAAAGCATGATGTTAGCTGTGTTTTTAGAGGGATTAAAGCAGGGCATAGCCAGACAAGTAGCTATACTGGACCCTAAGTCGTTCACCGAAGCGGTGGATTGTGCAACGAGACTAGAATCGTTGGACAAAGGCAAGGGGGGAACCAAGATATCTAATGCAGTGAGCGAGCTGGCTGGAGGCCAAGAATCAGAGGAGACCGCGGCCCTGAACTCCATCTCTGAGCGGTTTGGTGTGGTGCTGGCCCGATTGGAGGCCGCCCCATGGTTTCAGAAACCCAAACCGGGGCAAAGTGGATCTCCCCAGAACAGTGGTGGTTATAAACAGCAAGGTTATGAAAGAAAAGATAGGTATGAAAGTCAGAAAGGCGAAAGGAACTTAGACCAGAAGGCTAAAACCAATAACACCCCGAGCAGAGAAGTAGACAAAGGAAAGAATGTGCAAACTCAGCAGAAAGGGGAGAGGCCTAGACTACCGTTCGATGAAAGTAAGTTCTGTATCATTCACCAACAGCATGGCCACTCTACTGAGGTGTGCTTGTGGCTGAAGAATAGATTGAGAGAAAAACCACCGCGAATGTATAAAGATGGGAAATCTAGTGGTACTGAGCAAAAGGGTCAGGGAAACTAGAGGAAGGGTCCGTTCATTCCACGATAGAATTATGCGCAGTGGACGGACCGGCTAGAAGAGAGATAGGAGACGAAGCATTTTTCTTAACTCTAAGATTTAATGATCAGAAGGAGGTAAAGTCCTTGGTAGACACAGGAGCGAGCGATTGTTTCATGTCTACCTTTTGTAAGCAGCAGATCCCTAAACAATGTATTTTGGACGAGTGGAAAGTAACGAAAGGAAACATCAGTCTAGCAGATAATTCATCCCAAGTGATACTGGAACAAATCCGGTGTAAGTTTTCAATCCAGGGATCAGTGGTTTGCTATGATTTCAACATAGTGGACGATCTATGCCACTCGATAGTAATAGGCAGAAACTTGCTGACAGTGCTTCGTTCAGATCTATCTCTACCAGGCGCAAAGATAGAGGTGTTTTGTGGAAACCCTATAGTCAGCAAAGAAACAGTGAAAATTCCGCCGGGAAATGAGTGCATCATACCGGTAACCACCCGAGAGCCGCTGGGGATAGACTCACCAGTAGCTTACTGCTCACCGGCAGTAACTGCACCTGTCCTAGTGGAGGGGTGCGTCAATACGGTGGGAAGTCAGTGGTGGATTAAAGTCATGAATCCGCTAGATGAAACACAAATAATCACGCCATATGAAGTGTTAGCTTTTGCAGAAGAATGCGCAGTGCCTGAGGTGCATCAAGATCAGATAGAAGAGTTCCTAGACTTGTGTTATTTAACTAAAACAGAGACCCCAATGTCCATCTGTAGGATTTCTGTAGAGGTAATGAAAGACGCAGTGCAAATGGAAGGTAAATCCTCCGAGGAGAGACCACCAGGAGAGATGGACGAAAATGTAAGCAAAATAGACCTAACCGAATCATGCTTAGATGAAGAACAAAAGGTAAGGTTTAGACAAATGCTTAATGATAACAGAAATGCACTAGCGTTCTCAATGGAAGAGTTAGGGCACTGTGAAATAGCGCTGATGAGAATTATTGTGGATGAGTCGCAGGGAGTAATAAGTTCTAGACCGTACCGATACTCTCCACAAAAGATGGATATTATCGATGAACAAGTTAGGCAACTCATAGATATAGGTGTCATAGAACCCAGCGAGTCGGCTTGGCGAAGCCCGCTGGTGGTAGTGCAGAAGAAAGACGGCAAACCTAGGCTCTGTACAGACTTTCGCATGCTTAATCAAGTCACTTTCAAAGATAAATTTCCAATGCCCACAGCTCGATCACTTTTCTTATATATGGCTTACAAGAAGCCCACTATGTGGACAGCTTTAGATCTGTTGAGCGGCTATCACCAATGTGTAATCGAAGAAGACAGCAGAAAATATACTGCCTTTGAAACCCCGATGGGTGTGTATCAGTATAAGCGTGTACCTTTCGGCTTAGTTGGCGCGCCTTGGCAGTTTACCAAGGTGATGGCCATTGCGCTAAAAGGCTTGATTCCTAGAACATGCTTAGCATATTTAGACGACGTGATCGTCTACGACACCACCTTTGACGAGCACCTGGCGAGTGTTGAGGTGGTTCTCCAAGCGTTAGCGAAAGCCAATCTCAAACTGAAACCGTCTAAGTGTGAGTGGTGTCGTAGTGAGATTAATTTCCTCGGCCACGTAGTAAACGCAGAAGGGGTGGCTACACAAAGGGTTACCACAGAAAAGATCACAGCCTTTAACCGCCCGCATAACGTGAAAACTATTAAATCTTTTCTGGGACTATGTAACTACTATCGGCCGTTTGTCCCTAATTTCGCTGATTTAGCAAAGCCTTTAAACCGGCTGCTAAAGAAAGAAGTTTCTTTTGAATGGACAGAGGCCTGCGAGGAGGCGTTTCAACAGTTAAAGAAACTGCTGACCTCACCGCCCTTACTAATTCATCCAGATATAGGAGGGCATTTTTATTTATTAACGGATGCATCAGACGCCGCGTGCGGTGCAGCGGTTTGTCACAAACTAGATGAAATCTATCGTCCGGTTGCTTTCTGGGGATGTACCCTCCGCGACGCCGAATTAAATTACTCGGTGACGGAAAAGGAGGCTCTGGCAGTGATTAAAGGTATTAAGAACTATGAGGACATGTTGCAGGGAGCTAAAATCACAATAGTGACCGATCACAAACCGTTGATTCCCCTGCTACAGAGTGCCTACAAAGCCCCGTCAGCCCGGCTGAGACGGTGGGCTTTAGCGCTGTCAGACTTTGACTTTGAGATCATATATGAGCCAGGAGCGACTCATTTTCTGCCGGACTATTTGTCTAGAGTACATCATGAACATGTCCCAGGTGAAGAATATGAGCCCGCTGTGGGATGTGAATTGTTTGAGGCCGAAATTCAAGATGAAGAACTTTCTGTGGCCACGGTATTAAACGCGCAACTCCAAGATGCAGAGTGCGCGCAACTGATAGATTACCTTCAAGACGGAGACCTACCGCCAGATCCCCTTGAAGCCAGGCGAATAATGGACCAAGCTGATTTTGTGGGAATGGTAGCACCAGGAGTGCTTTGTAGGTTCAACGTCAAAAGGCATAACAAACACCAAGACCAACTGGTAAGGTTAAAACCTCGCATGATAGTTCCAGGAAAGTTAATTCCCAAAGTCCTGAGGCTGTTACATAATGACATTTTAGCTGGGGGACATGTAGGGATTAGTAGCCTAACTACCAAAATCTCTGAGAGATTCTACTGGCGGAACATGAACGCCGATATAGTAGACTATGTGAAAGCTTGTGAGACCTGCTCTCTGAGGAGACGGGCCCCACATTTCAAGGCCTTACCCAAGTCTTGGGAGAGACCAACCCGACCTTTTGAGGTGGTCCAGTGCGATTTTGTTGGGCCACTAAAGAGAGCTAGGGATGGGTCAAAATATATCATGACCTTCATAGACTTATTAACCGGATGGCCAGAGGCTTTCACCATGAAAGATTCAACCGCGCAGACCGCGGCCAACTGTTTCCTAACCGGAATAGTGTGTCGGTATGGACGGGTAAATCGCCTGCACACTGACCGGGGCGCAGCCTTCATTTCGGGGCTATTCCGGGAAATTACCACACGACTAGCGTGCAAGCAAACGTTCACCACCGGGCGAATGCCGACAGGCAACGCTCGAGTGGAAAGGTTACACAAAACAATTGAGAACCTGATCGCATATTATATTCCTGATGATCACTGTAACTGGATCGATCTGCTTCCCATAGCGTTGTGGACGGTTCGATCCACGATCAGTGTACGGTCGGGATACAGCCCTCACACCCTACTGTTTGGCAGAGATCCAATCAGTATGGGAATGCCTGAGCAGGGAACAATCCCTGAAACGCTGAATGACTGTGAATTCTTCATGCAAACAAAGGACAACATTGCTATGTTTAGGAATATGGCAGAACGGGTAGTTCAAAACTATGAAAAAGATTTAAGGGTAAGAATTGATGAGCGGGCGCGGCCTACTCAGATGTATGAAGGTGACATGGTATACATGTACGACCCTTTAGCTAGTGAAAATAAAGCGTCTAAGTTCTCAAACAGGTACACTGGGCCCTACCGGGTGATTGAAACTAAGGGGGATCATCTCGTTAGACTAGTGTCGCTGAAAACTGGGAAACAAATACCACATTTAGTAAATATTTCGAAGCTTAAGCCTGCACATGGACCTTGGTCCCCAGCTGTCCCTCATATCATTCCCAAACTGGTGAGAGAAGCAATAATCACTAACTCAAAAGGGGCAGATCCTGACCGAAACCATGAATTGCATCACACCCCGACGGGTGAAATTGCTGAGAAAGGAGGCAAAACAAGGGGTGCTGAGACTGAAAACTCATCGGGAACAGCCGGTTCCCGTGAGCATGATGCAATTCCAATGGCCGGGGAGGTACCTACACAAAAACCTGGTCCAAGTCCCACTGATTTAGCAGAGTCAGATGGGCAATTCACTGATGGTCAGGACGCCAGTGCGGACCCCGCACTGTTACCAAACTCATCCTTTGTTCCTAACAAAGCCGCCTGTGAACGGGGAACAGCCGGCGCTAATGGACAGAGGAAGCGCAAACGAGCTAAGAGAAGGGGCAAAAGCCAGCCGTTGGTAGGGAGATCCCCTCCAAGCAACAACAAGCCCATAAAACTGCCATGCGGTGATGCACCGATCTTGGATACATCGGTGCTGAGCCCGGGAAAAACAGATGAGGGCCATGTCCCGACGAAAGGTGGCTATAACCTGCGTCGGAACCGTCGGCCTAACTACGCCGCTCTGTTCAACGACGGGGAAAGCGACGACATGGATGATTAATGCAGGAAACCATGCCGCCCTGTGAAAATAAAAGCTTGGCGGAGCGGCACCGTTAGCAGCAACGCTAATGGAACAGGTGGTCTGCCTCAAGGCCACCCTGCCCCGCCCAGGGGCGTGGCAAAGAGGGGGATGCACAAACCGGGGAAGATGCCAGTGGTTGGCGTCATCTCCTGGGACTGGACGCAAGCGTTCCCCACCTGAAACAAAATACGACTCCAAATATGGAGACGACACGAGCAGGCGGATCAGTTATAATTTCGTGGGATCCGCGCCGATCTAGCAGTCGGCCCGCAACTCTGCTCCAGTACGGTCACCATTACTTCAGGTGATTGCTTTGCCTAGCCCAACCACTGGAGGAAACGGAGATAGACATTGATACTATCTCCGGACGAAAGTTGGAGATAGACAGTTTTCGGTTTTCAACTTCTCCTAGGGCAGACAGGCGAAACTTCAAGCCGGAATACAAATCCCTCCGACTCATGGGGAACTGCCTGGCCCTCCGGCCCCACAGTAATCCAAAGGGAACTACAACTTTCCCTGAGGATCCGGAGGGGAGGATCATAGTCCCTCTGAGGAGGAAGCGAGTGAGCCGCCCTTACCAGCGGGCGGTGCCCGCTAGAGGAATGTTTGTGGGACCTTTCTTCTAAAACACACCAGATGAAAGAAAAGGCAACTGTGAAGGAAGGTACCAAGAAGCGTCCACCCCAGAATCTTAGGCGGTGGAGCTGGCCAGGCCGGGGCGGTGTCCGCCCGGACTCTACCGACACCGGAGTTGCCCGAAAGAAGCCAAGGACATCGGCCCGACGGCCCACTAAGGCAGCCACCGGAGGAGTTAAGAAATCTACCGGAACAACAGCCGCCAAAAGGAAGACGGTGAACAAAGACTTTTACTGTCTATCTGAGGTGAGTGACTCGGAGCCCGAGCCAAAGTTGACTGTAGTGGCAAGGCCGGCCCAAAAGGGGGACATTACCGCCAGACCTGTACAAATCCAGGCCGGGTGGTTTTGGGACCTAACCCAACCGCTGTTCCAACTATTTGACACTGTTGACGAAATAAGGAGGACAGTGGGGCTGGACGTGCCTAAAGTGGATAAACAGTTAGCTGAGGTTAAGGCCCAGGTTGCTCCCTTTGTGCAAAATCCCAGCCAGGCTCCTAAATGCGTCGGGGAAGACGCCGGGCAGCGGGCAACACGAAGCGGTCGACCTCTGCCCATACAGGAAAGGCAAGCGGGGCGAGAACAACTGGCCGCCGTCGCCCCGGGTGCAAAGGTGGAAGCGGTGCGCGAACAACACGCACCAACCCCACCAGTGGGGGCCGAGCCGGCAACGACTCCCCTCCTCCACCACTTGCAGCCCGCAGACCCCGCCTGTTTGGCTCCGAACTGCAGCGCAAAACAGTCACCGCTGCTATGGAATCAGCAGCAATGGGCACCAACCAACCCACCGGGGGGACCTCTGTGGCCAAATCAGCTCCAATCAACAAACCCCCCACAGGTGCCGCAGCTGCTTCCACTGAATCCGCCATCGTACGAACCGACAGGAGGCGCCCAGGACTGGAGCCTGCTGGCCCCAAACCCCTCAGAGCAATGCGCCCCTCGTCCTGCGAACGTATGAGGAATCTAAGGATTATGGTTACCAAGGATGAGGACGGTACCATCAGACGCGTTGTAAGTAAGAACGGACGGAGTCTCTATGAACATGTCCCGAACTAAGAGGATTAAAAGGCCTACAAGGGAGGCGTACTTTGGCGCATGGCTAATAATTGTGCGAAAAAGAACAGTGGCGACGTAATTGTGGTAGTGTTCCTGGGTGAGTTACAAACTTTGGCTTCATCGGAAGTATACTATAAACAGTGACAATGAGGGTGTTAATACTATTCGCCCTGGTCATCGTGGGAGCCATTGGGGGGCTACGAAATGACTCCAGCCCAACTGACGGGCTAACCCCTAATGCTGAAGTTATAGCCTTAGAACGATATGGGGTGGTGCTAAAACCGGGAAAGCTAATGTCCACTGCGGATATCACCCATGTCCGACAAGGCTTTCTGATCACCATTCCCCAAAAACGCTCCTTCGTCAAGGCTACCTTTGGCCAAGTCTGTCATAGATATCCAGAGGGAGGAGACGCTCTTGACCGAGCCTGTTACCGTGTCAGGTCGCTAGTGAATTGGATGGATCAGACATCGCAGGCGCTCAGAGGTCGGTATAGGGGAATTCTCAATGAAACCTTAAGCTCCCTAATTAAGAACATCCGGCAGAAGCCTCAGGCCCAAGGGCCAGAACCTGGTTCGGGCGGAAGGGTTAAAAGGATGAAGAAGCTACCCCTCATGATAGACGATCCGGGATGGCCATCCTTCCCAATTCCAACCTCGTGGAACAGGGGGCTCTCTGCTGACGTAAAGTACAATAGGGAACTAATTAGGGTGTTACAGGAGTCCTCTGACCAGATGATCGAAGACCTGGCGCTAATGAACGATAAGCATGACGAGGCAATAGAAAAGGTTAACCACGTCGTGATAGGTCTATTGGATAATCTAAAGTCGCTAAATCAGGCACATAATGGAACTCGCCGAAGAGTGAGGCTCGTCCAACATAAGGTGGACTGGATGGAATTATACCTGAACATGATACCTGTAGCTCTGGAAGACAAACTGGGAGAGATGGTCTATCTCCAATCGTTAATAGAGCAAACACGCGTGTTCAGGAAAGGTGTGCAACATCTGACACGGGGTCAGCTGACCATGGATTTGGTACCTCGGCAATATATGGTGGGAGCGGTCTTGGAAGTCAACAGGTATCTAAAGGGAATCACCCCAGATTCCATGTGGCGTTCGAGGACCCCTCTTTCTATTATGAAAACAGCCAGCCTTCATTTAAATTTGATGAAACTACCCAAGAACTAATAGTGTATGTACGGGTGCCAGTTGTGGCCGACGAACACTTATTTAGGGTCTATGAGGTACTGACCTTCCCTGTGCCGGTACCGGTTAGGGGACGACAAAAGAAGGACGCTCTCCAAATTGTTAATCTGCCTAAAAGTGTGGCTATGTCTATGTCCCGCCAATACTACGTACCGCTGGCTAGCGGCAGTTGGTCGGGCTGTTATGGGCAAACCATCACGCTTTGCAAGGACCTGCCCTACATGAAAAAGATCACGGATAATACATGCACTGCCGCACTGCTGAGACGAGATGACGCAGCTATACAGGAAAAATGTAAACTGGACTATCTTTTGGAAGCGGATTTTGGGGAAATGGCTGTGTATCTGGATGATGGGGACATGTTGGTGGTCAGTGCCGATACTCGGGGTCAAATGATCTGCAGGAATCAGCCCGCCGTGGAGGTGAACATAGAGAACTATGCGCGTGTCCAGGTGGAATGTGACTGTGCCTTTCAGACGCAGGGGTCCTGGATCCCGTATAGTCTGAGAAACTGTGACCGACACACCAGGATCACGACGGTCGTGTACCCTCATAACGACCTACTGGAAGCGGCGCGTCATGTGAAGGGATGGGACACGAACTTTACCAGGTCCGAGCATGAACCTACTATGCTAGAGTCAGACCCTATCCCTGAAAAGATTAGAAAGGAACTGTTAGAGATCGAGGAGAATCTGAAGGTCAGGATACCTGTGCCCTCTCTGGCGAAGCGAATCCAGAAGCACCGGAAGGACTTGGCTAAGGGTATTAAGAAGGCTACTGACCGGTATGAAGTGAACAAGGAAGCCCGATGGTTCTCTATAGGGAACTTTGGAGGCGGTTTCGGTCTTCTCACGATCTTCTGCATAGTAGTGGCAGTAACAATAGTTGGGTGTATCCTCTGGAAGTGCTGGAGGAGACACCAAGGTAAAGCTGCTCTCGCTGGACTGGCCATGACGCTGCCACGGGCTATGGCCCTAGAGACAGCCGACCCAAAAGAGTTGTTGACCCAGGAAAGAACACTCACTGGATGCCCGGACACTACAGCCAATCCAACAGCGGTGGCAGTACTAGCTATACTGTTGGCTGTACTGGTCATCGCCATAGTGGTCCTCGTGTGGCGCAAATGGAGGCACATCAGGCGGAAAACCGTGGATGGATTGTATGTGCAGTTTGTCAACCCACATCTTATGGAGACAATCTTTCTGGGAGAACTGGCCATGCCTTCCGATCACACATACACCGAAGGCTATGTGCTTATCAGGGACGTGTTGGTCAACCAGTTGTGCCTGAAATACACCCTTACTGTTACCTGGGGAGCGCAGCTAATGGGAACGGCGACCAGACCGGGACAGCGACCATCTAATGTGCCGTTACCAGATACCTTGAGAGTGTCCAAGAAGTTGGCCAGCCTGATGATGAGTAACTTAAAATACAACACTAGGGCCCGACTCTTGAGGTATTCATCTGGCTTGGCCACTCCAGTGCCTATGGGAGTGCCACGCCTCGTCGACGCTGGCTGGTCCGATATCGGAGCGGACTGGCCCCAACAAGTGCTGAGACATAGTGCGGTTCCCAACGCCCCTCCTAGATCGACCCCGTCTACCTCCACTACAACCGGACCAGGCGCTGCTCAGAAGACTGCAAGACCTGGAACATCTGAGAAGGACTCAGGGGCAGTCTATGAAGTTATTATATAAACGATGTAACACAGGTTAACGCGGATCTAATGTCTGTAAGAGTGATAACAGGTAGATCTAAGGAACAACGGTATAAACACTGAGCTGGGTTATATCAAGGAGCTCGAAGGAGTCCTGTCAGCCTGAATAGGCAGGACCTCTTCGATTAACTCATTCAATAATGAGTCGTTAATCAGGGAAACCTGAGTCGGGTAGGCTGGTCCAACCATCTTCTATGGACCCATGGGTTATCTAAATTTCTCTCAGATTGAGTGTCCCATGCCCGGTAGCCTAGCTCAATACTCTTATCACTACTTCGGCGACTCTCTTAAAGTAGGGATCCATTCGGAAACGATCCTAGTAACTCAAAATTTTAGCATAAAAGAAAAACACAAAATTCTATAAAATACCTATGTGCGCTCAACGGGACCAACGCTTCCAACGAGCGATGTGGATTTCCCCAGATAAGTACCATCCATACTTGGCCCCTGTGCTGTTGTCACCGCTAGGATCGGGCTGCGGTGGAGGAGTCACTTGGGGAATACCACAACCTATCCTTTTAATATATATATATGTACTCTTCTCAAAGATGGGAGAGCCGTGCGGATGGCAGGAGCCCGCCCACATGCCTGGTGTCGGTGGTGCCTGGCAAGAGGCAGGTCGTGTGGGGCTACGCGCCACCGACGCTCTGGGAGGCACCGGGGTCGACGCTCGAACATGGCAGTCACTATGCCCCGGGTGGGATGGCTCCTGACAGCGGTTCTCTCATCACAAAAAAAATAATATCAAAAAGTTTAGAAAGAAACTTACACAAAAACTAATATATAAAGCAGCCCAATATTTATTTAACTAAGAGCCCTTCCTCAGGGAATCCTGGGCAAGTTGTAGTAAGAACATAAGAACGCAGCATATGTAGTAACATTCACAGGTGGAACGCTCCATGACAGCGCACGAGAGTACACTATACGTGGCTCGTTTGCTTCTGATACAGACATGCTATGATGAGCAGTGACGTGTACCACTCCTGCCCGAGGCATGTCACACTCAGAAAGTATAACGGAGGTCACAAGGAAAAGGGGTTACGGGACAGATGCGGTGAACTGGCGACATTCACAGGGTGCTAACTCCCTTCTTCATAAAGGTGACTTCTCCCTGTGGGGGGGGAGCTGTAGCTAAAACCCACAGGATGGTGGGACGAGGCACTGTACAAAATGTGTAGTCCCATCATCTTGGTTATGTGTAATGGTCGCCGGGTCACAACATCTCCCAGTCGTGGGATCCTTTGATTTTACTGTAAATCAGGATCCAGCGAAAAATGAAAGATGGAAAACAACTGCCCAAAGGTACGAGACTAAGCTATTTTAGGCCATGTTTAGACCAGATTTAACCGGGACTGAGGCAAAACAACAAGAAGTCAAGTTTCGACCCGGGTAAATTAGTAATAACAAAATTAATAAAAGAGACGTGCGGCTTCAGAGTTGACCGCCGTCGAGGAAAAAATAAAACAAAAGAAACATTAGTCTCGACCGCCGTCGTGGCGCCAAAAGTAACCGGGTCTCCGCTCAACAGTTGAGCTGAGGAGGGGGGACACGGACTACTAATTCCCTGACGAACGGCTGCAAAAACTTGGTTAATAACCCTTAGCAGATAGTCTACCCATCCTATTAGGAAACAATCAAAATTCTAAAATTGTCTATAGCACTAAAATATTCCTGCCCCTCGTGCGCATAATTAAGGTAGGCTGGGGGCGGAGTCCTTTCAAGAGTAGTCTCGGCTCTCCACAAGAAAAAAAAAGACGGGCAAAGACCTTGACAGAAGACGGGTTTAACCTTGTACTACACTTCGTTAAAAGAAGGCCCGCCTTAACAGGTGCTGTCTGGAAGTGATCTGGAGAAGTGCATTTACACATCTCTTGGTTGTAAAAAGGGGTAGAATGCATATTAAAGAAAATGTGCATGCTGCTCCTGATTATAACAATGGGTGACTCGGTGCCCGCCCATCTGGCTCCACAGAATGGGGGGTACCGACGACCCACGTATAGCTGATGAGGTTCGGTGTTCAGACCAGGAATGGACCTGAGTCTGAGCCACGATCCTCTCAAGTAATAAAATAAGTAACGAATAATCAATATACTCCTTGTATAGTTAATACCCAATGTCAGTTAACAGCATGTAAACTTGCGGAGTGAAAACCCACAGTATTGTACAAATGTTAGCATGGTAAATTATTGCTGCGCATGCAGGCAGGATAATTATCCAAGAAATGGTCTGGTGGTGGGGACGCGCCTACCTGTTTGAAAAGGTGGGGGCGTCAACTACCCAGTGTGGCGCTCAACCCCAGAACAAAATTAGGAGGGTGAACGCCAAGCTACCACACAGTAACTCAATAATATGCACCTAATAATATTTACAAAACTACATATAAGACACACCGTTCAAGCAATGGCTCTTAGAAAACCAAAAGTAGTCTCTCTAAAAGAAAACATAACAATAGACCAGTCCTAACCATTATTTCTCCCCCTCCCCTCTGGGCGACACTGCACGATAACATTGTCTATAAACCTTATTCTAACACAATGGCAGTGACAGTCTTGGTGACACTCTGCTGATCCGCGGGACGAGGCGATTGATCCACTTCTGCAACGAGCCGTCGCTATCTGTCATTGACCACCTCAGGGCGTCGAAACCCGAAGGGGTCGCCAGAATTAAGGTGGTCCGGATGGGGTGGGCCAGGATATTAAGGAAAGCCCGGTTAAACATCTCCGCGTAAAAGGTGACCACGGCGTTCGGATTGATAAAGAGCGGGATGTAGAGGCGTAACTCCTGGTCCCAGGTTAAGATGTCTAGAAGATTGGTGATCACTATAAGTACATCCTCCGGGTAAAGTAGATGGTGAGCAAAGGCGTGCCCGGCCAACTCGGCGGTGGTCGCCTCCTCACACGGAAATGTTACAAAAATATGGTCCGTATTGTTCAGGATTAAATCAGAGTAGTCTTGAACCCCGGCCTCCCGCTCAGAACAAAAGATGGCCACTCGAACCATTGCTGCTGGTGAAAAGATAAAGTGATAAAGATGACTAAGTAAAAAACACGTCTGAATACTACAAAATGACCGCCGGCACTGATTAAAATGACGTCATATCGAGGCTAATTTGGGAAAACCCCCTTTTGATCCGAGGGATCCAAATTCTGAAATTGGCTAGCATGATCAAACCATCGTATGATTTCTTTCAAAATCTACTCTAAATTAAAGTTTAGGTCCCAAACCAACATAATCAGGTGATAAATTTCAGTTATCACGGCACAATAATTCATATCGGGCGTGCAAACTCGCCGAATTCATTCGAAACAAAAATTGCCATCCGGGCACTTAGCGCCTGGAGGAACCCAGACCGAGGTCGGACCCTGGATGGGAACTCCAGTCAAGCGTCCCGCTAAGTACACATGTACTAAGAGTGGTGGGTGAGCGCGCACTGGGAATGGTGGTTTATAGGTGTCAAACTGTTTAATATTGATCGGTCTACTGCATGGATCCTGTATTCACAGTAAATAATGTCATTTTAGTTGAAAATTGTTCGAAAATCAACCTACATTGTATGATGAAACCCGGTCATTCAAGATGTCCGATTTCTCCGAAGTCACTTATTATTGTGTTAACTCGTTCTAGAATTGAATTTGCTGAGCATTTGTTAATTTTAGAGGATTAAGACGACTTCACACTGTATATATGTTGAATTTTGTTGACTTTTGTTCCAACCGCATAGATTAAGAATCTGTACAGGTATGTACTAAGTTAATACTGGAAATGAGATTGACTCGGAACAGTGAGTGCTGCTACAGTTTGCAGGACAATCTCCTTAATCTCAATGATCATTTCACAATCCTCTGGACTTTCTTTGTCACAGTTTGCATGACAATTTCTTTCACCTTGCGGATCATTTCACGGTCCTCTGAACTTACCTTGTTACTTTATGAACAGGTTCCGCTGACCTTAAGCCTCAGCACGAGGCTAACAATACAATGAACTTACCTTGTTATTTTATGAACGGTTTCCGCCGACCTTGAGCCTCAGCACGGGGCTGATAACAAAATGTACTTATGTATTGAACAATTCTGTTCATAAAGTTGTATCTTTTGGTTACATCTCCGAAGGACCAGAAATGGAATCTACAAATATATTGACACTGTGTTATATGTACCACGAGAGTCAAAGCCACCCAACATCAATTAACTGTCATATTAAAAAAAAAAAAATAAATAAAAAAATAATATGTCCAATAATCCAAATTGGAACATAATCACATCTGACTGAATAATCCTTATCCGGTTTGAGCTATGTCGTCCACCTCCTCAATCTCAAACATCTGACCGCCGTCGAATGTACTAATAGCTTAGTACTTTTAATATATTATCATATTGTATAATCTAGTTAGGATCAGGCCTAGCAAGTCTACTTCTAAGAAGAGGTATTTTGCGCTCCTAGCGCCACCTGTTAACCAGTATAAAAGGTGTTGCAAAGTAGGGAGCGGAGTTAGTTTAGTCTGGAGTTAGTAACTATTAGGAAGTAAGCAGCGTTAGCTGAGCTGCTCGGAGCTATACCTACCAGCTCCTGCGGAGTATACTGGAGTTTACCGATACCAACTACCTCGGACAAAGGATTGTGATAGAGCTAAGCGCTAGGGTGGTCTAGGATGTGCTGGAACAACTTGTATTCTAAATGTGGTTGATCGCTGAGTAGGAGATGGGAAGGTGGACTGATGGAGACTTATTCACTGTGGCTTTGACTCGGGATGAGATGTTTACTTCAATAAAAACCCTTTCATATTAAGAGCTTCCTCATCGTCCATTTCTTTTGAACTATTGGGGAATGGATGGATTAACTTAGAGCGCAGTCTGATGGGCGCAATAACTTGGATGATCGACTCATGGATAACTTAAATATATACATCACGCAGTCTTAAATCGAACACTAACAATAGTTCAATGTACCTTAGGGCACGTATGCGTCTTCAGGTGGGTGTACCACACTAGGGGATCATACAGACTTTTGGTTTCTCCCTTTGATTATGACGATCCCACTCGTGTCATATGTCCAACCTCATACCTCCCATGTGGTGCCTTATATATCAGCAAAAGCTCAGATATAATCAGAACAAAAGAGCGACATAACAGCCACGTTCTTCGATATTCCTTTAATGGTCGGGAACGTTCCTAAACTTTGTATTAGAACGTTCTGTGACCTCACATCCTTGCATCTGTAAACTGGTACAAATGTCCTAAAACTAGAAATTGGCATTTCATTAGAAGTAACTTTGGACTAGATAAAATTTTAATAAATGACGACTCAACGACATTTAAAAATTTAAAGAGTTGAAAAACATCAAGGTTTTTGCTTTTACCAACTACGCTTTGTTAAAGGGGGTTTGTTCTTGAACGCTATCGGTAAATTGGCAATATTTCGGATATGCTTGCTTTGGTATAGTAATATTTTGGGGTCCGATACCTTAAAATTGTAATTTCCGGGAGCAGGCGAGTGACGTAACCGTTCTGTAACCATGGTTAAGCGGATCTGTTGACATGTGACTATAAATATTGGGGGCGTAACCGTTATCTTTCAGTTGCTCCCACACCACCGACCTCCTCACTTTGCTGAATTTTAAAGTTTAATGGGAGGATTTAATAAATATTTCCCATATTTATATATTATGTCCAAACTTAATCACTTGTTACTTGTTATTTCCTATTGATAGCAAATTTATTAATCCCAGGATCGAACCGGTAAATACATATTATACTTTATCAACATATATATATATATATATATATATATATATATACATACATATTTGTGAGCAGTGTCTCAGTAGCAATGGAATAAGACGGTACATTTAATCAAATTAATTTGCAACACATGTAACACATTCTTTACCCTTTTAAAGATTGTTTTGCGATGAAGCAGGTAGATAGTTTCTTTTAATTGTTTTTTTTTCAAAGTGCGGATTCCGCTGGGTTTGGGGAGTTTGGTGTCAGGTGTGTGGTTTGGTTTCCGGCTCAGAGACCTTCTTATCCCTGCTCTGAGGAGGTGAACAACAAACGACCCGACATCACAGAGTCTTCACACATTAAGGAGGTAATATTACCGCCAAAAACAAATCAAAGTCATCCGATGGGCCAAGGCATCTTCTGCAAGCAAACAGTGGCTCCGATCTCACAGAGCAGGGGATGTTTTGTGTCTGTGTCCATTACCAAAGCATTTCTTTTACATGGTAAATAATATTTTCTGTGAATAAAGTCTTATTCCTTGTTATCCAGATCCAAATGTAGGCTGCCATTTCATTTGATAACCTAATAAACCGTCTTTTATTTGTAAAACTGAAATAGATTTTAAAAAGACAATAAAATCTAAAATGTAATACTCTCCTGATCATTGTGGGATATTCAACAGGTGTTGAACTCTAGCAACATGGCCAAAATCACACGTCGACAGTGTGTTTATTTTCCTGCATTTGAATAAATCAGAGTAGGTATGGTCATAAATACGCATTCCAACTCTCCCAAGAGGGTAATGAAGGGTTTCCGGTCCTTAAAGGGACCAGTAAAAAGTGGACGGCATGTAATAATGCAGGTTTCTTGTGTCCTGAGAAACAGATGAGATTACCCAGAATAGACTTTACGGCGCCATTCGATTCAACGGGCACCTGCTCCAGGCTCAGCGGATGGAGGCCAACTCCAACAATGAGATAAAACTAACGAATTACAGGGCCAGATAATGTTCTGGTCTGGTCTGAGGAGTGAGTGAGTGAGTGAGTGATGGGTGTTTTACGCCTTACCGACAGCCAAGGTCATTTTCACGGTGAAAACCGGTCGGGACAAATTCTGTCTTTGGTGATCGTATCTATGAGATGAAGGTGATGGTGACAGGGTGGGCAAACAGCAGGGGATCAAAACCTGGAAATCATTTTTGCTGTACCTCATCCCTTACTGAACCCAGTATCAACCAGGAAATGAACCCAATGAACCACTTGGTCAGTACTGGGTCCCCCCTATTATCGCTTTATACGAACAGCAGGGGATAATGGGGGCCTATATTCTTCTCCGGAACCCCCACGGGGGTGGTCTGAGGATGGTCTGCATAATCCTATGCGTTTTTAAGTACTTAAATGTTGCACGTTCGTGCATACAAGGGCAACGTTTTTTTTTATCTTTATCATGTTTAAGTCCCAACCAAGTTTGAATATTAAGCATCATAATAACTTCAATATTGAGTATCGTGATAACAAGTATTATTATACTTATGTGGTTCTTAAAATTCCCCGTTTTTAATGATAAAAAATACTTAACGGCTCTGTATTGATAGTATAGTTTACAAGACAGTGCTACCAGAAGCCTTCAGAGACACCATCCACGCATGAAAATGTGTAAAACTCGAAAGTTAATAAGTGTATTTCTACTGCTAAGAAGGGGGCGCCTCTGAGGGTTTTATTCGGGACTAAAAGCATCTGCTAAACAACTTATGCAAGTCTTAAATGATCATGAACGCCTAGTTCCACCACTTCACCCTCCGTCAGCATTCTTCGTCTAGTTGAACCGCGCCACAGTGATTTGAGAAGGAAGCAGACGGTATTTGTCTCGTAAACGACTCCCGCGTTCCCACCTGGTGATAAGCGCGGGAAATGAGGATTAATGGCTTTCTGATCCCAGCACAGCTCCAAACACAGCTTATTTGCTCTTTGCCAAAAAACGGCAAATTTTGAAGGGCCTCCCTTGGGCATTTAATCTTTCATGGATCTTCTGTTTTTTAAACAACTTTGGTACAAATGCGAGTTCAGATTTATTGTGACATGAAAACATTTACTATCTTGACATCTTCTTAAACACTGACATTTTCTCAGTTTCCTCATAATTGCAGCTAGTGATGATAGATATTCTTGCAATCTTCATCAACTTTACGGAAGTTATATTAAAGAATAGCATTTCAGCTTGAATCTTATGTGAGACATCTAATTCATTTACGAGATACCATCTGCGGATTTAGTGAATTGCCACAATAATGTTATCAGATTATGATTTATCAATTATATGGGATATTCTTATTAAGGCCATCATATTTTCAGTGATGAGATAATCAAATTAATATCTTAAAAAAAGAGAAAAATCTGAAAATATGTATGTGGGTGTAGGGGACGACACTGCATATTAGACTTGAAAGCTGGGGCTACGATTTATTCTGGAATAATCATCAAATTCTACACAAGCTGATGTTGAGTTTGATTTGTCTTGAGTTTTTGTATTTATTAATAAGATTATAAACATTATGTCTCAACCGTTGAATATATTTCTCATGTTTTGCCTGTGGCATTACATACAGATAATTGTAATGGGAAGCTGGATGAGGATAGCATTGGGGCACCACTACAGTTTAAAAAGTATGAATAAAATCAAAACTATTCTAGGTCTAGCTATGAAAATTGACATGTTCAAAATGTCTATCAACTTGCCACAAATGCATAAATAACTTTTATACCATCTGTGCCTTCAGCAACAGGCTTTATCTCGACGTTGACAAATCCTGCCAATCGGAGTGCTTCAAGGAATGGCTCTGGATCACCCTTGCCATACCTAAGCCACCCCTTTTCTTCACCAACTTTTATAGCAGCAGGGTTTAAGGTTGTGATCATTTTAGCTCCAGGCTTCATAACTCTGTACATTTCAGAGGATGCTTTGTTTAGGTCATCCCAAAAGTAGTAGCAGTTGCAGTGGAAGAGGCGGTCAAACTGCCCGTCTTGGTATGGCATGCCTTCGACACTCCCCAACGTGAGACTCACTTTGCCAGCTTTAATCTCATTTTGCATTGTCCTCTCTGCCTCAATCAGCATAGCTTCTGATATATCAATACCAAAAACTCGCCCAGGCCCTTCTGAAAGACAAATAAACAGGTTGATAAACTAAGACTTCACTCTTTACACCTTGCTAAAATCTGGGAAAAAAAGCAGCATAACCTGATGGTAAAAAATCTTTACATTATCAAGTATATATAAGCAAATAATTTTGAAATCTACATACACAGTCTGGCTCTTGATTGCACATGTATAGAGGAATTTGAGGGAAATACAGAAACAGTCTAGTGTGACAGATTGATCAATCTCAACCCCACAGTCCAGCATCACAATTTTATCTATGCAGGTATCAGCCATTAAGTTGTTTAATAACATCAAAAGGTAAATAATACTTTGGAAAATGAAATAGATGTAAAACCATTGTAATTCTGAGATATACAATAAGGGGACCTCATGGATAAAACATGATATTACGAAAGTGTTATCAGTCCATACAGACCAGTTGCAAAGATAAGGTTAAGATCGGACCGGGGGGGCCCACCAAAAAAAAACTACGAAAAATTGCGTCCACGAAAAGTTATAATATCCACAAAAGGCCCATTGATCTATTGTGGGATTTAAGAATCAGAAAATTGTTTGTGGATTAAATTTTTTCTTCTAAATTTCACACTCCCAAATGGTCCTAATGTATTTCAAACATACATTATACAGTATTCCAGGTGATTTTACATGTATTATGATTGTTTTTAGTATGATTTCCACTAAACTTTAATGTCCAGGAATTTTTTGTACATTTGTTCTGGGGAGATTTTTCTATTGTGGCCACGAAAAAAAGGTATAAACACCTCTACGAAATTTCATAACTTTGTTTTTGAGGCACCTCCAGCCCTCTAATGGAACAGTTGATCTTGCTTAAATTCACTCATTCTGAATGACATGCTTTGATCTTGATGTGTCCTTTCGTGGGCAAAGCATTTTATTTTACCAAAAAGAAACAATTCATACACAGCTGGTCATAAGTAAAGGGTTTGTGGGTTTGCAGTAATGAGCTATATGAATAACAAAATGCAGAGCAAGAATTCAGTACATCACATTACACATAGCATTACTACATACCTTTAATATAGTCATAAGCTGAACTAATGCCAATGCCAGGCCCAAATCCAATCTCCAGGACTTTGTGATGGGGCTCAATCTCTGAAAGCCTGACAGCAGCCAACTCAACATCATGGTTTCTTTCCTTTAGAAGTCTCTGAAAGCATAACATTATACTAGCAATTATTCTAACATAGGCTAATACCCGAAATTTCATAACAAATAAATTGTATGTTCATCGTTTTCTTAAGTTTCCTTATACATTGATTTTTGTTAAATGTCCATGTAATTGTGTATCATTCCATGACTCCCTAACCCTTCCTTATCATAATCAATTTACGTAATAAGTATTACTTAAACTGATCAATTTGTTTTGCTTGTGTGATGTTCTCAGGGAATGAAAGGAGTCGAGACAAGTTGGTGGCTCTTCCACGGTTTCCCTGCTGTAGATATTTGTACTCTTGACACATCTCAGCCTAGTTGCATTTGTTATCCCAAGAGCACGACCAGAACGAGTTATACGAACACTCATTCAAGTCCACTGCGAAGTCACAGAGGACGACTCAGGCGGCAGTTGTAGGGTTCTCAGAAACATGCCCTGAACACGGGGGCTGACGGTGGTTGGGATAAGACTCGTGGGGTTTGTGTACCACTGGGTTATTTGGTCCTAAAGAGATTGGGCAGTGAATGCTGGCATTACGGTCAGCTTCTGATTGTTCTGCAATTCCATACCTATAATATAATTTTTTCTTTTTTTCTCATTCTGACCAGAATTTGAGAATATGAAAATAATTTCTTTTTAAACTGTCTTACTAGTATCATTGATACCTCAGTAACTTCCAGTCATATATATTTTTAGAATGACTGTCAGTCCTAGCATAGCAAGTGTATTTGTTTGTTGGGGTAGTTAAACATTCTGTCATAAATGATTTCTGAAAACTGCCCTTTGTGACCAAAACACAAAAAAAAAAACCATTTGCAAATATAGATCAACAACATTTGCATTTGAAAAAAGGGATCTTAGTTTGTATAAAGTAAGTTCTGACATTTTAATGGAACACCCATGTATTATCCTATATGGCTCACACAAAATACAATAATCAAGAGAAATATTAAATGATTTAAAGCATTTTATCACACAAATGCTGCCTGTACATGTATCACACTTAGGCAATTTATAGGCAAGTCGAGTTTTGAAACAAGTTGAATATGGAAATTGGTGGGATGGATCTACTTTAAATGAAAAAGACTACTAAACAATGCTTAGTGAGAGGGATTTAACTAACATCCTCAGACAAAGCACCACACTATTAAGAGATATAAACATAAGAGTTCTGGTGGCTATAACGAGCCAAGAATGTTGGTTCACAGGTAACATAGACCACTTCATTTAATCAGTTAAATACCTTACTGTTTTCACTTTCTTACCTTAACATAGTAACCTATCAGTCCAGATTCTGGTTTTCTCAGGTTTCTTGCTATGCTGTCTGTTATATTTCCCATATTGGTGTGAGTTTGGCTGACAAGAATGTTACAAGTGGCCGAAGTCATGTGGCTTTAATGTGAGCTCAGGGTCGCCCATTGATAAACAGTGATCTAACTGATGTAACACATTATCTGGGGCTCTGATAGTCAAACAGATATCATATACCTGCTATTTATGTGCCTACAGCCGTTGACACTGGCGTGGGTATTCCTCCGTCTACATCCAGCCTGTATACAGGTTCTGCTGGGGGGGGGGGAGTAGTGAGGTTCCTAAAGTGGAACTTGTGCTTACGATTTTCAGTGATTTTAACCTAAAATGGGAGCCGCAAGACTGTCAACACCTGGGTCAGATGTAATGACTGGGGACTGGCATCCCCCTAGCCTGTGATTTTGCTTTCATCTTTATTTTTACCCGCCGTATGGACCAACCACAGGCGCCGTTATCGAGCTGGGTGCCGCTCTGTTTACCCTATATAAACTAAAGGTGGGAAGGTTGGCTTGTTGACGTCCATGTTGATGATTTGAGCAGTGTGGATGGAAGTGAATCTCATTGGTTTAAGAACATATGTAAAGTAGATAGATGACGCAATATTGGGGTTTCCCAGTGCGCACAGGTGACCACTGGTCAAGCATGAATGACCGCTGGTGTCCTAGGAAGGGCTTTACAGATAGGGGATTGCCGGTAACGTCCACACTACTCCTCTCTGATTTTATATCTTGGAATTTCCAAATAAATTCCCCAAATGGGAAATACTTTCATTCATGGATTGATTCCTGTATGTATTGGTGACATCCCTGGCAGGTTAGTTTTTTAAAATATGGCATTTAATGTGACTTTCTGGCTCATAGTAAGTTGTGTTTACATCACGGGTGGACTGCTAACATGGCCACTTTCCCACCTTTAGTCTTTTACCTAGTAGACAGACTAGCAGCGGACACGACAACGGCGCCTGTGGGACCAACACAGGCGTCACGCGGGTTCCAACCCTGCTGCCACCACTAACCAACATTTTTCTTCGTATGTATGCAGTACTATCGCTATAGAAGTAGCATGAAAATGATGGCATATAATTGACGTTGATTTATTCTTTTTTTTAAACTTTAGTATAACACCATTGGGCCTAGAAACCATGTAATAGAATCATCAAAACTAAGTAAATTGTCACTGGATCGTACAGACCTAGGCCTAAATGTCACTTAACTCCCTGCTGGGTGAGTGGCTCAGTCACAGATTCAGTGGGATAGACCCACGTCCATCAACAAAGGCAGTACCTGTACGTGTCTCTGTCTGGGCCACCCAGGGTAGTCTGGTCTGCCTGCTGGCTGCGGGCACTTTGTTTTAATTAAAGCCCCTTAATGAATGACCCTTCAGAAGCGATCTTTCTAAACGGAGGGCTAAAGCGCCCTGAGTCAGCGACTAGACCGATTGACTTGGTGTGTAAAATGTGATGACTGTCTGGTGAGGTGGGGTCAACAGGGATAGTCCTTCCAAGCCAAGCATGTAACTTTTTTATTATTGTGTAGTAACATTCTGATTAGCCCTGTATTGGTTCTTGTAACGTTATTTTGGTGGCACCCAATAACATCTTTTGAACCTTATGTTGCGCAGTGTGATATTATTGTGATGAACGGCTATTCATCCAAAATACATAGAGGTCAAAATAATAGAAATAAGGTAATAGTAGAAATATATGTAAGAGAACGAAATATATGTAAGAGAACGAAATAGATGTAAAGGAACGAATATGTAATAATGAACGAAAGTATGGAAAGCCTGAAAAAGAGGCACGAATATGTAAAAGAACGAATATGTAAAGAACGTATATGTAAGGAACGAATATGTAAGGAACGAAAATGTAAAGGAACGAAACCCGGAAATATGTAAACCGGAAGTAAAATGTAAACCGGAAACGGAAAATATAAACCGGAAGTGACGTCAGTTGTAGGTCACGTGACCGAAAGCAGCCAATCAGGGCTGACCTCTCTAGTATATAAAGGGGCGGTGAGGCCCGAATAAACAGAGTTCTTTAACAGTTCTCCTGGTGTCCAGACGTGTCCTCTTTCCTGAAACAACCGCTAAAGATGAGCCGATCAGAGTAATTAAGCAGAAGTTAGGACAAAACAGTCGAAGCTCGAGATAGGTAGTAGAAAAACAGGGTAAGGGGCCCGACGGCCCGAAGAACGAGGAACGAGGGAACGGAGTAAGGCACGAAGGCCCGAAGTAGTCCCGGAAACCGAGGCGTAGTATGGCATGAAGACATGGGGAACGGAACGAAGGAGCGAAGTCCGCGGGGACGAGGGCGCGGCATGCTCGGCCCCACGCTACCAAACAATAGGCGACCGTCGGCCCGTCGCCCCCGGGGACCGGAACTCAGGGGTGGACCGCCCGGTCGGGGTGAATGCTGGTCTGGGAGATAGAGCGAGACGAACCCCGGCCGACCCGTACCCCTACCATAATTTCCCTCCCCCGCAGTCCTCCGTTGACATCGAGTGCCGATTCCCGATCGATTCGCTCAGCCCCCCCTCGTGCGCGAGGCACGACTCTAGAAACACATCTCGGTTCTTGGCCCGGATTCCCCGTCCGCCCCGAGACCCGAACAACCCCCACGTTCCTCTGTTGTAAGAATCGGCAACCCCGACTTACCAGAGAACGTCACATTATCATTATATTGTAACATCTTAAAAGGTTCTTTTCTTTCAGAATATTATAAATGTTCAACAAATACTATCTCACTTACAGAACCATTCCAAAACATTTAAATGTCTATTACCTAATAATTATCAGTGTTCCCACTGGTTTTCAGATTTAATACAGAAGCATGGATACATGTTCAATGGTAATGATAGCTTGTAGCAAATATCTATAGGCCTATAAATAAGACCATGTTTCAACCATAAGCAACGGTACATTAACTACAATACGGTGTAAGTACAATCTTTAATCATTTAAAATTCTGAATAACTAAAATAGTGCATGGACAAAAAATAAATGAATATTGTCGTCGGGTATTTTACACATGGTGGCAATAGAAGATCAATATTAACCAGGCAGCCCTTCCTTACGCCCATCTTGTGTAGCACTGTTCAGCAACCAAGACAGAACAGACGTTCTCCTAATGTAACAGACCAAAAAAGGCTGCGGATCTCCCCTACCTTCAGCTTCTTTGATGTGTTTTCGTCTGTAAATTAACCTAAGGGGGGCAAGAAGTAATCTGCACACTGGGTGTTGGGTTTCCTTTCTGTTTTGACAGTCTGCCTTTTTCTTGTGTTTGAGCTCGTATCACAAAGCGATAAACATAGCCCCGACCGGGAGGGAGGTGTTAGTGAAAGGGCAACTGCTACCTGAGGGCCGATTTTGATCCCTCTGTCACTCCTCTCTTTGAAGATGAGTAAAGTATCAGGAGGTAATATAAGACTGCCTTGCCAGGTGTCTTCGTCTTCAGTGGTACAGACATGTTTGGGATTTAATACCCTGGTTTTATTGTGTTTCTCAAGGACCTATTAATTACCTAAATTACCTGAGTCCCTTATATCAGAGAAGGTGCACTGTTTTCAAACTTTGAAATGAAAACCATTTTAACGAAACGTATCATTTTCTTGTAAACCTTCTGAGGGGGAAAGGGTTTTACAATGTAAAAGCTCGGCTGGGGCCAGACACAAAGCAACATGTATTTATTACATTTAATTTCAAAACATTTCCTCCCTTGTGGTTCAAAAATACATGACCGTTCCAACATTTCAAGTAGAAAACGCTTAACTCAAGAGCAAGTAGGTACACACATCAGTTACTCTAGTATTACGAACACACTGTTTAGAGAGATAACATTAGTTTTCTTCAGCATTTTAACTTTATCTTTATGTGTGTTTAGTTTCAGCGGATTTATTTTAAACCTTTATAGATCGCTTGGGTAAACTATTGGGACACACAGGTGGTTTTGCCCTACTTAGTTTGATGATAATGTTTACTGTGCCTTAGAGTGGAGTATTGTCCAAAAATATCATGTAATAAACATGTAACGTATTGAAACATGGAAGTAAATGAGCGATGTCGCCTAATCAGCTATCAAACACATATGGAACTCTCAGTGTTCATGGAAAGCCTTCTTTTGAAGGTAGGATCAAGATGTATGAAAAAACGCCAAGGCTCCCGTGGGGGTACTGGGGTGAGGCTTCTGTTCCTGGGAAGAATGTAGGCCCCCAGTAGCCCTTGCTAAATGTAAAAGGCGATGATAGGGTGGACCCAGCACTGACTGAAGCTGGTGATCCACGTTGCGACAGTCTCCAAAGCGATGTAAAGGACTAGAGGCAAACCGATTTTAGGACGGATGTTCTTTGTCGGTCCTGAATCGGTTTGGCAATTAACCTGTTGGACCTAGAATCGGTCCAGATTCGGTCCAGAATCGGTCCCTACACCCATGATCCACAGGGAAGATGTTAACTGATTAATTTCTTCTATTCTGGACCACAAATTGATAGGAAAACAGTGAAAAAAAAATCGGTTGATTAAAATATCAAAATTTTGGAAATATTTTTAGATTTTATGTCTAAATATAGTCAGTAGGACCTGAAATATATATTATTTAATCTATTTGACTAATAAAAAGTAAAATAGTAAAATACTTGTTGAAAATCATTAAAAAATATATCATTTGATAGAGAAATCATTTTGATATCATTTGGTAACATTATCGTTCTATTATTCCCAAAAATAAATGAAATAACACTGAAAATACTTAGACATAATAAAATCGGTCCAAAATCAGTCCATATCGGTCCAAAATCGGTCCAAAATTATTAAACAGGTTTAATAATTATGTCAGATCAACGTCGGATCATCGTCGGTTGGAAATCGGTTGGGATAATTCAGTCTCACATCTGTCGGTTGGAAATCGGTTGGGAAAAATCGGTTGACATGATCCACGTTGCGATATTTTTCAAATTGGACCGATTCTGGACCGATTCTGGACCGATTCTGGACCGATTCTGGACTGATTCTGGACCGATTTTGGACATAGAAAATATTTTGAAAATCGGTCCAGAATCGGTCCAATTTTGTCGCAACGTGGATCACCGCCTTGAGTGGTTCATTGGGTTTGATTCCCGGTTAGTGTCTGGGTTCAATAAGGGATGAGGTACAGCAAAAACTATTTCCAGGTTTTGATCCCCTGCTGTTTGCCTGCCCTGTCACCCTTATCTCATGGATACAATCACCAAAGACTGACCAAATCAAAACACATGTCTGAAAATTCAGAATTCATCCTAACTCATTTTTGCTGTGAAAATGACGCTGGCTGTTGGTACAGCATAAAACATCCACCACTCACTTATTCACTCACTCCAGCCAGGGTGTTGCTGTTACAAAGAATGATGTCACACATACTGTTACATTACAGCAACAAGCCTGTGAACAAATCAGATTTTCGTTTACAGATGGCTTTGGCATCTTGCCCCTTAAGACAAGGCCGGAGAAAAATTGCTGAAGGCTGGTCGTAAATTCTTAGATTCTTAGATTGGATTGGCATTTTTGATGACTTATGATGTTGGTTACTGGGGCAAAGGGCCACTTCAAAGGGTTTCACCTTGACGTGAATTTCACACACTTTAATGTCAATTTGATACACAGGTACATGCATTTGTATTTTAGGCCATCAATGTTTAGTCCTTATAATGAGTTCATATAATCAGGTCACGGGTATGATTCTCAAATTCCCGTTTGCATTCTACATATATGAATTTAATAGCCAACACAGCTAATATAGAGTAACTTCATCATCAAAATATCACATCCCCTTTTCCCTCTTTGGTTGTTCCCCATCATGTATACATATACATAGATTTCATACCTAACGTAGCTAACATAGTGTAACTTCATTACCATCATGTCACATTCCCTTTTCTCTCTTGGGTTGTTCCTTGAACGTCCCATATCCTATTTCCATCCAACAGTGCACCAGTCCCCACATTCAGCAGGTGGGCGATAATGGGGAGCATTAATTAAAAAATCAAATAGAGAACGCTGTTCGGGAGGCTGCCGCCAGGGGTACATTAGCCGTTAGTGGCTAGGGGGCGCTGTGATAAAAACGGCTTATAGTGGGCAGAAATAAAGTCACCATTAGCAGTGGGCGGCAAACAGGAGCGGATCGATGGGTAAATGGCGGTCGTGTTTGCTAAGGATGGACAGGCAGCAGGGAACAAATACAACACACCTCGATATGTTGGCCCAATAATATATTGTGAGATCAAAGTGGGTTGCAGATAACCAAGATATCTCTCCAGGCTGCGCCTCTGAGAGAGCTCTGGACGCATAAATCTATGTTTAATTTAAGCATAATCAAAGTGTCAACCATTGGCAGACATTTAAAGGCTCAGTAGGTTATAGGCCTACAATATTTCTTCTGCGATTCCTCTATATCTGAACTTCTGAAATGCTACCTTTACCTTGTACAGAGTTCAAGGTGTGATACTCAAAGTTCATCCCTCAGACATAGACCTACTATATATAGTAGAGCAGATGTGGGCCAAAGATCTGAGATTCAGGTTGCCGAAAAAGTAACAGGCAGAGACATATATCAAAAAATTCCTAACATTCTGAACTTTTCAGAAACCTTCGTAGCCGGATTAAACTCTTATGGGGTTTTTCAAAATGGCCGCCCAAACATGAAGACATGTTCCTAAAAACTAGGCCTCCAGATATCATAACGATAGCTGTACCTTCACAACAATCTATCTTATCATGTTGAAATTGATGGTAGGGTAAGAAGATTATGTGGTGCAAAAACTGGTTTCTATTCAGATGACCCTAGTCAAGGTCAAGGTCACATTAATAGAGGTCAAAGTTGACAAAACTGATAATTTTCAAAATTAACTTTTTTCTAAATGCTCTAGTGTATGAGATTTTAAGAGCACAAGCACATACATATGTTTAAACAATCCCTACATTATGAACTTTTGAAAAACCCTCGTAGCCGGATTCAAATCTTTTGGGTTTTTTCAAAATGGCCACTCGAAGCTGAAAACATGTTACTAAATACTAGGCCTTCAAATATCATACAAATAACTGAAACTTCACAACCATCCACCTTATCATGTTGAAATTGATGGTAGGGTAAGAGGATTATGTGCTGCAAAAAATGGTTTCTATTCGGATGACCCTAGTCAAGGTCAAGGTCACATAAATACAGGTTAAATTTGGAAAAACTGATAATTTTCAAAATTAACTTTTTTCTAAATGCTCTAGTGTATGATAATTTAAGAGCACAAGCACATACATATGTTTAAACAATCCCTACATTCTAAGCTTTTGAAAAACCCTTGTAGCCGGATTCAAATCTTTTGGGTTTTTTCAAAATGGCCACTCGAAGCTGAAAACATGTTACTAAATACTATGCCTTCAAATATCATACCCGTAACTGTAACTTCACAACCATCTATCTTATCATGTTGAAATTGATGGTGGGGTAAGAGGATCATGTGGCGCAAAAAATGGTTTCTATTCAGATGACCCTAGTCAAGGTCAAGGTCACATAAATACAGGCCAAAGTTGAAAAAACTGACAATTTCCAAAGTTAACTTTTTTTCTCCATCCTCTAGTGTATGAGATTTTAACAGCACAAACACACACATGTGTTTAAACAATCCCTACATTATGAGCTTTTGAAAAAACCCATGTAGCCAGATTCAAGTCTTTTGGGTTTGTTCAAAATGGACACTCAAAACTGAAAACATGTTCCTAAAATCTAGGCTGCAAATATCATACTGATAACAGTAACTTAACAACTGTCTATGCTATCATGTTGAAACAGGTAAAAAGGTAAAAAGGTAAGAAAATTATATTACGGTGGAAAAAATGATTTCTATTAAGGTGACCTCAGTCAAGGTCAAGGTCACATGAATGCAACCCAAAGTTGCAAAAGCAGATGATTTTTAAAGTTAACTTATGCCCAAATGTATGAGATTTAAACAACAACAACAGCAACAACAGGCAAAGATGTATATCAAATCACTCCCTACATTCTGAGCTTTTTATAAACCCATGTAGCCAGATTCAGCTCTTAAGGGTTTTTATTGAAAATGGCTGCTCAATGATGAAAACATGCTCCTAAAAACTGTAACTTCAAAACTATCTATCTTATCATGTTGAAATTGATGATAGGATAATAGGATTATCTGGTGCAAAAATTAGTTTATATAAAGGTGATCCTAGTCAAGGTCAAGGTCACATTAATACAGGCCAAAATTGAAAAACTGATGAATTTTCGAGATATTTTAGTAGAGTAAAGTTACTAGAGTGACTGTTGATAATGAAGAATAACAGTGTTATTAGATAACAGTTCACTGGAGTTGATGGTCATCAGGATCATATTCTCATCATGGTGAGTTTTGTAATTATGACAAGCCTATTTTGTAAAAACAAATATCTCAGCCAGTTGTGTGACATTCCTTTATCAAAGATAAGTCTATGCTATAACAGTGATATTCCTAGGCTAAATCAAGAGGGGCCATTACCACATTTATGTAATTTTAATATACCAGTTAATGTACAAAATGCTCACTAATTTCAAGAAACTGGCCCTTGGAATATTGCCAGAGAAGGCTTTTGATACTCAAAATATTTTTCAGTGAAGATCCCTGTATAAAGTGAAAAGAGTTCTGAAGAGATAAATTCTATACTGGACTTCAGACTGTAATAGGGACTATGATATTATTGTGCTGTAAAATCATAGAAATAGAAGTGTGACCCTGGCAAATTAAAACATTATTGAGACATATAGTCTGGACGGAAAGTTAAATAAAAAAGGTCTTTGCATTAAATTGTTTAAAAGATGTTTTTTTTATTTTTACAAAAAAGGCTTGACATACTCAAAAATCCATGTCATATGCTCTGACAACCAAAGCCAATGATCTCTGTCTGTGTTCAAGTGAACTGTTGTTTAAATTTACATGTCATAAATAAATCACTCTCTGAATCTATAAACTCAATTCCTTGAATATAAGTCTTACTTACAGTTCTCAATTATTTTTAACAATGTCGCATATCAAATGCTATTTTGTTAAAGGTATTATTATCAATTGCTATTAGAATACAAAGTTTGCCTTCACTTGTGAGTGCCCTACTTCAGGAGAAATGATTGTAATCCAAATGCCTCTCTTCATGATTACAAGAAATATGGCAATTCATTCAAGTAATGATATATTTATTTCATCACCAATATCAAATTGGATAAATGGATTCCAAAATATATCAGAATAAGTGTGGAATCATCATATACATTGAACAGAAACATTTTTAACAGCTGAAGACCATGACCTTTGCATAACTGCATAATTGCATGACCATAACATCAATGTTGATTCAATATGATAAAGCAAATTAATACATGTGTCCTACACATCATCTGGAGACAAAATATCGAAGGAACAATTAAAGGCTACTACATCAAAGGAATCAGGAAAAAAGGAAACTTTAAAAATTATCTGTTTAGCAAATTTGGCCTGTATTTATATGACCTTGACCTTGACTGAGGTCACCTTAATAAGAACCAGCTTGTGCACCATAATATAAACACTTTTACCAATACCAACATGATAAGAGAATTGGTTGTTAAGCTACAGTAGTTGGTGGAATATTTGAAGACCTAGATTTTAAGAACATGTTTTCAGTTTTGGGTGGCCATTTTGAAAAAACCCAAAAAGACTTGGACTCGGCTACATTGGTTTTTCAAAAGCTTAGAATGTAGGGATCATTTTGACATATGTATATGCCTGTGCTCTTAAAATCTCATATACTAGGGCATTTAGAAAAATAATAACTTTGAAAATTATCAGTTTTTTCAACTTTGGTCTGTACTTATGTGACCTTGACCTTGATCAGGGTCTCATTAATAGAAACTAATTTCTTCACCAGATAATCCTCCTACCCTATCATCAATTTCAACATGATAAGATAGATAGTTGTGAAGTTACAGTTATCGGTGTGATATTTGCAGCCTAGATTTTAGGAACATGTTTTCAGTTTTGAGTGTCCATTTTGAAAAAACCCAAAAGACTTGAATCTGGCTACATGGGTTTTTCAAAAGCTCATAATGTAGGGATTGTTTTAACATATATATGTGTTTGTGCTGTTAAAATCTCATACACTAGAGGATGGAGAAAAAAGTTAACTTTGAAAATTGTCAGTTTTTTCAACTTTGGCCTGTATTTATGTGACCTTGACCTTGACTAGGGTCATCTGAATAGAAACCATTTTTTGCGCCACATGATCCTCTTACCCCACCATCAATTTCAACATGATAAGATAGATGGTTGTGAAGTTACAGTTATGGGTATGATATTTGAAGGCCTAGTATTTGGTACCATGTTTTCAGCTTCGAGTGGCCATTTTGAAAAAAACCAAAAGATTTGAATCCGGCTACGAGGGTTTTTCAAAAGCTTAGAATGTAGGGATTGTTTAAACATATGTATGTGCTTGTGCTGTTAAAATCTCATACACTAGAGCATTTAGAAAAAAGTTAATTTTGAAAATTATCAGTTTTGTCAACTTTGACCTCTATTTATGTGACCTTGACCTTGACTAGGGTCATCTGAATAGAAACCATTTTTTGCACCACATAATCTTCTTACCCTACCATCAATTTCAACATGATAAGATAGATTGTTGTGAAGTTACAGCTATTGGTATGATATTAGAAGGCCTAGTTTTTAGGAACATGTCTTCATGTTTGGGCGGCCATTTTGAAAAACCCCATAAGAGTTGAATCCGGCTACGAAGGTTTTTGAAAAGTTCAGAATGTTAGGAATTTTTTGATATATGTCTCTGCCTGTTACTTTTTCGGCAACCTCAACTCTGGAAATAAGCACTTTTCTGCCTTCCCTCTGCTCTACTAATAGGCTTATAAGTTAGTTCCAAATCTGTCGGCAAAATTGATTCTCTAATTTGGCAAAGGGAATTATGACAGCAGTTGCCCCCTTACTAAGGCCTAAGCTTTGGATGTTTTTGAAATACCAAAGAGTTTTGGGTTCCAATCCTGGTTACGCTGGTCACCATAGGAACTCATTTTCATCAACTGTAACATAAAAGGTACGGATTTGTAGGAGATTTTCACATCTTGAAATGTTATCCTAGCTCAAAATTGTGTATGCTCTGTTTTGTAATGCAAAATTGTCCAATCTTGGCACGTTTTCAGAATTTGACCTTCCAATTTGTGACATTGAGATCATCGGATAATTTGAAAGCTCAAGAAATGACCCATAACAAATCATTTCAATTGCTCGAGCTCTTTTGCCTAGTCACAGCCATTACTGATACAAATATCACAACTTTCAGGTTTGGTTCATATCTTTTTTCCCGTGGGGACTTTTAATTGCAAAGCTCAAATAAATTGAATTAAAACATTACACATCATGTTGGACACGGTGCTTTTTGAACAATTTTATTCTGGCAACAAATCATGGGTCCGGTTCGAAAACGACTGTCCTAAGACCGATCCAGGGGCACTTTTCAAATCTAACAAAACCCACCTAATAAAAAAAGGCCAAAAAATAAACAATGGCCTTCTTTGAATATTCACGGCAAGCGCTTTTGAATAAATGCAGTCAGTGCCATGCAGCAACTTTTAAGTTCTTCTGAATTGCTTTAAGTAACATGTAAGCTTATTCTCAACAAAGTTGATCGAACAAAAGCTTAGAAATTTTGCATAAACCAGGAGTGATCAGAATTCAAAGTCAATTTTGATCATAACGTTTTTTGGCATGCTAGGGACAAGCTTACTTTCACATCGTATGTCAGCCATCAATAATCTTTTGTTGTCCTTAATATCATCTGAAGACCCGTGATATCCATACATGTTCGTAAAGGGAAATACAGAAAACACGTCTTGTATTTCCTACAAGTTACATCTAAAATGATGATCTCATGATGTCTTTTTAACATTTACCCCTAACGCCCTGTTAGGCCAAAGAAAAGAAGACTAGTACGACATACAGCTCAAAAGAGATACGATTTTCATTGAGTTTTTATTTCTTACTGGTCTATATGGTATGTACTATATATCAAGAAATGCACTCAGTGAGCCAGAGAGCTCTTGAAGTCTTGTAGAGGAAGAGAAGACAGTTTGATATATTTTGCCAAATTAGAGAATTAATTTTCTTTACATGTCTACAAATGTCTCTCATTTAATCAGTATTCTCGCTCCTTGCTCCTCGCTCCTTTTGCTGTCTGTTATTGTCAGAATAGATTCAATCCCCACCTCCCCAATGATGTATTATATATATTGTAATAGACAGCTTTTCATTGTTCTGTATAAGCATCACGGCCCACCTTCACCCATTACGCGGGTGCAGTGACAAGGGTCAATGCTTTATCACTGTGTGGGTACTGAATGCTCAAAGTGCATATTGTATGGTATCGACTCATAAACCTATTTTCATTACGGGACGTTTACTCCACGCGCGCCCACAGTGTGCAATCATCAGGTACATATATATACCTGACGGGCAACAAGAGGGCCTTGAACGACGGTCGCTTTGGTCCTGTGTATACATGGGTTGTGGGTTATCAAGTTGGTTAAGTGGGTAGCCAGTAAGGCCCTTTTTGAACGTAGATATTGGAAGACCCTTTTAATGGCAGAATTACGTGAGCTAATGTGATTGTGATTGGTAAGGCCAAATTGTATCTAAAGTGCTATCATGGATGGGCTATAATCCCTTTAGTCTATGGACAGGGAGGACAGGAAAATACAAAACATTAAAAGTAAGACATATAAAGAAAAATCAATTCTTTATGCACTATAGCCTTTTGTGCAAGTGTACTTGCCAATAGGCCTAAATATCTTTTAGAAAATGTCCATTTCCTCTGAGTGTCTAATTTACCTTTCTGTAATTGTGTCTATAATATGGTTGTTTGCGCCAGCAATATCCATTACTGTAGCGCCACATAATGCTAGGTTTCCAGGAATACCGCCCCAAAATAATGGTCCTATGAGCAGTTTTACTTTTAGTAGTTAGTGACCTGAGGAAAACAATTTGTAATATTGCCACATAGACATACATACAGTTGTGTCTATGAGTGCCAGTAGTAAGATTACCTCTCATGAAATAGAACATGTGATGAACAATCCAGAATAGAAACCAGCGCACATAGGTCAGGATAGGTCAGAACTAGGAGAGTTTCTCCCTGCCTGCACGTTGATTGGTCTTCCACTATAAGTGAGCAACTCACAGAGAAAGACACAACATGCTAAAAGGTCCCAGATATAGCACGCAAAAGTTTTCGGGGCTAAGTCCTCCTAGGCCACCTTTATTGCCCACTTGTATTACGGATCACTCGCCATATTGTCCACATGATCGAAGTCACGTGATTGGAGACTCTCGTGGGTTATCTCACAGGCCGCGAGACTGCGCGAGACGTGAGCGGAGTGTTTTTCTTGGCTCCCGTGGAATAACATTACAGAATCGGAGTTACAAAGGAAGTCCATTACTGCGCAGGCGTGGGGCGCGCCCAGGGAACTCTGGGATATGCAGGGGCCGTGTGCAAATGGCGTCCGTTAATGGTATTAATGGGACAGACGGAGACGCTAGGATTGTCGCCTGGTGGCGCCACTGGAGTACTTGTTGTCTTGGATACCAGCGCATGCCCTCCCCCGGGATGGGGCGCACTGGGCTGTGGGTCGGGGGCGTCAGTTGAGGGGAAAAGACGGGGCACCAGCTGCCTCCTATCGCAGGGGAAGCGCACCCTCTTCTTTATCTTATCACCATCCAGATGTTGCTCTTTATCCCTTCTTTTACGGTCTATCTCGTTCTCTTTCCACCCACACGATGAAGACATTCCAAAACCCTTAATAATATTACGTTGCGGTGAAAGGGTACAATTAAACCATGCCGATGTATATATAAGTTAATTATAAGGACGATTTGAATGAGAGGTAACCACGTGCACTATTTCTGCTAAAGGTTTAGACAATTAATTCATGTATGTTTGATAATTATTGCTGTTACTTGAATTATGAAAATAATATATATGTAATTTTCTAACCACTGAACTGACCAATGATACCTTGTCAGTGGCGCTGCCTAAAAGTGCGACATTGCGTGCATTGGATGGCAATATCTCGCACACCGATGCTATTTTGCATGCATCAAGTAAGTAGTATACAGGAACCGGAATTTGCACCTTGTGCAAATATGTCGTCGCCTGATTAGGGGGCACTATAAATTTAGGTGACAATATCACGTGAATTGAGTAAGATTATATTCATGACAATGTGTGATGATGTATAGTAGTGAATAGACATTCGAATTTGAAAAGTTCTCAACAACCTGGTGTATACTGTTCCACGCGTTTTCAGATTGTAAATACCATGGACATATGAATAAACATGACCAAGTTTCAGATCGGCTGAGTCATAGTTGCCATAGATAGGACATAACCAAGAAATGGAGCACGCGATCACAAATAAAAAATATCATTATGTCAGGGTCAGAATATCTTATTTTTCAATCAAACGCCCCTTAGCCATTACATGCCGTCCATAAAATGGTCGTACTTTAATTATGTTGCTGTATTTACGATTCAGAATGTTGGAGATCTCTTCTGTCAGCTTACCTGTGCATAACTGTGTCGAGATTAAACCATTAGTAAACAGGGGGAATTTGGTCACACTGCAAGTCTCTTATTGATTCATACACCGGTTGCACTGATCCATTCCGTTGGTATCTGCGGAGAAATACTCTCAGGTCCAATGAAGTATCCCAGAATGTCATGTAGGGAAGGAAAGTAAATCGCTTTACGAGGAAGCAATTCAATTCAATTCAAGGAAGTTCAGCGAAGTAACATGTTTTCCAAACACTGAAAGTAAGTATATATTAATTCTATTCTGTTTATACCCTCTGAAAATTATAAAGAATTGGAATAATGACTTTCACAGTGCCTTTCACCGTCAAACGGTTTGTTACAAAAAATGTCATTCGTGGGTCAATACATTGTGATAAAACCATTTGAATAAAGTTCTAGCTGGCAAAGGTCGGCCATGCATCTAGGCACATTGAATAATTATGAGAATGGTATTTCCGGACATAACTTTGCCTTAATAAAATGGAGCTATTTAGGTTACTTTTCTTTTTCTTTTAATACAGAGCATATCTTATGCATATGTTAAGTATACAGTTAAAGAATACTACCTATATAATAATACCCTAGGTTTTCCTTACCTCCCTCCTTCACCATTACCCCGATCCTTTCCCGTGTACCTGTTTTGATGTATGATTACCCATATTACTGTGACAGGCTGACATTCCCATCTCAGGTCCATATTAGCAATTAATCCCTTCACCTTCTTCTGTCACAGGAAACACTGTAACCCCGACAACCCACGATATCGTCTACCTTATTGTCAATGTCTACATCCACCAGGGGCGCTGACCCCTACATCCGCAGATTATGTATTTTATAAAACTTAATACAGACTGGATACCCAGCCAAGGATGCAACGTTATTAAATGTTGCAGCAATGTTCTGGTTGGTTCTGTGTTTGGTTCTTGTTACATTCTTTTAGTGACTCCCAATCATGTCGCTGCAACATACTGCCGTGACATTGCACTGTGACGTTATTACAACATTCTGGTTATGTTCTTCAACCCAAACAGAATGTTTTTATAATGTTCTGTCTTGGTTTCGTCCTAACCTCACCAAAAAATAATGTTATAATAACATTCTGATTTTGTGAGGTTCCAACCTCATCATCAATAACTTAATCGTTACGTGCCTTCTTAGTAAGTAACAAACTGACCGAAAAATAATGGTTGCAGAACGTTTCTGTTACGTCGCAAGCTGGCTGGGTACTGCACTCTTTGGGCCTCCTCGTCAGTCCCCTCCCACTGGTATGACGATACAGAGCCTAAGAGTAGGACTAGGAGTAGGCAATGATGGCTGAGCCACAACGATTTAGTTTTGCACGAACGTTTTTTATATTTCACTTTTTCACTGTAAACAACCTTTACCTTGTTTAGAATCCAAGATGTTGATGAGAAGGTCATGTTCATGTTTACAAACTTTAATCATTCAGTGTATTTCTGCGCCAATGTGCACATTACCTACTTCTTCCGTCCAAGTGTCGAAATGTGAGATATAAGATTTAGCGTTGTAAGAGATGGCAGAGATATTCAAAGGAAAGACCAGAGGGCCAACAACAAAAGAAATAACTGTAGTGCTCCTACATTTAAAAAAGACACGTTATGATTTGAATTTGTATAACCTCAGGGCGTTCAAATTAATTCTATATGTACAACAGAATTATCATGCTCTTACGAACGGCAATGGGCTCTATTAAATTAAATATATCTGTTTGAAAGGAATAACTATTACAGCCCCAATGATTCCTAATTGATTAAACCCACATACTATATTAGACACCCTACTCCTTTAAAATAACTCACATAACAATAACGTGACGAGAGAGGAGGTTTACCAATATCTAGATGTCGGAGACCAGGGAGGAAACGCTTCCACCAATAGAGTGGAAAGGGCGAGGCAGAACAGGTTAAATTGGCAAAAAGGAGTAGCTTGGTTGTGACAGCTCGCAGTAATTATTGCTAGACTTGGCCTTCAAACCAAACGCATGGAGGGAACCACCCTAATTCAACGCTTTGTTGGCTAACAACGCCGTTCGCGGATTCAAATAACTGCTGAATGGCATTTAATTTTCACCTCTCCGAGTATTATTAGCACCAACAGCACCAACCGATTCTTCACGCGTGATTTTCCATGGCCTTCCTCTTCGAATTCGTTTCGCACAGTGTCCTTGAGGTATTTTTGGAAAGGAATACACGAATAGAAAGATAAGGATTGCAAACATAACTCTAGGTTTTACACATTAATAAGGTTTTCGCCTCAGGCTAGAAGCAGGTATTTCTTCAATACATGTTTAGGGCAGATGGGAATGAATTAATCACTGAATGCCAGTGAACGAATGAAGGTAGAGAGGTTTTCCGAAGAAAATCATGGCACTGCAGCTCAATGCATAATGGGACTCAGAGTTTGTATTTAGGCACATGTACAGCTTTTACAGTTTGGGGGAACGTTAGCTTTCCAGAGGATTTGAATTTGCATTGTGTCTATCTCATTACTGTAACAATGACAAAAGAACTGCAATGTAGGTTTGAAATGTAAATAGATGTTCCAGCTCGTTTTCCTTCTAGAAACTTGGCCATACCAATTTAATGAACTGACAAGGGGCTGTTTCCGTCTACCATCAATATAGATTTTGATGGAGCAAGGATGATTTCTTTTGATATGTTGCATGGTTCGAACTACTGTTAAAGGGACTCGTCTACTCTCGCTAGTTTAAAAGAGCAAGTGTTTGTGATTTTGTGTTGGGCGGACTGTCCGGTTACATGGAACATATTATTTAAAATGTCGTTCATTTGTAAGAAGGCACCCAGTTTCCCCATAATTATTTCTCTATTTTGTGCCCTCAAACTCCACTTTATGCCCACCATAACATATATTTGAGATTCACAACTTGGCATGTCAAAAAGACACAGAAACAGCAGTGTAAGCATCTGTCGCTGACATACCCAATACCGGAGAATGACATTAAAAGAGACATAATATTAAATGGTGTGGATTTACGCAATGGATTTACAGGGACCGTTTTGGTTCGACAAACAGCAGGCTATGCAGTCATACCCCTGTACTAACGAGCCGTTCAACCTCCGTCTTTAACCTAGTAGAGCCTTTCCTCCCACCCTCTGAATAATTGATTGGTCATTGTTGTGGTTCTATGTCAGGCTATATGGTTAGTGTAATTCTATGACAGAAAGGTTTTTTTTTTTAAAGAACATGTTTTTGTTATTTCAAATATCATTTCTTGGAATACATTAATTTCTTCCGATGATTCACAGTTGCTGGTATACAAAGTTCAAGATCTATGAGCATTACTGCATCCCGGGTGGAAATAAAACCAGAGGCACGAGTTTTGGGAGAAATTTATAATAAATTTATTTATTATTAAGTAATTATGTAGTATATAAGAATATTGTAATAAAGTAAAAATGGGCGAGGATGAAGTGGGGAAAGTGGGTTGAAATTGTAGGGTGGGTGGGATAGTAAATTTGAGATTGATATAGAGGTATGTGTTGTGGTAATGGAGGATTGTTGATGAAGAAGGAGGAAGTTGGTTGGAATTGTGGGAGAAAAGGGGGGAAATGTATAGTGGTAATGGTTATTTGATATAGTGATTAATGTATGGGAGCGTATCTGGGAAAAGGTACCTATTGCCAATTAATGAGGTCACAAAATCACATGAAACATGGGGAAATGTGTCAGCATTATTCTTATTGTAGAGAACCTACTCTTTCAAATGCTGCAAACCATTTTAAAATATTCCTGATAGAACCTGAGATAAACATGTATGAACCTCCCCACCTCCTTTACATTGAGAACCCCCTATTCCCAATTGCTGTTGTTACTTTCATGTTATGGCGACTTAAAGTTTCTTATGTTTATCAAGAAATAAAGTTTTCTTATTACTGAGAATATTAAAAGTGCCATAACTATTGACAGGAGTGCTTGTTCCACCCACTGTTTTCAGTTTTGAGAAGATAAAAATATTTTCTACATTACCTGTGAAATAATGTTCTTTTCATTTTTTATATTCTTTTTACTGAAACCATGGTAACTAGCTAACCTAAATTTAGCACAAAAAAATATGCTAAAAACGTTCCATTTTGATTTTCCCATGATGCATCGCTTATGAAAATTTTGATTTTTTTAGTAAATGTACATGTCATGAGAATCTTTAGAAAATTTCATGTAGGTCAACATCTTTCACAAAATAACTTAAAAAATAGTTTTTTCCCCATATATTTTATGATTAATGTAACTAAGAGTCAATTTCTGCCAGATACTGCCAGATTTGACCAAAAATTAGCATAATGGCCTATATTGTAAGTAAGATTGCGAAGGAACTTAATATCATAGAATGTTAAAACAAGGAGTAGAAGAATCTCTGGGACTTCAGAAACATTATAAAACGTAACTTTTAGCTGCACGTTAAGTAATTATTTCATAATATGAACAAACCTCCAAAACTAGTGGCCACAGGATGGCCAAATATGTCATTAGGTACCTTTTCCCAAATATGCTCCCGTATGAGAATTCCACCAGGGGGCAGCAATGAACCCACCTGCCACCAATGTGGCCTGTGGGAACAATGATGTGCTGATAATGTATGTAATAACCATATACATATCTTAAGGCATGAGAAAAGAGTTTGTAAGCATAAGCATAAACAGGCTTTTCACATACGAAACAACAATATAAAGTATGAAAAATACTTAAAGTCTCGAGTGTCAGAGTGTCTATTAGTTTGTGGATCTTTCAAGTAGAGAAATGAGTTTCATAGGAATACTATGTTTGTGATTTAGCCACTTAAAGGAGCAGTGAACACCTTTTAATGCAATGAGATCAAAGGCTGAAACATAACGAGCAATTTAATTAGGGTAATAGAATCAACATCAAACTCTTGGTGTAAGTAACTATGCTACGTCAACATATTTGTATTGAGAACAGTAGCTTTAATCTCTGATGTCAGCACATGTCTTTTAACTTTCTTGAAATAAAATTTAACTTCTAGAACATTATCTCTTCACATTGAATAAATGCACCCTTATCCCCAACGCTGCACTGACATAATACAACTGAAATACAGCACTCGGGTACCCCCTAACATTCTTCATTTAAAATATTGATTTTATAAAGTACATTGATAGTTCTCTTCACGCTCTGCTAGGTCACAAGAGGAAATTACTTTCAAAGGTAAATATAACAAAGTTAACATTGTATTTGAGACTCACGTAATAAATGTGTGAAGTATATCGGTCACCTATGCTTCATATGTGCTTTGGTCCTACAAATTGACCTAGAACATATCTATGCAATTATTGCTCGATCTCCTGATTACGCCAAATTAATTGTAAAAGATAGATAATGGCATGCTGCACTCCATTAAAGCACTATTTCATTGACCTTCAAGTATCACGGCATAGGGGTAATTGAACGAAAGTAACACGATGATGCATACCGCTCAGAAGAAACGAGTCTTGGGTTGGCTAGATTTGTTGATGGACGTGGGTGGTGTGGGGGCTTGGAGATTAACTAATGGCTCTGGAGTGTGGTGCTGTTGCTGAGGGGATTAAGTAATTAATAAGGTACCACCTGCACAGGTGGGGAGGATGTAGGTGTAGCGTAGATGTGGGTTACATCTCCAGACGGGCATAGAGGAGAGCGGTCAAAGTCGGTGGTAATTGACAGATTGGACAAACACAGTTTAAAACACATTTGGATTTTTAATCACATTTAAAAGACGCATACTGCGTATACATAAAATTGGTAAGAACATTGGTTGTGATTAAAAAGATTAAAATGACATGACAGGAGTAGAGTTACATCGTCGTTTAACAGGGTTGTTTGTGATAAATGACATCGTAGATGTAGATAATATAAATAGGGCGTGGCGGGCGGGGAACAGCAAAGTCGCAGCAGTGTGTGTAGCTTGGCGGCGCGGAGGAGAAGGCCGGGCCGGGCGAGGGGGCCGGCTTATGTATGGGCTGGTCCTGGGCTGCTGGTTCCTGCAGGTGGAGGCCCCCTGGTGTAGGACTAGAAAAACATAGATGGCAGCACGTATAGGGTTTGTCCCTTCAATTAATCTCAATTTAACAATTAAGGTCCAATTGACAGATTGGACAAACACAGTTTAAAACACATTTGGATTTTTAATCACATTTAAAAGACGCATACTGCGTATACATAAAATTGGTAAGAACATTGGTTGTGATTAAAAAGATTAAAATGACATGACAGGAGTAGAGTTACATCGTCGTTTAACAGGCCAAAACCGCGGCGAGAGCCGCCGGGACTGACGAGGTAACGGGCTTAGGGATGTAGGCCCGAACGGCCGTAGAGGTCCATGTGCCGTGGGCCATGATGTCTTTTTCCGGGGCAGAGGCTGCCGCCAGGTGGGCCCCCGTACGGCGTAAGCTGTGAACTGTAACCGTAGCAGCTACGGGCGAGCGGATGGCGTGAAGTGCGGCCCGCATCACCTCGGTGAGTCGAGGGGCCGTGAGGGGGCGACCTGTAGACGGAAGAATAAACAGGAATGCATTGTCATTAGTGGGGTAAGCAGCCATAGCCGCTCGGTATGCTCGGACCGGGCAGTATGGCGAGCTCGGGACCGCCAGGACCTGAATGGCAGGGATCTGTTGGGAAGATGAGAGAGTCTTAGTGGAGGAGACCTGTACTGTGAGGCCCGCTCGATGAATGCAGACGTCGCGTCTGGATATAACATGGGGGCCAGTAGCTTTGAAAGTCTGCGGGAGAAAGTTAGACTGTCTGAGGAAGGTGGTGACCCCAAAGAGAATGGCGGCCCGGGCGACAGCAGCGTCGGGGCCAGCCATGGCGAGGGCATCACACATGGAGAGAAGACTTGTTTTAGACAGAGGGGGGGCCGGGTGCTCCATGTGAGTAGAGGATCGGGCCACAGCTCGGATAAAAGTTTGTACCAGTGGGGTAGAGAATGTATGGGTCGGTGCACCTGCTCCTGTTAAGAAGGTTTTGGCACCAGATAAGTAGTTCCTTACTGATCTTACATCCTTTAAGGAGTTAGCCAAAATTTGGATGTAGAGCAGGAGATCGTGTGACGATGGAGCAAACGGAGAGGCGCCATATGCGAGCATGAAGGAGAGATATGCCCGGGCTTGGCGCTGGTGATTAAGGCTTGTTGATGGGGCGAAGGCCGCAGCATAAGTCTGGCGCACCTGAGTCCATAGTTGAGACTGATCTGGAAGAGTAATTAAAGGTCAGCGTTAAATAGATGTTTAATAGAGATCGGAGTAATCGGAGTGAGGTTCAGTCGGTGTATGTGATCAGAGGCAATTTTGTCATGAGCAGGGGACGTGTGACGTCTGCTAAGTGCGTCTGCTAGTATGAGAGTTGCACCTGGGGCGTGGACGACCGAGATCTTAATTTGTCGAACCGCCGCAAATAACCACAACTCTCTTGAACAGGCCGCCAGAATAGGGTCTCTGGTGCGGCCTGTGTTGACGGCATGCATCGCTGCCGTATTGTCTGTGATGATCTTAATTTCCACATTTGTGACATGGTGGGGGGTGAGTGTTTTTACCGCTACCACAATGTTTGCTGCTTCCAGCTGCGAGATGTGAGCATTTTCTGTAATGCCCTCAGGGAAAGGGAGGCTGTAGAAGTGCTGGTCTGAGAAACCGCCACCACCACTGAGGCATGCGTCACATTGGATCTCGAGTGACTGGAGTGGGGGCTGGAGTAGTAGTACGCCATTGCATTTCTCTGCATAATCACGGAACCACGCCAGGTCAGCCTTCGTACCTCGGTCAACAGCTGTGGTTCCTGTGAATGGGCATGCTCTGAGGTTCCTTAGTACTCGGGCCATGAATTTTCTGGCGGGGACCACGCATTGAGCTACATGGTTCAATTTGCCCGCCAGGGACTGTAACTCCCGACGGGTGGCTCGCTGCTTAAGCTGCCAGTCGGTCGTTATGGTTTTGAGTTCATCTAGCTTTTGTTGTGGAATGGTGATGGTCATAGTAACCGTGTCGAATGAGAAGCCAAGCCATTCCATGGTTGTACCTGGGAACATGGATTTCTCCGGCGCAATTTTTAGACCAAGTGAACTGCACAGTGCCTCAAACTGAGCGAAGGCCGTCATGGCTTCTGCAAATGTCTTGTGACTTCCACAAAAATCGTCTACATAAGCTAGTATGTCGTGGTGCATCTCCGCCATCATGAAACAGACGGCCACCGACACTCTTTGCTGGGCTGCTGACGAGCCCCTACATCCAAAGGATGGGCATATATCTATAAAGTACTTTTGCCTGTGCATGATGCCCATTAATGGGTAATCTAGGGGGTCGTTTCTTAACTGCCTGTATGCACGGGCTAAGTCTGCCTTCCATAGAAAGGAGCCCGGGCCGTTGGAGATGACTGTAGCAGCCAAATCTGCGACTGTGGGAAGTTTGTATGTGTACTGGCGGCCCTGGAACACGTTCCTTGGGACGCCATCATTTACACTACGTGGGTGGGGAAAGGAAAGGTCTATAATGACCCTCCTGTCCGCAGAGTCTTTCTTTGGTCTTGTCATAAGAGGGCTTATTTGACACCATGAATCAAAGGGGGGCTTATCGAACGGTCCCAGGAGGGCACCTTTATCAAGCTCTTTTTCAATAAACCTGTCAACCTGTTCCATGTGCGCCCTAGCGCTGTGATGGTTTTGCAATGTGGGTTCTGGAAGTTCGGGGGAGACATAGCCTCCCGGCCAGCCATACTTCAGATACTCAGTGATTTCTTTATCAGGGTAGAACTCGAGTCTGCGATTCCATTCTGCGTGGTTGAGATCTGATGGGATCTCTACCCTAGCACTCAAATAATTGGGAAGAGCGGTGTTCCTAACCGTTTCAAACAATTTCATGTGATTTGATGCGAGGGCTCGGGCTTCCTGAGTCGGGTGGGGCCATTTTTCATCAACAATATGAGCGTATTGGAATGGACCCACCTCATGAATTTCACTGTACTCAGGGCTTCCGTCATCGTACTGGCGAGCGTCCCCGACCGGGCTGATTTGGGAGATTTGTCCCGTGAAGAGCTGCAAGCCTGGGTCTCGAGTCTCGCCATCACGCCATGTCGAGTGGAGTACGCTCCGGTTGACCTGGACTTCTATGCTGGTATCAGAGATGAGTATATCAGTGGGAGTATCAGAGATATCAGTGATGTTATCAGTGGTAACAGTGGTATCAGTGTCATGTGCTTCATTCATCAAGCATTGGTTACTTTCAGCGTGAGTAGAGGCTACAGGGTGGGTTTTTGAAGTTACTTCCCAAACCCCGGGGCCGAGTCTTTTTGAGTGGTCGGCTTCTTCTTATACTCTTTGGACTTACAGTCTTTTTCTGCGTGCGGTAGGTAGGAACATTTGTTATAGATGCAATGAGCGCATATGTGCAAATACCTAAACCCGTTCACAATGTGGTGGGCCTTGTTGCTACAGGTACCTGCGTTGAAGTGGCGGCAGGGGGGGGCCGGCTTCGCGTTCCTGACCTCAGGTGTGATGTCGGTTAAGGTGTCGAACGTCTGCCTGTCTGCGCCCGCTGATTCCGTCGCCCTGCCGCCTCTCCTAACCTGTGACAACTTTAATCTCAACATGTCAATGCGGTACGTATCATCCCATGACAGTTTGCCCTCTGATATTTGTGAACAGACCTCTTCTGACCAGAACCTCACGTCCTGCCAGTCATACAGGGCCGCATCCTCATTCACGCATTCTAAGTGGTGAAACATATCTCTGAACTGGTCTCTATCAGTGTCTTGATTATTCATTAGCCGAATGAAGCCTAGGTTATATTCTGCTGCATTAAGTTCTCCTAGCGAGGTCTTTACCTTTTTGGGGCCTCTTTGAACAAAGGAGTGTGCAAACTTCTTACCATTCGAGTTAAGGGGGGCCAGCGTCGCCGTGAGTAGGCTGGCTACCCTACCCTGAAGGTCTTGGTCGTGTTGTATCTCCTGCAGTGTTGTCGGTAGCTCTGCATACTCCGGTCGGTGAGCAGGCCTGTGGCGCGCCGGTGTCTGCGGGGGATATGGCGCCGTCGTATGTCGTGTTCTGCCATGGCGGTCGTGCCCGGCATGTGGCCTGTCCGAAGCGTGTCTCCTCCTCGGGGAGACCACGAAGGACTGGTCCGCGAAGCTCTCACGCAACGTGGCGGGGTCGTCCGCCACGCTGTCCGGTGGGTTGTAGTGGTCCCGGCGTCGGCCATGCTGTCCGTCAACACGAGCTGGAGAGGGGGCTGCTGGAAATTTCTCTGAAATAACAGTTAGCATTTTGTTCATTTGCGACATTTGTTCATGTATATCGTCTATCGCCCTTGCATTATCGGCCACCGTTCGTCGCTTTTGCTGGCGGGGCTGCGGGGAGTCCTGCCGGTGTGACGCCGGGGACTCGGGGAGGTCCGTCGGTTGGGTCCGCCTCGTAGTGCGGCCTCGGCCGCGTCCTCGTCCCGTCATGTCAAATTATCTGGTAATAGTAGTAAACTTCTCCTCTGCGCAAACAGCCAGCCTTTAGAAATGTTCAGTGACTTACTATATCAGTGGTCAGTGGTCAGTGGTCAGGGTTCACCGCACGTGGTCACGTTACGGAACAGCAAAGTCGCAGCAGTGTGTGTAGCTTGGCGGCGCGGAGGAGAAGGCCGGGCCGGGCGAGGGGGCCGGCTTATGTATGGGCTGGTCCTGGGCTGCTGGTTCCTGCAGGTGGAGGCCCCCTGGTGTAGGACTAGAAAAACATAGATGGCAGCACGTATAGGGTTTGTCCCTTCAATTAATCTCAATTTAACAATTAAGGTCCAATGTAGGTTCCTTGAAGATCTCCTTAGCATAAAGAGTCTCATGATGATGTCTTTTAATGTTGTACTTCTTTTAATTAATATTTGGACAAAGCATCTTTGCTGTGCTGCATTAGTTTATAACTCGACGGATATTTGTAACGGATGCGTTTATCCTTGCATAGAACTACCGTGACTATTAGTATTATGCAAACAGCATGCCTCGTTGGTTCAATCTCATACTCATATTCATCATCACTCTTCTACACTGTAATATATACATGTATAAAGATCTTCGTACTACTGCTTGTTGATTCAAATGTTATTTTTCATAAGAAATGCTCTTACAATAGCTGTAGTATTGGTTATTCAATGTTAATAGGCATTTGTACATATGTGGTTATATGTGTCACTGTACATATAGAAAATAACTAAAATAAGCAAACAACAATAACAAACTACAACCAAAAAACACTGTTAGAATATACAGTCTCTCAACAGAAATTTCCACAAGCTACAGTCAAGTCTAGACCTCATGAAAGAGTGACAGATTTCAGTTTTGCATGTCGACACTTCTTTAGGCGAGAAAGTTTGAGCCTTGAGTCGGGCCCGGTGCGCTATATTCTGCAGGGGCGATGAAAGAGGCGGGCTGGAGGAGTTTAAAGCGGTTAATGTCGGGCTAGGAACTGTGTCTCCTCTTTCCGTCTTTGACTCCTTCTCTGCCTCTGATGAACGACCCAGTAAACGGCGTCTATCCCGCGTCTGTCCCGCGTCCTACTCAAATGATTCAGGTCTTGGAAGTGTTGCCGAACTTTCAAGTGAAAGAGGGATATCCAGACAGTGTAAGGTATCTAAAACTGGAACTGCATGGCTCTTGAGATTGTTTCACAAGTTGTGTTTGAGGATTTTCTCGGCAAGATGCCAACTTGCACTATTTATTGATATTTTGAAGTGCTCATCTCATTTATAGATAGGTGGGGAAGTGATCTGCACCCAAAACTCAAGTATGTGTGCAGGTTTTGGTCGTTTTTTTTTGGACAGATTTCCACCCGGCCAATATTTTGAATCTCACACTCACAGTTCTTTATATAGTTTAAAAAGAGATCAACATGTATAATGTTATAACCTTCTATGGGGTGCGAGGTACATGTATCTTTACGAAAGCGGAGCGGAAAAACCACGACATGGGCAGGCCCGTAACTAGGGGGGTAGGTGGGGGTGGCGCGCCACCCCCCCACAGAGGAACTTTGTTATAAAAAGTTCCACCTTTCCCTTAAAAAATAACTGTAATCTCCCTAAAAAATTGGAGAAAATATTGAAAAGTTCCACTCTGGGAACCTCGCCACCCCCCTTTTTATTCTAAAATTACTCAAATTATAAGCAAAAGTTCCACTTAGGGATTTTCGCCACCCCCCCACCACAGACCCTGGGTACGGGCCTGCATGGTTATATCAGCTTACGTTCCACTAACCGGGAATGCCAAGGTTGGTGTTATAATCAAACCTAAGTCCTTTCATTTAAAGAGGGCTTTTTTTTTGTCGAGGAAAACTTAATTACGATAAATGTGCAGACAGTTTCTCTCGCCATTGCTGCTACACCGATGTATGTTTTTCTGGTCGTGCGCAAAAGCTAAAGACTACAATTCAATTCTAAATGTGATCATGGTGGGGTTTTAACTGGCCATGGACAATTATGGTTGATTGCCTCCAAATCAACTGCCATTCAATGCTACAACAATTTACGCCATCGGTGAAGGAACATGTTTTTCCCAGCGGTGTGTGATTCACTTACAACAATAGAAGTAATCAACATGCTTAATGCCTTTAAAATCTTAAAAAAGTAATTCCAATACAAAGAGAAAGAAGCGAAAAAATAAACCTTTTTGTGTAGTCTCACCAATCCCTCTCGTCCCATGATATCTCCTTGTGCAACAATGCAATATCTTATGTATCGATACATACTTGTAGTTGACCTGTTTAAAAGCATTAGAATAATCCTATTTATCCTCTACCAATTATGGAAGTGGATCTACCGCGCACCATAGGATATCTGCCTACGAGAGAGCCATTATATATATAGACCCAGTTAATGAGAATAGTCCACAGCAATTCCAACCAATGTCAAAATCAATAGAATAAAAAAAAATACCTTTAATCTTAGCTATGAGGAATTGAAATGCGCCGAAATGTATTTCTGTTAAAATCAAAATCATTTCAACACTTATATTGGATTTGGTGTTTGAGCTAGAAATACTCCTTTAAAGACGTTATCCATTGCGGTATGATAGGATTAGTCTGGTAGGGTGGTAATTATCGCCATATAGGCAACACTGACTCGGGTGGGCGTGTGATATACTGTCCTGTATTGTCTGACGTCAACTCTGATTATCACAAATCTCTTGGCATTATATTGTGGCAATTCGTCACTAAAACAGTGTTCATATTGTCACAACCATTCTAAGGTAAATGTATATAAAAGTATTTATTTATGTTATAAATGTGTGTGTTTGCGCATGGGCGGATGGGGGGGGGGGGAGTTCAGGGGGTCCTGGACCCCTTTACTAGAAAAAAAATAGTGGAAAATACCGACAAATTCGCACCATTTTAGTACTTAGCCTCTACTCTTACACCTCCCCCTCCTCCTTTTGGAAATCATATACCCGGACCACGCTGTGTGCGTACAAACCTCAATGATTATTGGTGAAGGAATCTAGCATTTCACAAAGCTCAGAAAAGCTCGGTTTACCAGTTAACGAGTAGGCCCTATTGACAAATACGAACTGTCTGACTAATTTGCATTCCAATCCATTGCTGTCACGGCTATATTTTTCTTTTTCAGTGAATAATATTCCTGTTCCGACTCGTCTCCGAAAACTTCAAGTTTGTTTCTGTAACCATAATGGCACCTGTCAACGACTAGACGAATACTGACATTATATAAATGCCAGCAGATTTAGTCTCTAGAGACTTCAGGTGCTTTGGCAGGCGACAATAATTTAATCATTTGATGAAAACTGCATTTCCTCGTTGTCTCTTATTGTCGTGGATCAGGCGCGTTTGGTTAAATAATAAGGAATATGCCAGAACGCATTACTTACATTGTCAACAGGAATTCCCCTGGCGGATTACATAAAAGAAGAAGGCGGGAGACAAAGATGTAACTTGTCCATGGCATTTATCAATGTATGAACCAGTGAGGTGTATTGTATACTTCCCGTTGTAGACGACTTGTTGCAACTAAAGCTATCTTCACGCTATTTCGTATCATGCTATTTTCACAAAATCAATATCCCTTTCTGTTTTCCTCTCCTAAAAACTGACTTAATTAGGGATGGACTGGGCTGGCAATTATATACATCTTACTAGATTAATATACGATAACCTAAGCGGAGAACCTAAAGGCATAGTGTAAAGTCATGGACTTCAAGAATATGTATGCTGAATTCTCTAAAAGCTTAGTGTTAAATCAATCACATAAGGGTATATAATTGTACAAGCTGAATTCACTAAAGGTCATTGATCGAACTGGCTATGTATGTGACGTTTTGTATGCAACATCAGATAACATATTATATTAGATAGAATGCCACCTGAATATAGATGAACTATGTAAGTGACAAGAACCAAAGTGATCTTTTCATACATTGCTCAGCGTATTACAGTAAGCACAAGCACAATATTGCCAATATGATTCAGACAAAATGAGCGATGTCGTGTATATATATATGTATGTGGTATACAATGCATGCGTCAAGCAAAACAATTCCCATCTCTGGTTACTAATCGTCAAATCACAAACTGTTGCAAACCTGAATAAGTCAATTCATGCAACATTATCTTTGTGTAAATAACGAAAATTGCAGCTATCAATGGAATGTCGTGCAAATAGGCAGCACCAGATAAGCGACATCTTGTGTACAGGGCGTAAATATACGCGACATGCTTCAAATTTCCATGCCCATATACTACTTATATAATTAGATATTGGGATGCATATTTGTTTTAGTCAATTCACTCCTATTTGCATCCATATTTTTCACAAATCCACCCATTTTTCCCTTGATATTAGCCTTAGAGCTTATGGTTATAACCCCGTCGGAGCATCCTTTCTGTGTGGGGGGACACCATTAATATTGATATACAAAATATGACAAGGCCAATATGAACTACCTTCATGGTCCTATAACCCAACAGGGAAGCAAACTGCTGTAACCAATGTCAAGGAAAAATAACTCCGTTAGTTTGGGACGCCAAACTTCTGTTAATTCCAATGATTCCTTATGAAACAGGCCACTAATGGGTTACCCAACTCCTGGCCCATTGGGTTACATAAGACATGAAGCCCAGGGATAATAAGATTAAACCCACAATCTGCCCCTGCAGTCGTGAACTGAGTGTCTGTGACATCACATCCGGAGACTGTGTCTTCCTGGGAGACTCTTCAAGCAGAGGTGTCTTGTTTAATCGGGGTCCACTCTTCAAGCAGAGGCATCGTTCTTAATCGGGGTCCCGCGCCCCCCAGCGGGAAGTAATCGAATAAGGGCGCGATTAACTAACACCAATCTCCTATTTTTTTCGCATTTTCATTTTTTTCTCCTATTTGCTCATATCATGAAGTCTCTGACAAAATAAAGGTTTTAGCACAGCGACACTCGTAAAAGGACATTTGTGAACAGTAATTGTGAAGCCAGTAGGAGAAAATACATCGTATGGCAAAGGTCTAGGGTGCCAACCAAAGAACATTCACATACATAATTTTCATGGTCAAAATGTATCGTGGATTTTCTCTGGGCAATTTTTTTGTATCTTGTACCCTAAAACACTCCCCACGATAAATTTTTGTGTATCGTGAATGTTTGTTGATGGCACCCCAGGTGGGCAAGAAGGTGCATCATTATCTGCGAGCACGCAATGTAGCATTCAATTTTTAGATCAAGAATGACTACTTTATTACTTGGTTGAGTCTCTGTTTCGTTGTTTTATCGAGAATATAGCCGTTTACAAATTGTAATATTAGGTTGGAAATAGATTATCCGTGTACCTGCAATATTCTTTTCCTGCTTCTTTACTTGACTCAAAAAAGAGAAAATAAGAGACTTGGCAAGAAATCAGGCAACGGGAATGGAATCGAGGGTGTGTCTTTGGGTTAGGGTTGTTCCATTAGATATCGATGACAATGACTATGGAATAAGCTGCGCGTTCCCATGCCTTTCGTTTAAGATGGTTTGCGAATGGATGCACTATACAGAAGTCCCTACAAATCCAGAATTCATTCACCTAGCCTTCATAATCCATGGGCTAAATACCCATCAGGCCGATTTTTACCATGTGAAAAAACAGCGCTAAGGGATAAAAGCTTACAGAATTATTAGCTGAACATTCTTTTGTCAGGAACAAAAAGCATATTGAAGTAGATAGCAAGGAGAATTAGAAAAATAAGTGGAAACAGTTAATACATTTCTTATATTTTACTTAGTTATTTTGCCCTATAGGAAACTCCAAAGATAAAGGACAAGGTCTCATAATTGGTACATGATGTGGCCTTCCCAAGGGTCCCAGAGATGGGGATAGAGAGCGGGGCAGGAGGTAAAAACTATAATTGTAACCATGTGCTATTTTTTTTTTTTTTTTTTTTTTTTTTATTTCAACATCTCTCCAAATTCATGAAGTTCTTCCGACGTTCGTGAATATATACATGATGATATAATACAATGATGATACATAAATGAACATACACATTGGGGTATCCGATTTCACATTCATTAATTACAGTGATTACATAAAAGTTCCAAATTCATCATTTTATAGCTTTCTTGAATATACACATATTCTTCGATTTTTGTACACTTTCACTTAACTCATTCCATAACTTTACTCCCCTATTTGCGCAAAGATGCTATCTATAGTCGGTCAGTGCAACTACGTGATTTACATATACACTTGTTTTTGTTGTTGTTGCTTTTCCTCACTGATATGATATAATTCTTAAAGCTTACACAAAATCTTTAAAGGTCATAATACGTCAAACATTCCCCATGGAAAGCATGAATCCCGCATCCTTGACGAGAGAAGACCATGTTTATGATGTGATACCACTTACATTATTAAACATAATTCACTGTTTCCAATATATTAAGCGTGTCCCTACATCATGCTCCAACGTAAACAATTCCCTAATGTCCTGCCTTTGTTTTATGACACGAGCCGATTTAATTGGGCAAGAAGTGGAAATCCCAGATGGTCGTAAAGCCATTTGTAACACAAAAAAGTCAACGCTGTTATTCATAGACATTACTGGTTGTAAAAACAACCATTTTATTTCTGACGGGAAAAAGGGACGTAACTATGGTTTATTCAGCGGATAGGAATCGTCGGGTTACATTTAGATGCATCCCCCGGTACAATGTGCTGTATATGGAGGTATAACGAGCACATAACGAGAGATAAGGAGAGCAGGGAAATAAAGTCAGCAGGAGCAATTGGATTAGATTCCATAGATTTTTCCATAAAATATACAGATGGTTGCCTCATGGCAATGAGGTTGTATCTGCATTATGTATATTTGTTTGAATGTATGTATGTATGTATGTATTTATTTATGTATGTAGGCCTATGTATGTATCTATGTTTATATACCGTGTCCTATAAAGAAACACTAGACCTATAACACCTTAGAATGACAATGTAAAAAGGGAATTTAAGTACCAACTAGACATCTATTACTAACGCTATCTTCCGAGCGAGAAATCAAGATACGGCCACCTTCAGAACTACCCCTTTCTCAGACAAGAGGTAAAGAATTGGACAGTTTTGATAGAAAAGGTGACATGGGGGTCAGGAGCCCACCTGGATCCTTAATTGACAATATATAATCCCAATTAACGCCCCATGCATCCCTCCCATTTTCATACAAATGTGTGAATGACGAATCTAAAGAACAGACACTTTTTAAATTCAAAACGTGGTTTTGAAAAAGTTTCAAGCAATGGAATCAACAATCATAAAATGCAAAGAAACAACAGTACATCGCTATAGGGCATATCACTACAACTTCTCCTTGGCAAGGAGAGCGGCGAGAGTGAGGTGTGAATGAAGGCTGTTCGTCGAATGACATTTCTCGCGGTGGGCTAGCTAGAGTTGTAAATATTTAACGAGCGGCTGGTCGGCTGATGAGTGGTACTGGACCGGCTGACGACACCCGACGCTCGTTTAAACCCCTCTCTGCTCCAGCCTCCTTCGCACCTCGCACTTCCCGACGGCCGTTCCACCTGCCGCGCTTACACCCGGGTAACTGGAGAAAAACGCCACACGCAGCAGTAGAAGTACATAGATTAGATCTATTTGTACAAAAGACGTTTTATGGACTTTCACTGCATGTAGTACATGTTAGCGTCTTTCTGCCGATGCATACTGAACTGGCTAATGGTATAATTGATCTGAATATAAGTTTTGCCTTTAAACAATTGAAATGTAGCCTCTAAAAAGGGAGGGGGGGGGGGGCGCTCGCCCCCTGCGCCCTCCCTAAACCCGTCCCTGTAAATTATGTACGAGACGACCTCCAAAGTCTCAATCCTTTCAGTATACCCACATGTGGCTTATTGTCTGTGTCATGTTAAATGGTGAATAATGTTGTGTACATGATAGGGCTATTACAAGTCGAACGCACATGAAGTATGTTGTACGCGATGCACTTCAAATTCCCATTTGTTTATACTACTTGCACCTTGTGAACCATAGCGTGTACAATTAAGTCAATCCATACATATATCGCGTACGCAGTAAATTATATGCACGGTCGCTGAAGGCGCGATCGCCAACCGTCGCCAAGATCTCGTCGAGACGGGCGGTATTCTCGACGAGTCGAGAAGTGGGTGACGGTACGTCGCCGGCCTCAGGAAGCGGGCCAGTTAAAGGGGGAGGGTAAAGCCCGCCGTTAAGACGGGTAGTAAAGGCCGCTCACGTCCCCATTTCCGCCTCCTTTCCGGCGAGTGGAGAGTGGAGTGAGAAGGAGAGACGACCGACTGAATACAAGGTCTCTGCTTGGAGATTATAAACGTCAAGACTGTAAATAGGCATTAACTATGTACGCACCAAGGGGAGCACCAATTCATGCTTCTCTGTGTAAATTATGCGGCAGACCAACAAAGAGATTAGACACGAGCGTCTAAAATCGAAAGAATTCGTCGGTAATTTATGTGCTGCCTCGATAGTATTAATTCAACTTTCAAGGTCAACGCAAACAAAACGATAATTGGGTCTAGAATAATGGAATAAAGGGTTAAATTATAAGCTATCATAGTATCAGTTTAGCATTGCATCCTGCATATCACGCAAACACAGACATCACAGTATTACAATGAATTGATGGGTATATGGTATAGTCATGAAACAAAATTGATTATCCTAATTGATGCCTGAATCTATGCTCTGTACTTTATAGAATACCCAAATGTACGGCATGTGACTCGTTGCCATGGTTTCCACCAGCGGAGCGGGCGATAAAACAGGTCAGCATCAAATTTTATTTTACTTGGTCGGTACGATGATTGGTGGCGATACGTCTTCATTTGCCTGCGTCTCACGGGAGGGCGCTGCAAACGCCCGGCTTACTCCTGTCACCGCCGCTAGGTGGCACCATCCCTCCCGGAGGCCGATTCTGCGCATGCGCAACCTAACCCCCTGAGTCGTGAGATAAAAAAGGAATAGGCACAGAGGGGGAGAGAGCGACTTGGAATGGGGGAAAGAAACGCCGATTGTGGGTGGGGATAGGGAGGGGGGAGTTTGGAAGGGCATCTTAGTAAACAACTATGGCAGTGTGTAGCTGTACAGTATTGTGAGGAAAATAGGTCTAAATGCAAACAAAACAACCTGTTTTGCCACCTAAATGGGCCGCCAGAAAATGTAAAGGACTGAATGTATGATGAATCAGTTCCCGTGAAAATATAAGGAGCACATTCTTCCTCATCTCCAATGCAATAAACGTTTTGAAAAAGTAAGTTTCCAACTGCTCTAAAGAGTAGCATACATTTCTCACTGCATCACTTTCTTCATGTCAAATGCCAGCTTTCCAAAAGGTCCATACAAAGCAGAATGAATACGAAAAGGTCACGGCGTCTACCGTGGTCTATAGATAGGAAAAACTGTTTTACATTGCAATTATCGTCCATGCAGAAGATAAACCGCAAGGATAGGTTCATTCTTTTGACAGGATCTATCTCATTAGTTGATGAAAAATAACTTATTTACACCGTACGTCAGAGCTCTGTAGTTGTATCACAAAGGCATAATATCTTGTTTGCAGCACAATCTACTGAATCTTGATCATGAGAAGGGGTTAAGGAGGATTGCTTATAGAAAGCAGAGAACGTTATGGTTATGACAGACTGATTCCCAAGCCCATCCATTTTGTGTATCCCTTAAAATAAAAAGGGTAGTAATATATGACATCATATGGCATATGGCCTGAACTATTAGATAGGGAAGATATCTTTGGGATTCTAAAGCTGAAAGAATTATATCCATATTCTAATAAGAACAAAACTTCGAAAAATAAAGTGACCATGCAAATGCAATGCATCAGAGTTGAAAAGCGGTGGGAAAGTGAATAGGGTTTCCTCTTTACTTCTGTGCAATATCTCTATCGCCAAAGTAACATTATATAACCTGTATGGTTGTTTGTGCCAAGGATATCACACGTGATGTAAAATGTTAGGTACGTAATGTCAAAGCATACCGAACACCCCTTCAACAACAGTATGGTTCCAAATTGATTAGGTCAGATGTCGAAATTCAACCGTCGCGGCTCTTAAAACATTAGTTCTGCGACCAATGAATTCTGTTATGGTACTTATACTCTATCAAGTTATGCCAAAACCAATATTCACAGTTTTCCCTTGTATTCGGAGATGTGAGTTCAATATCTGATAGTTGCGCCATCCCACCCGACTACCAAAAACAGAGAACTAACTAGAATTTACTTCATCCTAGCTTTGGAGATCCCTATTTGAAATATCCAGTGAATTAATGAAAGAGAATAAACACGATCTTGCATTCATCGTCTCCCTTTCAAAACCATGATTATCTTGTTAAATAAACACTGACAAACAGTTGATTTACAAAGTTTTAAGGATATGACTATATGGCTTTTAACTGCAAATATGGACGCAAATAAGTGTTGATCATTTCACAGTCCACCCACGGATGTTCTAAACCGGGTTATCAGAATATTATCATGAGAGAAACACCGCTGTTTTTTCTGCCAGTAATTCCGTGTCACTCGATGATCCTCATGTAATATACGCCCCCAGACCCCTTCATTGCTGACCAGGCTCTTTTGGCCGACACAAGTCGTTCTTAGAGGCCGTGTAGGGGGCGCTATGTGGCCTCCCGGCGGGCCCACAGGACGCCCACGTCGGACGCCCGCGTCTATGGCCCTTTCCACTAGACTACTTTGTCACTTCTGTCCATAGATATGCTGCGTAGGTGTCTGATATACAAGTTTACGAGGTGGTCCATCCAGTTCTGTGCAAACTGATGCTCAATCAGCATGAGAACCATAACCTCAACAAAAATAGGCTGGTGATTTGTAGATAAAATTAAACCTTCTGTAAATTCATTTTCCAGTATAATGATTTGTAATGTTACACAACACGTGATGTTTTTGCCAACTATATCGTACCTGTTTTCTACCAACATTATCTTGATTCAAGCTATACTTAATGTTAAAGAATTACATTTATTCGAATACTTATACAGGAAACAAACGATGCTCTACATTGTCGGACCAATATAGAATATCCAGATAACACTGATGCTCGAATACCATATGGACTGCTACACACCCAAGTGGGAGTAGATTCTGTTTACAGAGTCAGGAGTTTCTATCACAAAGTCTGACATACAGGAAGTATAGATCATGCCTGTATATTCCATCTGAGACCACAATTCAGTGTCTCCATAATTGTGACGTCACGACAGTAGTAGCCTTATAATTTTGTCTTTATAGGTGTCTATATTCTCAGTCGTGCCTTTTATGAGATGCGCTTCGATGGTTTGTAAGGAATAATTTGATCTAGTGTGTACTTTCAATTTTATTTGTTTGACTCTTAATCCAAACCGAATTCATTGCTCACTTTCCATTATTTCAAGCTCTCAGTAGACACTTTCTGATATAGGCATTGTTTGCTGTCCTAAAATGGTAGCTGACTGGTCTTTATTAAAGGTTTCTGGTTTTGGTGTCTCAAAATCGCAACAAAGGAACTATTTTCGACGGAATTCTGTACTTTAGTTGACAATTCTAATGATTCAATGCATATAATTATGAATACTCTTGTATCCACAGTAGTTTGCGCATTTAAAAGTTCTTAAGATAAAATCCTTACTCTCTGACAGTACATTATCTCTATCTTATTTAAATCTTGTTATTTTCTCTCTTTCCTCTTTGCTCCTCATTCCCTGTGACTTTACGCATGGTCAGGTACCTTTTACTTTTGTATGCCTCAATGCGTTGTGCCATAATTACACAGTCAATCCGCTACACTTCACTCCCTCCCTCCCTCTCTGCCGTTTGTCACATTCACCTCTCAACGAACGTTCTTCTCTCATCTAGTCACCTCTCTCTGTATTCATCATTCCCCGTCGGACTCTAACTTTAATTCTTCATTTGTATGTCCCTTCGCACCTCCCTTTCTGACACATAGTAGTTATAAGTGCACTGTGGCTTCTAAACTGCCAATAGAATATACTACTGTCAATAGTGATATTGCTACAATCATATCAAAACCTGTGAACATATAATCAACTTCACAAACGAAATCACCTTTTATTTATACCAGTTACACATACATAAGAAGATAAAGTAAGAATTTATATGTTTTCTGTCCACGGCAAAAAGAGATCTTGGGTTTTGATTAACTTTTAATCGAGAATCTTCGAAAAAGCTGAAGGTTTTTAATGAATACAGTTTCTGGTCCTAATCAGTCTCGCCTGCCCTCCCCTGCCCTCCCTGCGTGCCTGGGACTGTTTGGCCTCCTCCCGACCAGACAGGTACAGCCCCTGCCATAGTGTAGACTATAATGGCCACGGTTCAGGTTTTACTGAAGGTCGGTCCAAGACGTGCAGTTTTTGCATAGGGCTGTGAAAGGCAAATGTAAATGTGTGCAACTGCTGGGATGAATGGTGTCATGTGTAATAAAAGTAAGAAAACATTCGGAAAGTTAAATTTCAGCAGTCAAATAAGTTAACAATAAAAAACTGCTATGGTTTGAATATGTGCGCGCGCACACACACACACACACACACACACACACACACACACACAAACATACGCGCACACACACACACACACACACACACACATATATATATATATATATATATATATATATACAATTATATATAATATACATACTAGCTCTAGTATGAATAATGCTTTTTCAGCTGTTTGTGAAGTGCTCTGTTGCGCACACTGGGTCCATTGTTTGAAGATCTTCATGAAAACACATTAAAATTAGCTAGACTCCATGAACTGATATTGAAGCTTTCGTTTGGTCAGGTAGATTGCAGCTGACTCAACAGCAACAGCTGTCACAAAAGCTACCTTCCATTTTATCCACGATAGTTTCTTTTTCAAACCGAAACATTACCATAAATTACTCTTTGTACAACCATGATTGGAAAACTAACAGCTGATTAATGTAAAAGTGTGTTTAAGATTATTTTAATTTAGTTTGGACGTGTCTTAATATAAGTAGTACAGAACTACTACATATTCTATCGGGACAGCAAAAGGTATTAATTGGCACAGCCTGTTTTCCCTCTGAACATTATCCAAATATGGCTATTGGATGATAGTGTACGTTCTCTCTTCCATACTTACATATTTTCCGGAATACAATGAATATGAACTGTATGTGCCTCAGGTAATTCATATGGTAGTACACGTTACAAATAAAGCGACTTCTATTATAAACTAAAGGCACTTTCACCTCAAATCAAACATTAAATTACAGGCGTTGATTCACTTTTTCTGTTAGACAGTCTATGAATATTGAAATACTATATTTTTTTTTTTGGTGATATCTTAAGGTTTATTCTATGCAAAATATAAAGGGAGATTTCATGCTCTGGGGCAACATATAAAGCACAAAATAGCGTACTGCATGGTCATAGTCGTCGTTTCTGCTGTCTATGTCAAATCTCTACTTTCTACTATCCATCCCCGCTGTAGGCTCTTTCTATACAGGCCCATCTTCCAATTTGTTTGTTACATGTGTCTCTTCCCAACGTTTACAAGTACTATTACCCCTCCCCACCCCCTACATCCCCAACTTCCCCTCAATAACACCCCTACCTTTCCTCACACACATACACACATATATACTGCAGTCTAGTTGCTCCCCTGCCTCCCATCCCCTCACATTGTGGGATGTGTCAGTTCCTCTCCCACCATTACTCCCGCCCCCCACCTTCCGCAGGTGGCACCTATTCTGCCATCAGGCGTTCAGACAATCAAATTGACTGTGTGGCTCTATCAGGGTGCTAAAGGCTGGGCCGACAAGTACCGCCGCTGCTGCCAGGTCCCCACGCGCCTCGTGTTTACACCGTCCTCCACCAGAATGGCCACGTTTGAGGATACTAAAACACGTTGTGATTATTTGTGCAGGCTGAATGAACAATACAAGCATTGCTTTTTGTGTTACGTTTCATATTGGAAATGCTACATGGAAATCTTTTGTTTGACTAAATCGCCAATGTTTTTGCTAATAATTATGTTTATTGATAATATCGGTCTAAAATATGTCTAGTTCCTTATCCAAAGGTGCTAGGGCCTTTGATGTAAGCCTGTATACGTTGTTTTTTTTAAATCTTTGGCCGTATTAATACTATGTTGGTAAACTTCCCTAACTATTGTAATCAATACTCCTTTAGGCTTATATATGTCGACGAAAATGTTGACATATTAAGGAGAGTATAGAGTGAATGATCATAATCTGCTTTGGGGAGAAAAATCATAGCACTAGCAGTGTTTTCTTAGCCTAAGACAGCATTTTCTGTCAACCCCTCTCAGCCATTTTCTATTTCCCTAGCGTACCCATATATTCTAAAATGTATGCTGTTTTGCACCATAGCAGCACTATGCGGAAAAACTGAATGGAACGCAGAGTCGATAAAAAGTAGCTTTAAGGCACCTGGGAGTACTGCTTCAATACAATTGCATAGAAACCATTGTGTCTATAAAGAATTGTCGCCATCAAATTGATACGAGTATGGACTCTCTCCCCACTGTTGTTAGGGAGGAGCGTTTCTATTACACTTCCGGTCACGTGTCACGCAGGTGGGTCACATGACTCGATCTGTATTGATTCGAAAATAATCTTATTTGTGGCAGGGGAGGAGGAGGAGGGACTGGCGGCGACGGGGAGCGGGGAAATAATGGTGTATAAATGTGATTAACCCAGGCCCCGACACGCGGGAATTGACAGGAGGGGGTGGCGGGCCTGTAGGGGGTCTGTAGGGGGCCTGTGGAGGAGGGGAGGGCGGTATGAGGACTTAGGGGACTGTAGGGCCCAGGCACTAGGGGAATGACGGGTAGGAGAGGTGGGAAATGCCTTATAGACTAAGGCCATACCAATACAATACAAAGTCGCAGAACCTAAAGGGGTTCCAAACAAATTGGTGGGATCCTCAGGGGATTAATACACAATGAAAATGTTCATCTTGTAATGTTATATAGTCCATGAGAAATCCTTATTCATAAAATAAACGTCCAGTTCAGTTCATAATTTTCCAAATTTGAATTTGATTATTGTATTGCCTAAATCGATTGATAGAGAAATGTTCGACCATTTGTAAAACGCTAATCTGCCTCTCCGACTAAATTATCACTAACAATACGATAACACCATTCACAGCCCATTCTCCCGTATCCATCCTTAACATGATAACCAACCCATGATTATAATTTCTGAAGCAGCAAGGGCGAGGGAAATCGTTCAACGAGACTCATTGCTACGTTGAAGAACCTAGAACATCAGTGGTCCTCCGACGTCACGTGGCAAGCTCTCGTTACTTCGCGAGATCTGCTCCCTAACACAGTGAGTCCCACCCCAAATCGCCCCCAACCTATACCTTGTAAGGGGATCTCGTAACAGACCCTATTCTGCCGGGAATCGCCGAGATTTGGCGAGATTCGGCCCAGGGGACGAGAGGGTAGCTACTTTAAGATCGATGACCAGAGAATCTGAGTCTGTTTGGAAATAAAGTAGTTGACCTGGACGGTGAATCTCGTAAGGTTGGTTGCTGACGTACTCACACTTCTCCAGAATTCTTCCACATCTCTGTGTCTCACTTTGATGGTTATTTTGATGTCTCTCCTACCCCACTTTGAATCAAAAAGGCTTTTGTGAGAAAGATTATCTCGTATTGAGGAACACATGTCTTTTTTGTAATCATATAGACATACATAACGTTATGTTAATCTCATATCAATGAGATTAAGGTTTTCTTCTCTACAAAATTTTGGCAACCCCATTGTCATTGACAATAGAGTCTCTTTTCCGAATTACCAACACTATTGATTCAGAGGCAAAGTGATATAGGCACGGGCATGAACTCTCTAGATGGCGCCATGCCTACTGCTTACTAGTTAAGAATAGAAAGGGTAGCACACTCTCCATTTTGGATATAGCTGGTTCCTGTCAAAACCTATAAGCTGATGACCAGCAGATGCATAGGATTCCCACAAGACTGCAGTGAATGACCCAGTTCTATTTGATATCAACATAGAAAAACACAACTATACTTATTATCTTTTTGTCATTAATAAAATACTAAATCATAATTATTGCAGTGTGTTTTGATTTTTTGTAGTTAATGTTTTACAGGAAGATATAGCTCTATGTATGCTTCCCCCTTCAGTGCCCCTTACTTGAACAGAATGCAACTCATTCACTGGATTGGATAGTTATTTATAGTGTTAAAAGGGTTTCCCCACAAACTTCTTTAGACATTATCTGAACTCAATACAAGTAGAAAGTTAGTAGTTGTATAATCAGAGCCTTGATTAACACCCATATCTACCATGGTCAGAAATAGCCCAGAGGCTAGAGTCTAGAACTTCAAATCCAAAGGTAGGGGTTTCAAATCCCATCCATGTCAGGGCAGTGTCATTCTTTTTAATAAATGAAGAAATCACATTAAAAAGCATTCATTTGGGTGAAATAACAACAGAATGATGTCACATTCATGTTATCCAACCATTTATTTATCTAGGCTGTATAAATGCTTACCCAGCAAACACACAACGTCCAGACAACGTTGTATGACGTTACATTTTCACAACATTTAGGGAACAACGTTGTAGCAACATTGCTACAACCATATTTACAACATTGGTTTGGAATATACATGCAACATTTCAAACTTACGTTGTGGCAACGTCTATTCACAACGTTGTCACAATGTTACTTTTACAACGTTGTCACAACATTCCTGGACAACTTAAAAGCAACATGTAGGTGGCACCACTGTTTGGAATGTAACATATTTTTACAACGTTTTTGAGATTAAGTCATTTAAAACAAGATTTTGATATTTGTATTGAAACACAATGCATAAATGAGGTGTACTGAATGAAGAAATAGTGTTTCTGTTCATAATGTCATTATATTTTTGTCAAAGGAGGAACATTTACATAAAATCTCAAACTAAACACCCTTTTTAAGCTTAGCTACCAAGGTATAGTCGATTCAACCTGGAAAGTCACAAATTGTAAATGCAACAGGTCATTAACCTGACAAGATCTAACGTAAAGGATCCATATGTTTGATTTTAGATGCAAAATGCAGTCTGAAATTAAAGTTATGTGGTCATTAATATAGATTGGGGTTTAAAGTTTTAGAATTTTTCAAAATATTTTATTTATTCCTTTTAATTCTAGCAATATTGATTTCACTAATTAAGGGTCGGCACAAAGTGTCAATACTATCCTTAGGGAACAGTACAAATGATTTATGCAATCCAAATCACGTGTAAATGATTGAAAAAAGAGGTTATAAAACAAAATAGTTAAGGTTGTGAAAAGGTTGTAAAAAGGTAACATTACAACGTTGTTCACAACGTTGCTACAACCTTTCTGGGAGTCCACATTTTTACGTTGTGACAACGTAAATTTGCAACATTGTTACAACCAAAGTGCAACGTTGTAGCAACGTGATGGCAACGTGAAATTGTTAGCTGGGTATGTGGTTGCCAAAATTTAGTGAGCTAGTGACAAAATTTACAGCTAGTGACCTGTGTCTAATTGTAAAAAAAAAAATCATTTTCTTTTTATTCAACTTTATAACATAAAGCTAAAATTGAAATATCTATGTGTATACCAAAGATAAATGATTAGCACTGTAAAGGTTGATAATAATTGTTATATTGAAGATGATTTGCATAAGAAAGAGTGCAACATGGTCAAACTGCAACATGACCATCAGGAGGTTTGAACCACCAACCTTCTGATTTGAAGTCCCTCACCATAGCCACTATACCACAGTTTGCTGTAATGACAGTGGCACAAAATGCTTGGGCTGAATGAGGTTGCTGTATTATGTTTGGGATGAGGTTTTTGTTCAAAACCCCCTTTCAGGTGCCTCTTGTATAACTAACATGATGATGTCACAGGGGATTCCCCTACCCTCCCATGTTCTAATTAACCAGTTTGAAGGAAATAGCAATGTACATTACACAATTATGGCAAAACTATGGGCAAACATAGGTTTTAACATGGACAGGAGTTACAAATACCATTGCATATTGCCTATAATTACCAAAAGGCCTATGTGCACATTGTCCTATGTGGTTGGTCATGTGACCTCCATTCATAAAGTCCTTTCCAAATAAGGGCATTGCCATATATGGTATGCTGCAATACTGGGTGGGGTTTCATTTTTTCTCAATAAAATGGTCAATTCCCATTTATTAAACATAGATATCAATAAAATATGACAGCCAATTAGTTTTTATTAGTTGTCTAGGATGCAAACTATATTTTATTTCACTAAAAAACATACAGTTTAAGCATAAATCCAAAATATATGTCTGTGCAAACTGCAGGGTACAGTTTTAGGTTCTTACCCTTTTAGTATTATAAGTAACTATGAGGCAGGGGTAGCGCCATCTAGAGAGTTCATGCCCATGGATATAGGTACTGTCAAATGTAAACATAAACTACTGTCTCTATTGTCTTTTACAGATGTGTTTTTATAACCTTTTCATCAAAAATGGTAGAAAATGTGTTGTCTTAACAATGCATGTGAGATTCCCAAAATGATTTATAGCAATAAATCAAGCAATGATAACACTATCAGAATGTCGTCCCTTTACCCAGCTAGACGACACTGATCACGTGGAGTTCTGTTTATTTTCAGGTAGGAGAGAGCTGTAGGCAGTAACCTAACACGCCCCTTCTCCGCAGTCTCTGCCCCGACTCCTATCTGTAAAACGTTGTATCGGGTTACTGCCCGGGACGCCGCCTTCTATCGCCGACTTCCGGTGACGTACGCCACCTGTCGGGCCCTCTTTGCACTACGAATAGACCCATCATCCAGCCGATTATCGAGTTTGCTCTTCTTAGGGCAAAGTGCAGGGCAGATACCTATAAATACGGGTAGTAAAGAAACGCGATTTGATCAAAGTATTTCTTTTATGTCTCTTTTTTCTATGCACTGTCCAAAGGCAAGAGGAAAACCTAGAAGAAGGGCATATTGGGCTAAGCCCATGAGGTAGAAGCTGTCTGCATACAGCCTTAACTGCACTTAGAAATACAAAATGATGGAAACAATGATTTCGTATACTTTCCAGCGGTTGCATAACAAAAACAATTATATGAGACGACTTTATGACAGTCAGGTTACAAATATCTTCATAACAATACAAGATTAGGACTAATGTCATTCTATAGCTGCTGTGCATATTTGCCTGTTATATCATTTGTGTCATCTAAGTTCACTCGAACCTTTCATAATAAATTGTTGTATGTGTATCTCCCAACAGCACTAGGATATAGATGATGGTCAACATTGTACTGATCATGAGATGTAAATGTAAATAAGTGATTGATGCGTCATCATCACCATCGAAACAAAGATATATTTTGGTTGTGCATTGATAAATGGAAAGCTCCCACTTTTCAATTGCCTTTTATCCTGTGAAGATTGTAAAGTATGGTACAACTTAAGATCTACCTTAGAACTTAGATCTACCTTTCATAAAATTTACATATATAGTGCATTATTTATCGTGAATATACAATTAAAAAAGTACATCGAAGGAAAAAGATCACATGAGCTGGACTTTACATGTGATACGTCAGCCGACAGCAAAAGAACATCCTACTGTAATAGAACAATAGGATACTGCATGCGGCCCCCTGCATGCTCGCTTTTGGACACGTTGAAACTTAAAAACGATATCGTTGCATCTCATAATACACGCTCATGTCCCTATAGCTACATTTCACTATGTCGCCTCATCGGCCATTGTTTGCCTCGTGTTGTCATTTAAACGGTCATTGTCTCGGGGAAGAAAGGTCATTTGAGCATAGACCGTGATTAAAATGCCCTTTTATTGCAGCTGTATTTCGCTTCAATGAGGGACTCGACATTTAAAGACAGATCTAAGTAGTATTCAAAATGAGAGAGACGACTTCAAAGATGAGAAGACTTACATGTGCAAAGGTCAAATGGTGGTTGACATTTTGCTTACTGTATAAGTAAGTTTTACTGTCTTCAAGTTTGATAGATGCTCCTTTTCTTGAGGTCATATTGGCAATCAGGCTACATCAAACTTAAAAAGGATGAAAGCACCTTTCGTTTTGATAAATGTGAAATTACCACCACACTTTGTACACTTTTTAAAACTCTTTAACAGGTATACATGCACATTTTCCATTGAATATCCAATACTCTCCCAGCCAGGCATGCAACGTTATTATAACGTTGCAGCAACATTCTATTTGATTCTGAATTGGTTCTTGTTACGATATTTTGATGGCTCCCAATAATGTTGCTGCAATGTACTGCTGTGACGTTGCACTGCGACGTTATTATAACATTCTGGTTAAGTTATTCAACCTAAACAGAATTTTCTTATAACGTTCTGTTTTGGTTTCATCTTAACCTCACCAAAAAATAATGTTTTAATAACATTCTGATTTGCTAAGGTTTCAACCTAACCATAAATAATGTAATTGTTAAGTACCAGACTGACTTAAAAAGTATAGTGGCAGAACGTTTCTGTTACGTCTCAACTTGGCTGGGCTCCCTAGAATACAATCTAATGAATAGTTCTGGAAGTCTATTGCCAGTGAGGGTTGTTGTATAAAACGAGAGACAATGATTTTTCTGATGTGATGCATACTCAAGGTACGTTTGTTACCTTCAGCTAAAGACCAGCAGCTCATTTATTAATCCGCGAGTTGACAGCCGGTTTCTAATATCAGGGAAAACAGGGCAGATTATACCCATTTTTCCCCAGCTAGAGGCCATTAAGTGATTGGAGATTAAGCACTAGGGATAGAGGCTCAGTTCATTTCCATGAAAGGCATTAATCCTCCTTAATCCCTCACCGCCAGCGATGACATGATAATCCCTTCTAAGGATCCGTTAAGGAAAACCTACAATAAGCAGAAATATTAGCTGTCTAGGAATGGGTTCCTTTGCAATGCAATTGTCTGGTTCTACAGGCGTTTTTAGAAAATATCCAAGCAAGATTCGTTTCTGATTTAGGAGAACCAAATTTTCTGTTTGCATAATGCATGAGAAGGTGTGTTTCAAACATGTGCTTTTTAAAATTGAAACATAGATCTCTCATTGGTTCCAAAATTTACCAAGGCGAGTGATTTAACCAGTTCCCCAGTTCCATATCCTTTGTAAAGCTACCTTGTTGTCCACCACTGCCGATACAGTCATGTCAATTTTAAATTGGTAGCTTTGTGTAACTAGGGGAGTGATTCATAAAGATATATGTCATTTATTTAATTATCCAAATATTATTACCTGTCATTTGTTCTTTGAGTATGGTTATTATACCAAATGATATGATTATACCCTAGTTCTAGCTACAACCACGACGTTAACAAACATAACCTCATCACCACAATTGATCTATTTCTATACCTAGTAGAGCTGCCTTTGTGTTTGTGCAATATATGAATTGCCTCAAGGTGTGTTTTTAAAACGTTCTGATCTTTAACTGGTCTGTAACAAATCTCTCATTCGTCCCAAATATGTCAAGATACAAGTCGACACTGAGGAACCTGATCTTAGAGAAAATATATTCCCCAAACGTTGGTATTCCTTACACTTAATCAACTTAACCTTTGATTAATTTCAAGCTTACCAATTGCGGAGAAATGGGGTTTCATAGTAGACACTTTCCTCCTAATCAGTTTACCCTTCCAATATGCTGCAGCCCCTCCTTCCCTGACCTCCCTGGTGGTGGCCCCGATTCCCACGACCCCTGGTGGGGACAGGAGGTACCACCTGGTGGGAAGGGTCATTCGGGCTGAAAGCTGCTGTGTGAGTATTGACCTAAGGACGGGCGGGTGGATGGGTTCTCAAAGGTGGGTGTCGGGATATAGCCAGATAGGGTTAATTCTACTGGGTATTGTGTCCTCAAAATGGCTTTCGGTTAGCTCAGGGTTCTATCAATGGATCAATAACTTGTCAATACCCTGGAAAAGGGGTGAGGAAACTGTTACAAAAAGGAAGCATTTCAAATTGATTTCAGTGACTGGTTGTACAGACCCTAACATACACACCTTATGTTGTACACACAATAAAGTTATCAAGAAGATAACTGAGCCATATCATTTTATTCCTTAAATGGATCAACAAAAGAACCATATGGATAGTCAAATAACTCGTCAATAAACTGGCAAAGGGATGAGGGAAATAATAAAAAATAAAAAATTATAAGTGAGTTTATTTCTTACTACTTCCCACCCTCAACCCTGGCCCTTATGTTGTAGAAAATAAATAATCAAGAATAAAACGACCAATAATTATCATCTTATTCCTTAAATGGATCAATAAATGGATCTTATGGATTGATATATAATATAAAATAATAATGATTATACTAATTAACACCTGTTCCAGCGAAAGTGATGCAACTAGGCCTCCCGAGGCCAAAAAACCCAAATAGGAATAGCATCAAATACTATTGTATGCATATAGGCTAGGTGTTGGGGCAACCTATGATATGGGTGAAATCCGTTAAATATGATATCCGTTGCCATGGTAACCGAGGAAAGTCGGTAACCTGATGGGGTGTGATGCGCGTCTCAGCATTAACTCCCAGATATGGATATATGGTCTCTCTCTATATATGTTATCCACTTTTTCAGAATATTATTTCATATATGTAATGTACTTATATAAGGCTATAATATAAATAAGAAATATTTAGAATATCTGTACAAGTCCTCGAGAAGCAGCAGGTACAAATATGTCACTTTTACTGTATTTTGCAGGTTTTTTAGGTTCTTTTACATTACACTACATATCAGATACTCCCATTTAATAACTATAAGCATTTACCAGGTATGCATTCATATTTTGTTTCTTATAAGGGTTGCCTCTAACTCGGAAAAACATTTTTTGTTCTAGGTTCATACATATTTCTATAGATGGGACTTTATGTATGCCACCGTTAGTGCTGAGAATCTCGCCGTTAGTGCTGAGAATGTTTTTGTTACTGCTGAGACGCCAATGCAACAGACAAATACTAACTATGTCCAGTAATTACTGTTTTTGACTGTATTATTGTATCTGAATCTGCTAAACCTTGCACGTTATGAATAACATACATATTTCTGCTATATATGACAGTCAATTTATGTATGTATATGTCCTAACAATTTACTTTTATGGGTGTTTTGTCTTAGGAATTAGCTCAATTCTACCAATATCTCCTGCAGTGTTTAATTATGTGGCATATTTAACTGGTTTCTTAGCAACTAAATAATACCTTATGATGTATTTGAACTATTTTCCCATAAATAAGTATGCTATGCATTGTTAGTAGATGACTACAACGTTATTGCTGAGGCACGCCTGTTATTGCTGAGACGCGCATCACCCCGGACTACAGTACCAAATAGACCCCACCTGGTTTCTTGTCATCTATTAATGGTAAATGCCTTTATATCTTCATAATTCCTGTTTAAATCATCAGACAACATGTTTGTGTGGTTGAATACTGTAAATTTTTTCCTTAATCATGCATTCCATTTTTTTTTTCTCTATCATTCTTCACAGATAGGTGTTCATTTCATGGTATCATAAAATCTCTCATTCAAATCATTGTGAAAATGCTGTTTTCACAGTCTTATATCATTCTTTACATATTAATAGTGGTATGGCTGTACCTTAAAATTGTTTAACAATGAAAATTTTCACTACCAGCACTCCAAAATGTATGGAATCCGTTACTGCTGAGACGCGCATGATTTTTTTGTTAATGCTGAGAATTCATTTGAGTTCGGTGACAGTTCTGTGCAACTCCACAAGAGATAAATTGATGGTATTTCTGTCTATATATGTATAAGGAATAAAAACACATATATCTACAAGTTCTGTCTTCCTTATCTTTCCTGGCAATGGTTATAAAACTTGACGTAGGTGCTAATTTTGTAATAAATTGTGGTTTTCCTGCGATGCACCTCTACATTAATGCTAAGAAATATGTATGCAATTATGCCATTTAGCATTCAAAGCATAAATCTTCGTATTTCCTCAGTAAAACTTACTCCAGACAGTAATACTTAACTGGAGTGTGATACATAATGGCCAGGCATCTGTTAATGCTGAGAAAAATTAGTGCTGAGAAAAATTAGTGCTGATAATTCTGTCCACTTTTGTCTTACTTTCTCCTTGTTAGATATGTCTTACAGAGGTCTGCATATGATACTTGATTCTCATGTTCCCTTTCTTTTTCTTTCCTCTTTTCCTTCAACCTTTGGCTGGTCTTTCTTGGCTGTTCCACAAGTCTCGCTACTACAGTTGCTTCAGGAGTTGTTTTCGTTTTCTTACTTCTCGGTTCGTCTTCCTCGGACTCATCGTCATCGTCATCGTCATCGTCATCTTCGCCATCATCCTCAGAGGAAAAGTTCACCATTTCACTATAAAAGCTGTCATCATCCTCGTCATATTCCTCTTCTGAGTCTTCTTCTTCAGATGACGACTCATCTTGACGGGCTGCATTATATGAGAAGGCCTCCACCACCGGTTTCCTTTGGTTTCCCGTCTCTCTCGTCCACTGCGCGTCCACTGGGAGCAGCTGCCCAGTTTCCTTAAAGCAACATGGCTCGTAACAGGAGGTTGGCCGTAGGAACACAGCCCCGCGGTGGTAAGTGGCCTGATGGGCCTTCATGAGGCCGTGCACTGGTTTTGTGCTCCAGGTTTTGATCGTATGCTCTGCATCTTTCACGTTGTTCTCATCTGCATAGAGCAGGTGCACCTTCTTTGTTTCGATGCTAACCTGCTCCATAAAATCCTGAGCATCTTGCACTGCACCGCTTGTTTTCACAATGCGGTCGGCCAACGTTTTCAGGCCACCTCCCACCCCATCGCAAGGGCCCTTCCCATGTCCAGCCTCCAGCCAGTTCCATGTCACTCTCAGGTTGAACATGTCGGGAGCCTCGCGCAGGAAGTTACACACATGGCGGTTCCTGTACTGGCTGGATGGCGAATCAGATATGACGTGGAGGTGCTGCAGATCAGGAATTAGGTCTTCTTCAATTTTCGGTATTAGCATCTCGAGGAAGGACAGCGTGGTGGCGAAATTGTGGCACAGCACAGGTGAGATTCCAGCAAAGGCCTTACTGCTGAGAACTCAATCTCCATCTTCAGACTTGCTGATGTAGTTCACCACCATGGGATGAATCGTCACCTGTGCTTTACCGTAGAAGACACGCGCGATTTCCTTCATATACGCTGCATTCCAATTCTCGGCGTAGTCTACCTGGACCGTGCAGTGGTTTTCGGGCAGCTTGTCCTTCAACAGGTTGACTGCATCATACTGTGCCTGCACCCGATAAGCGTGTTCACGGAATGCAGGCAAGGCACTCATGATGAGCTCTTCCATTTGTTCTTTTGTACCCTCCTTCTTTACCAGTTCGGTGTGTCTCGTCGTCATCATCTTGTTGGTTTTTTTGTCCATGTACTCTTTCTTTTCAGTCACCCACGTTTTGTAGGAGATATTGTCCTTCTCTGACATCTGGATGTTGCTTCTGACCTCAGCATTATCCATCTTCAGCAGTGCCGTTGTAGAGGATGGAAGTGTGGGGACACTCTCTATCATCAATCCCATGTTTGCATGATAGATGCATAGGCAGACATGCCTCTTCAGGAACTTGCACAGCTTAATCGATCTTTTGTTCTCCTCCCTGGCAGAACAGAACAAGGCCAGAGAGACTTGTAGGGAAGTCTCGGTGCAAAATTTCTGATGGAGGTTTCTGAGCGTGTCTGTCAGGGCAACAACTTGTTCTTGCCCTTCTTTGTTCATGCGCTTGTCAGGCATGCTGTAGGAGTTGTCTTCTCTCCGCAAGAACTCTTTGATGGCAGCTTTCTTTGAGAGGGACAGTTCTTTTCTTGCCGTTGACTTTGGTTTTTGTGCTTTATATACGTTGTTTCTGCATAGGCCTATTGCTTTGGATATCGCACTTGCAGAACCATAGTAGGTTTTGGTGACTTTTTGATGGTACAGCTTCTTTTTGATGGAGGTAGGCTGGTGTGCTACCTGTCCCACGGCCTCGCACAGCACCTGCACATTAAAGAGTCGTTCTTTTGTTGGTGTTACCCCCATGTCATGCATAATGTCGATGGCATTTGTCCTAGGGGAATTCGTAGACAGGTTTGACAAGTCGAACCGTTGCTGCTGAGACTCCCGTTGTTGCTGAGAAAGCTGTTGTTGTTGCTGAGAATCGAGTTCTTGCTGAGGTTCTGGTTGTTGCTGAGAATGAGTCGTGTTGACCTTTTCCTGCTGTGAACTAGGAGAGTCGACTGCAGCAGGCACCTGTCTAAGCTGTTCCTTTAGTGCAAGAAGCTCCTCTTCTAGATTAGACACTGTCTTTTCTGCCTGAATCCTAAGGTTCCTTTCGGCACTAAGTTCTTTTTCCAGGGATCGCATGGATGATTTAAGTTTTCTCGTAGCCGGATGCTGACTGTGCCAATACTCAGTACTGTTGCCGTGAATAAGGAAATGACATAGCATTCAGTAATCTAGATATAATACAATAACACCAGATTCTTATCAAGAAATTTTTTAATATCAAACAGAACTGGTCCTCATGAACAGTGGTAATCTGAAGCAATGTGAAGATGATCATTAAAATTACTGGGCGGGTAAACATTGTCCAAGGATATTCTTGTGTCCGGTAGTCCTTATCCATCTATTGGATAGTAAATGTCCAATCACAAATTGTTAAATTTATTTAATTATAAATAACAGGAAACGACATAACGTCTTAAGTAACTAAGTTCCAGATCTTTGTGTTCTCCATCATCTACTCAGAAAGTCTTCTCACATGTGTGGTCCTTATCTCCAGGTATTACATGTTGTCAACATGTCAACTAAAGTTCTATCAAAAATGTATACCGGAGGTTAGAAAAATCTTATGTTTAAATACAGTAACATCTGGATACCAGCATCGTCCTCAGCATTAATTCTTTGTCTGTTTCGACCTAGTTGAACGAGTCTTCCTGGAAATCAGAAATAACGATTTTGAGTTTTGAGTCTGTTGAAAACATTGATTAAAATGTCTTGTCAAAAGTACTGAAATAGATATTTATCTTGTGCAGTTTTCTAAGTGTTGTAATAACAGAGATTAAAAATGTTATGATTCATGTAAGTTAAGCTAGATATGTGCTATCAGAATATTGTAAATTATATGTTACTTCAAATTTATAGATTTATAAATATTGTGTATGGTAAAATTCGCACAAACGTCAAGAATGTTTTTCTAACTATATATATACCTGGAAGGTTTTTTTCCTTTGGTGTCCAGTTGAACTTTCTCTGGAGTACATGATTCGTCGGGGTGATTCTCATCCTCATACTCTGGAACAAATAGCCTACGTGGGGTTCCCTTCCTTCTCCTGCCTGCAATATACATTTGTTTCATATGTATATATATGTACATGCAAGTATATATATATATGAAACAAATGTACATAACACTGTAATTCACAAAAATTATCTCAGCATTAACTACTGCATGTTGTATATATGTATTTGGGTGTGTGGAAATTCATAGTAAATATCACTTACCTCGAATAGAGCGTTGTGTTTCGGCTGGGCCTCCTCTACCTGTTGCAACGGCTGACTGGGAGGATGCTGAAATTTTAGAAATATATCATCATTTTTAAAGTATTAAAAAGAATTTTTATATGAGAATGTGAGGAAGGAAGGCATTCACTACGAACACTGTTGTAATATATTTAAAAAGTTACTTCATCTGAGTTTTTACAAACATCCACAAACATATATAACAATTGGATGTTTCTCAACACTCTACAGAATATATATGTTCTGCCATTAATGCTGATATTTACCTGTTGGTACTAACGCCTCTTCCCTAGGAAGGCTTGCTAAGAGATTAGGCACGTCATTCTTGCTGCACTGAGCTTCCCCCACCATGCGCTCACCGCTGAATATTTCGAGTGTGACGGCATTACCTGTGTACAAGAACAAAAGGTAACCAAATAAATAAAGAACTAAAATATATATACATGTATGTTGAATTAAAATATTTCTTACATACGGCAGCATATATATGGCAGGAATGAATTTAAAGCTGAGAGTATGCATACGTTCACATCTGTGATGGATTATTGCTGAGACACCTGTACATGTGCATTACAACATTACTGCTGAGACTAATAAGAATATAAAACATTATTAGAGATTAATTACCATCAAGCTGCTTGCGGAAATCCTCCCAGGAGATCACGGTGTCTTCTGCCACGTCCTCATTGTTGGGCTTCTCGCCGTGATCGACGTACTGAATTACTGCAGTGCCCACCACCTCAGTAATAGCAGGAGACTGCGGGTCCATGTTATTGTCCTCAGCATTAACTGCGGATGGCATAGGGGTAGACGTTTTCTTTTCCCGTTCCCTGACTGGAGTGGATGCAGGCTCATCAGGTGTGTAGACTAACACGTCACTCACAATTTTATCTTGCTCATGTCCAGGGTTGGGGGGCGTGTCCACAGATTGTTCAGGGATGTGGTGGACCTCAGCATTAACGGTAACGATATGCTCAACATGGTCTCCACCCTTGGAAGCGCCAGTGTCAGGGGTGGATGGGGACTGTGGGGTTATCACGTCAGACTCGGAAGCAAGTGTTTTTTTGGGGGGGCATTTCTTCCCTGACTTCTTATTGGGGGTCGAGGTAGACTCGGTGGGGAGGTGCTCCGCCTCAGCACTAACACCCTTACGTTTTTTCCTGCCTTTCTTGGGAGTGTGAGTGTCAGGGGACTTTGACTCGGTGGGGAGGTGCTCCGCCTCAGCACTAACACCCTTACGTTTTTTCCTCCCTTTCTTGGGAGTGTGAGTGTCAGGGGACTTTGACTCGGTGGGGAGGTGCTCCGCCTCAGCACTAACACCCTTACGTTTTTTCCTCCCTTTCTTGGGAGTATGAGTGTCAGGGGACTTTGACTCGGTGGGGAGGTGCTCCGCCTCAGAACTAACACCCTTACGTTTTTTCCTCCCTTTCTTGGGAGTGTGAGTGTCAGGGGACTTTGACTTTGCATCGTTTCCCTCTGCAGCAAGAGGAGTAGGGTCGGTTGTCTCAGGCACACCCTCTTCCTCAGCAGTAAGAGCAGTAGGGGAAGAGTGGGCGTCGTTTCCCTCTGCAGCAAGAGGAGTAGGGTCGGTTTTCTCAGGCACACCCTCTTCCTCAGCAGTAAGAGCAGTAGGGGAAGAGTGGGCGTCGTTTCCCTCTGCAGCAAGAGGAGTAGGGTCGGTTGTCTCAGGCACACCCTCTTCCTCAGCAGTAAGAGCAGTAGGGGAAGAGTGGGCGTCGTTTCCCTCTGCAGCAAGAGGAGTAGGGTCGGTTGTCTCAGGCACACCCTCTTCCTCAGCAGTAAGAGCAGTAGGGGAAGAGTGGGCGTCGTTTCCCTCTGCAGCAAGAGGAGTAGGGTCTGTTGTGTCAGGCTCGCCGTCTGCCTCAGCAGTAAGAGCAGTAGGTCCTCCCTCAGCAGCAAGAGGAGTAGGGTCTGTTGTGTCAGGCTCGCCGTCTGCCTCAGTAGTAAGAGCAGTAGCTCCTCCCTCAGCATCAACAGGAGTAGGGTCTGTTGTGTCAGGCTCGCCGTCTGCTTCAGCAGTAAGAGAAGTAGGTCCTCCCTCAGCATCAACAGGAGTAGGGTCTGTTGTGTCAGGCTCGCCGTCTGCCTCAGCACTAAGAGCGGCGGGTACTCCCTCAGCAGGAAGAGGAGTAGGGTCTGTAGTCTCAGGCTGGTCGTCTGCCTCAGCAGTAAGAGCGGCGGGTACTCCCTCAGCAGGAAGAGGAGTAGGGTCTGTAGTCTCAGGCTGGTCGTCTGCCTCAGCACTAAGAGCGGCGGGTACTCCCTCAGCAGGAAGAGGAGTAGGGTCTGTAGTCTCAGGCTGGTCGTCTGCCTCAGCACTAAGAGCGGCGGGTACTCCCTCAGCAGGAAGAGGAGTAGGGTCTGTAGTCTCAGGCTGGTCGTCTGCCTCAGCACTAAGAGCGGCGGGTACTCCCTCAGCAGGAAGAGGAGTAGGGTCTGTAGTCTCAGGCTGGTCGTCTGCCTCAGCAGTAAGAGCGGCGGGTACTCCCTCAGCAGGAAGAGGAGTAGGGTCTGTAGTCTCAGGCTGGTCGTCTGCCTCAGCACTAAGAGCGGCGGGTACTCCCTCAGCAGGAAGAGGAGTAGGGTCTGTAGTCTCAGGCTGGTCGTCTGCCTCAGCACTAAGAGCGGCGGGTACTCCCTCAGCAGGAAGAGGAGTAGGGTCTGTAGTCTCAGGCTCGCCGTCTGCCTTAATGGTGAGAGGCACCTCCTCAGCCTCAGCAGCCACTGCCTTTGCCTTACGGGGACTGGTCCTCCTAGTGGGAGGCGTTGAAGGGTTAGTACCACTAGTGGAGGGTGATGGAGTTGGCACCTCCTCAGCCTCAGCAGCCACTACCTTTGCCTTACGGGGGCTGGTCCTCCTAGTGGGAGGCGTTGAAGTACCACTAGTGGAGGGTGATGGAGTTGGCACCTCCTCAGCCTCAGCAGCAACTGCCTTTGCCTTACGGGGGCTGGTCCTCCTGGTGGATTTTTTTCCAGCGCTAGTACCACTAGTAGAGGGGGATGGAGGTGGTACGTCGTCAGCCTCCTTACCATCATGGGGATTGGGTTTTTCTGAAAAAAATTAACAAAAATAAATTCTCAGCATTTACTTTCCAATAATGAGTGTGGAAGGGAAGTTGAAGATGATTATCATATTAATTTGGATGTTGGGGTAATAAAATATATTTACACATGTGATTCAGTTACAAGTAAAATATTAGGTAGGTACTGTGCTAAATTATTTACATGCTGAAAAATTATTATGGATTAATTAATGCTGAGAGAGAGAACGATGATATAAAATATTGTACTATCAATTCTATCATAGGAAATACTTTCATATAAACGAAAATAAAAATTAACAGAGATTTACTTACTGAGAACAACACGTAAATCAAATGATTTCTTCTTTTTTGAAGTTGGCTCTCCACCATCACTCGATGTATTTTTTCTTTTGGCAGGCAGGGGGAGGGGGTTGTCTGCCTTCTGATTTCTCTGCCGCTTGCTCTTCCTGGCTGGCTCAGGCACAGAGGTTTGTTTAGTGGCCTTTGTCGACACCGCTTTGCCTTGCTTCTCTGTAAATTTAATTTAAGTATGCTATATGAAAAACATATTGATAGTGACATGTTGTGTCAAAATTTGATGTTGGTAATATCTAGAAATGTATTTCTAAAGTTTTACAGGGAATGTTATTGCTGATTATTATTGCTGAGACTGATATTGCTGAGAGTGATATTGCTGAGAGATAAATTGCTGTGGTTTCAAAGTGCCTTACCAATTAATGCTGATATTATGAAATTCGTATTTTGCCGCTTCCCAAGAGATGAAATAAATATAACACGAGTACAATGAACAGTACATACCTTGCTTAGTACCATATGCACGTTTATTGCGCTTCAGTTGACTAATATGCTGCGCATCAGTCATCGTAGCGACTTTGGGACGATGTTTCTGGAAGAAAGATAGGGCAGCCTTACTAACATTATAAAAAAAAACCTGATATAAAAGAGGACAGGTACGCATTGCTAAAATTTCACATGAAAAAATTATTTGAAGGATGGTGAATGGGTTAAGAGAGAAGTAGATTTCTATGTTTTGCATCAATGTACTTACAGCATCCTTCTTCGCCTTTTCTTCTTTGAAGGTTTCGTCATCCTTCAGACGATCGTACCTCTTTTTCGAAGCTTTGCGGTTCTGTTCCTTCCTATGTTCCACTCTTTGTTCCGGCGTCATATGCTTAAGAGCCCGTCTATGTATCTCCTTGGATGGCGTTTCACTCCCTTCGCCATCGTCTGCCATAGTGGCGTAGTCGATTGTAGTGTAGTAGTAGTGTAGTCTACAAATATACAAAGAGAAAGGACTGTAGCAGAGAACTTTACAGAACCTCAGCAATAAATTGCGAGTTGTTGCTGAGAGCTACGAGTGGATGGGTCCGCCGAGCGTCTCTACAGATCGGCACTTACGCGTCGATGTTTACCGATAATACAAGGACATTTCACAAATAGGGAAGCTAAATATGTAATATGGGAGTTCCCTGCATGTTATTCTTTCATATTTCATGGATGACATGCAACGGTATACCTGAGAAACACGAAAATTTGGAGAAATTGTTCGATATTCTTACCTCTCAGCATTACTCGCAAATCCAAGATGGCGCCGGTATATCGCTAGAGGGCGCCTCAGCAGCAAGCCAGGAACGCCGGTGATTTTAGTTCCAACGGTGGTGTGCAGGCGGCGCGCAGATCGCTTTTTTTTCCCGCCGGCGATTTTACTGCTGAGACGCGCATCATGCTTATTGCTGAGACGCGCATTGCCAGGAAACATGAAAAATGCCTCTCCTAGCCACTGTAATGTATGTACATGTAAGTACTTCGATTCATATTACGGCAATATAGTTTGGCCCTTGTTGGATATAGAGTATATAGTTAAATATATTAATTGTGGAAATGGCACAGAAAATAAGAAATCTGTTATTGCTGAGACGCGCATTAAACGGGGATCTCGGGATGCATTCTTGAGCGTACTGTAAGCCAGGTATCATATTCAAAGTCACAATAAAAATTGTGGAGGTAGGGCGTACTAGTCCGCTTCTTATGTGCTACATCAGGTAAGGGTATATATAATTCCTAAAATACTGTGGTGCTTCTTGCATTAATGCTGAGAATGGAAATTTTCCACTTTACAATCACTCATTTTGGTCCTGTGCCTAAAATATTGGGTTTATTTTAATAAATCCGGGTATTAATGAAACCTGATGTAACTTCCAAGCATATAAACATTAAAAAAACAATGTGCACGGCATGTTCTTTATGTACTGAGTGCATGAAATGAAAGAAAGGTGTTCTAAATGTCAAAAAAGGCCATTTTTGGCATGTTTTTGGCCCACAGTTCCTTAAATATCGGTCACAGATAAGTAAAACCGTTGTTACCTTGAAAGCTCTCATCGAGCCGGACCCAATAGGATAAAAAAAAATAATCCAAAAGCATTTGGGAAACTTGCAGGTCAGAAAAACCCGATTTTGGCCTAGTTGCATCACTTTCGCTGGAACAGGTGTTAATAATCTGAAAATCAGGGCAACCCTGATGTTTGTTGCAAATATACCCTTAACAAACAAACAAACAAAAATGATGAAAATGAGACTTGAGAGAAAGAATGCAGAAACTTAACATTTCAAATTGAGTTCCTTCGCTGAATCTTGCCATTCCCACCATCCTACATACATACCTTATGTTGCACAAAATAAATAATCAAGAAGAACAAGCAAAATATTTTATATTTTTTTAACGTATCTCTGTATGAACAGATAGGCCAATAGAATGGCAACTCCCGCTGTCGGTTTAACCGTCTGGAACCCTCTACCCGGCCAGCTAGCCATGAAATATCACGCGGCGTTAAAAAGAGAGTTTCTGTCAGTTTGGACGGCCTGATGGATTAATGTAGGGCCCATTTGATCTTGATTTCCGTGACTTGACGCTGTAACGTCTGAATATTTCTTTCACGAATCGCCAGGAAATTGTTGCCCAATTTGCGCATTCTTTTTATGGGTAGGATTTAGAGAGGGTCTCGGTACTTAAGAGCCGCGCCCCAGGTTACTTGAGTCGTAAATTAGCTGGGGAGGGATTGATGTGTTCTGAGGTAGTCGAATCCGAAGCAGATGATGGGAAATGAATAACATTTCAAATTAGGCAGGATATAGAGGGAGATTTAAAGTGAAGGGAATATTGTCATGGGAATCCTCCTTATTTGCAATAAACCTTATTCTATAATGGAAATATCCCTAACACTCCCTACCAATATTTGACATACATCAGCTGCACTTATGGAATGTATTAATCAATAAGATAATCATTTGTTGTTATTAAGATTTTCATTTGTAATAGTCATAAAGGTTACCATTCGTTTTCAGACAAGAATTTCTAGGAGAGGCATTTAAGGTTCACAACTGTTTAAAGGTCAAATTGTGTTATATGCTCCAAGGGACTTCCCTGGCAGAGTGCCGAGGATTATTAGATAATCAAAAGGGTAGACTTCAATAAAAATAGTCGCCGTTGGCATTTTACAGGGGCAAACCCAAAACACTTAAAGGGTGAATTCCCTAGGTATCCCTTTGTATATAATGGGGGTAGATCCGTGGCCATCGGTTTCATTGGGAAAAATTCACGTGTTATCATACTTCACAACTTATCCCGACCGAACTGAGAAACAGCAAGGATGAACTGTGTGGGTATTTATAACATGGTTCTGATGGAGATAAAGCTATTTTTTGTACCAATTCATAATCATGATCAGCGGCATAATGGGGCTCACTGTTAGGATAATGTGCAAAGATAATTATCCTTATTCGAGTGATGTAATGATTCACTGTTATGTCTATTGGAACATAAATTGTTTTAAACTCTCGCCGTTGCAGTGGTTTTCATTATGCTGTGGTCTACTGTAGGATATATAACACCCGTTACTATATCGACCTCCACCAACCCAAGCCGTTGGGCACTATACTAGGCTCACTCAGGTTGCAAAGGTAGGGAGGTCAGGTCCATTATGGGCTCCTGTAAAAAGGGGACCAGGAATCGGAGCAATTCAATTTGTTAGCGTAATGAACAAAGAGGGAGTGTGGCCTGAATGGGGCAAAAGTAAGGAAAGAATGGGGAGCAAAAAACGTAAATTGGAGCCGTCGTTGTTCGTGGATGTAGGGGCCTCCCCCGCAGATAGTGGTAGGTACACGGAGGGGGAGGAGTGGGCTGACCTGTAATCAGGGGGTGGTCAGCCCCTCCCCACTCCGGTCTCCTTCCCACCCCTCTCCTACCTGCCTCCGCCCTCACACACCCTCCTTTTTACAGTATGGTGCGCCACATGAGCACAGAACCGTTTATTACTGAACGTCAGGTATTATGTGATTAACTTAAAAGCACACATGTATACTTTCTCTCACCGAAAACTGATTGATTCTCTTTACTTATTTCTCATCTGTTTGAGTTGTAGTCCCCTGCGTGTAAAATCTGTCCTTGCGAAGGAACCATGGTATTATCTGTAGTGAGGCGTAATCCAACTATACAATATGTACAAAGTGAATTGAATTAAAAGACATATGACCCATACGCAAACCTTTCTGAGGGAAGGTTTGGCAAACAATTTCCCTATTTAAATATCTAATGCGGGCAGGGCGCGTTTACCAAATGCAAGTGGTGAATTGTAGATGAACTATTTGTGCATGGTCCAGAAACCCATACTTTCGCAGAAATCTATGCCTTGAACGGCTCGTCATAAGTCGTCCTCCTGCAGGCTGTGTGTCGGTCGTGTGGCCCCTGGGGCAAAACGAAGTAAACCTTTACACAATTACCTCCTGGGTGGAGGGCCACGGGCGGGGTGGGGGTTTGGGTTGGTGGGGGTTTGGGGGTTGGAGTCGTAGGCGTTGGAGGGGACCGGAGTGAGTGGCTCAATGGCTTCCGGTATTATGGAAACAGCGCCTATCAGTTTTTCTTTAAAATTTTAAATAAAAAGATAGTGATTCTAGTATTTCTTTCAAGCCTCAGTTTGTTTCAGGATATCTGTGTCACCTGTGTCACTTCTGGTTGCCCGGTAGTTTAGTGCAAGCCCAGGAATTCTTAATGCAGACAAATCTTCCCAAACACTGTGATCTGCAGAAATGGGTATAAATGCTAGGTATGCCGAAATTCAGTAGTAGTTTCACACTTTGCCGGTAGACTGTTGCCCAGACAGGGATGCTCTCAGTACATTTTTAAATAAACATTTTCTACAAAAGAATACCCAAATTTTAGGACAGGGCCAAAAGAGGGCCAAAAGAATTGGGGTAGGTAGGATCACCTGAACGCAACTATTTCTTTCCTTGGCCTTAACCATTTAGGTTTGTTGTTATATATCACTGAAAACTCAGACTTGTCAAATCTTTGTGAGTTTGACAAGCTTTTCATTGTATCCAAGATTGGGCCTAAAACAACAAAGTGTTTGTCCTACCCTGACAAATAATTTGCCAATATATGGGTGGCACTGACACTGAGAGACATGAGATCAAGATAATGCTTCCCATGCCGACCACTTTTAAAAGAAAATCGATGTATAATATCATTTTCTTTAAATGTAGAATCAAAACGAAGATTGACGCCTCCGTGTAGTATATGATACCTTCAAAATATTTGATAATGAAGAATAGACGTAGATTAACATTATCTTACTAACTTATGCTGAGCAGCATACTAATCTTTAAAGATATGTGTTATTTCCGTTTCCAGATGTTGCAATATGTTTGGCCCTTATAGATACTAATTAAAACTATGACAAGTTTTGAAAATGTTTCCCTTATGAAATATATGATAAATGTATTTACAAACATATTGACGCCAGTCCAACTTGTCACTTTCACAAGTTTCTGATGAAATTGTGAAAAAGTCTAAGCTTTCAGGAATATCGTCACATTTCATTACACACGGGATTACTTTCAAAAACCTATATCACAAAAGAAAAAAAGACAGAAGGCAGAATGACAGGTCCATGGCCATGCCTTGCTCTGTTTCCTCATCTCGGTGACCAGGGCATCCCATAAATAATTCCCGATGGAGCAATGTCCACTCTTCTTCTGTACATCTATATCCTATGGCAGGGAGATCTCCCGTGCACTTATAAATGCAAAAAGAGCTACTGTCTGTTCTGTTACTAGGGCTGCATGGATTCTTGCTTGCTCTAAAACTTGACTGAGGTGATCTTACCTGGGCGCTGTTCCACAAAAAGTGTTCGTAGGTGATGCGTTTTCTCTTTGAAATGTGCGCAAATAGTGTAAGTTAAGAAAAGTGTTCGTAACGTCACTTTCATACACTTATGTACACAAATGTGCACATGTGACAAAAAATTGATTTTTAATTGATTTTCTCTCTTTTCTTTTATAGCTGCGTGAGTTTTCATCCGACTTTAATTTGGTTTGATAAATACCTTACAAAATAATCTTTTTAATGATACCCTATATATTATCATTGCCTCAAAATTTCATGATGAAAATAATATTTGAATATTAAAAATGGGTTATGAACACTGCAATACCTGTCGCAGCTTTACGTGTGTACGCACACTTTTGCATACCTGCGTACAGTGTGCAGATATGACATTCTTTTATATATCTTGTTTCTGCAACGGAATATGAATTATGAATGTTCGTAACTTTTTATGGAATGGCCCCCTGGATTGGAAGAAGATGCAAATACAAAAGACAAATGGAAAAGGTCTTTCCTATAAAGGTAACCTTTTACTTATAAGATAACATGTGCGGTTTGCAAGATCTTCCGCCAAATAAATCCCTTTCTGTTTTTATCTTCAGCAAAAATAAAATTAGAAATCTCATTACTGAAAGGTTTTATCAGATTCTATTAATCAAGCATATTTACATTTTGCATCGATAAAAAGATGAATAAAACTTGATGGCTCGTTTATTAAATGTCTGTATTTAATTGCCTCCCTCGTTAAGAATGTAAATCACATTACAGAAATTAATAATCCAATAAAACTTTTCTCTACGCTGTTTGGACATTCCTGTCCAGATTCTGCAAGCAAAGCTTCGTTTACAAAGAACGGGCCAATATGGGGTTGTACTACCGTGGATTGTGAAATAAGAAAATAGCTATGCCATACTTTGTGACATTTCTTTGGATTTCTCATGATATTGAGACATTTTAACTTCCTTTATTCTGACTTCAGGTGGAGAAGATCGAGATGTAGGTGATGAAAACACTGTAAATCAACAATCCGTAGTACAGTAATTCGTCAGACAGAAACACAACAATGTATTATTATACGTCGGTGCGTGCATCCCGCGTGAACATCACAGTGTACTAAGGATTTGGTCAATGCAAGTGTACTCACTGGGCTGAGCTGCGTGCTTACTACGACATCCGCGCTGTGACCAAGGTGAAGGACGTGCAGCAAACGGCGAACATATGGCGAACATCGCAGGTTGTTAACTTTCTAATTTTGGCAATTCACAACGGATTTAGATTATTCTTTTTTCAATTTATAACGAATGGGTTATTCCAATACATCTAATTCACACTAGACTCACAAGAATGCAAATTAATTCATGATTTTGGCATTTAACTATGACCTGGAGCACAACAACAAGCCTGGTGAGTATTTTTTATCTCACCCTTCGGGCTTGTGCAGGCAATGTATTTACTACCAGCTCGTATTCTGCATCATCACACATCCTCATGTAGTTTTCCTATAACATACCCTATATTCACCATGAGACAGGTTATTGTATGGCATGGTAAACATTTAATATACGATTGCATATACCGTTGTGCATTCAGAGACCATGAAGTCATGTTTGGAAAAGTATCAGATCCTGGATCATGAAAAGATGAGGTGTAATGGCCAAAGCGAATTACTGAAAACCCTGTGACAAGTTGATGGCTACTGCTTTATTATCCCTCCATACAACAGCAGGAATACAGATGCATAAGAACTCTTACAGAGTATTGAGTGACCTGCAACTGTAAGAAACTGGCCACATGATATCTATTACTTTCAGTAGATACTTATTTCCGGTGGGTATAACTTATGAGTCTGACTCACGGTTTAAATAATGTTCTTTAGATAATGCATTATAATGTCTTCATTCTAACAATACAGTACCTCAAGTTCACAGAAGTTCCCTTGTTGTATCCTTGACTTTAACTCTAACTAAAAAATAGTGTTTCCTCAACGTCCTCAGATACAAAGTCCGGTTTCACCAAGATCAGTGTTGGCTAATGTGTCGATGTGTTCAGTACAGCTGCTTTGTGAATACTAGCTCAGGAGGTTTGTAGTGATACCCACACCCACAAACCCATTCACCCACACACTCACCCCCCCCCCCCCCCCCCACACACACACACTCACGCACGCACATACACACACAGAGTTGATGCATTTCTAAACATCTAGGAATGAGCAGGATTTGGAAATCATGTATCTGCCCCTGAGGATTGTGGGCTGTGAACACATCAGTAGGACGGTGGTCCAGTGTCTGTACAGGGGGTCAACAGGGGGAGCCACCATCCATCATTCCACCATCAGAGTCTCCCATCTTGGATCTGAATCTTTGATGGGACTGACTCGAATATTTCAGTCTCTGATTCAGATCCCACGATCCCCTCTTCTGTTAAATGTGACTGTTTTTATTGACATCAATCTTTCTGTGAATGTGCATTATTCCATTCTCATATTCCCATCAATGATATAAAGAGTAGATTTAGATGAGTGAAAAGAAGAGGAGGTTTCCTAGGTCTAATTAAAAACTCTACCTGGAACATGAATATTGATTCTTGGTTTAAAACTATAAAAACACCGAAGAATAGCATTGAGGTGGGTAGATACAACTCTGTTAAAATACAAGGGTGAGAGTAAGGTTGTGGGTAGGCATGTATGCCACTTCTCAGCCTTAACCATAAACAATACTTTATTGAAGAGGCGGTTTCAGACATTGAAACAGGACATGGATACTTAACTTAGGTTTAGAATTATGAAACCTTTATAGGTAAAAAAGCATAGCATTGAGGTGGCCAGCCATGGGCCAAAGAAAAAATATGAGGGTAGCCTAGGGTAAGAGTTTGGGTTGGCATGTATGACACTTACCACCGTTATCTATAAACCATTCTTTATTGAAGTGGCCGTTTCAGACATGATTGATTGAGATGGTATCGATTTTGTGGGCGGGTGGTATTCTGCACAGGAAGGCAGTATAAATCTATCACCGAGGGATGTACAAGGCATTGTCCTGGTAAATCTGAGCCTAGGTAATCTCATATGGCACCTTATTGCCAATACATAACGCATGAGAGCAATGTTCCCGTCATACGGGGAACCCCCTTTAATACATTACAACAATGTGTCAATATTCAACTACCCGGATATGGAGCAATATCTGTTTATTGCATCTCCTTTCCATATAGAAAATGGACATTATTCATCACAATTTCACAGTTTATGAGCCAACGATCAAAGTGTAGATCTACACACGTTCCATCATTCTTGTCTCACACTGTCTCTGTGTGCATTGTACATTTCATTTGTTCATATTTATTTTATCCATGTCAAATCCGTTTCACACTAAAAAAGGATATCAGAACAAATTGAAATATAATTTCGGATCCATAGTTTTGCAAGCTGGGGGTCAACGCAGTGACGGATCTTTTATTTAGTATTTTTTAGAGGGGGGGGGTTAGGATCGTGCACTCCCTATTTTTGGCCAAACACTATTTTTGCATATCTATATGCCCCCCCCCCCCTTAACAATCTCTGGATGTGATCCTGCTACGTACAACCAACGTATTTACATGATTTGCACTCATCCGCGGTTGCGAGCGGCTTTTCTTTCATTTGTATAACAATTCAAATATCAGTAGAGGACCCCCTGAACCCCTCACTCTAGATCAACCCCTGTATATAGAGTGAGTCTATGATATGTCCGAACCTCTCTCCAGCTAATAATGAGCGATCGGCGCCCCGGGGGCAAGGATGGAGTCGTTGGTGGCGTGTGTGGTTTGTGGGCAGGACTCGGCATTGGGGGACTTAAAGCCTATATTCCACTCTGCGATTTTGACTAGGTTAGGAAATCTTTGAAAATGTGCGTACATTCTTGTACAAATTCCGCACAAATCCAATGCGGGGGTCTGAGATTTTTTTAAAATGTGCTCATGTACTAAATGGAAAGCCTCCTACAGAGAATTTAGGTATTCTAAATTTTTATTAGAAATATTGCAATAACCCCTTTACGTTACATACCAATTGAGAGAAAATTCAAAATCCGTTCTAAATAATCTACATTACATGTCTAGTATCAATCCATATTCACAATACCGGTTATTGAGATTGGGAGTAAAATCGGCTGGTGGAATAACAGCCTTTACTTATTGTGCTCCATCAATCGGCCAGGCCGAGAGGGGTCGGTCTGTGTAGGGCAGAACGTCTGATGATGTCGTTTGTCCTATCGGGATGAGGGGGAATCGGATTGCTCTGGTTGGAGGGTCCACAAACACTGCTTCCTTCAGAATAGCCCTCTACAGTCCCCTTCAAGATGCGCCCTGCCTGCTCCTCACTCCTCGTGTTACTCACTGTAGGCTAACCCCATACCCATCTCCTGCAGGAACATTGCCTTGACCTTTACCCCGTCCTCCTGTTCATATCCGCCTCCCACTGCAATAAGTTTGTATTGAACTCTACCCCTTCCTTCTTTCTTTACCTGCTTCTTGCTGCTCACATTTCTACCCTTATATAATTGAGCTCAAGTACTTTACACCCCTTATAGTTAATCTATCTGGCATTCCCTACCCCACCTTCTCTGTGCTGAATTTCGCCAATGTGCACGTGCCCTACCTATCTTGTTCTCCATAATGGTGCCTATTCTTCGAACCCCTCTCCTCCTCTACTCCCTCCCTTTGCAATGCCTGACGCATCTGCCCGCTGCAAGGCCATCTGAGTCATACTTCCCGTTATTTATCCCCTAGTCTTTTTGTTTCCCATTTCCAGGTAGCATTTGATCTACTCTCCTACTTCCAGGAACCCTTTTACTTCCTTGCCATCTCCCTCCCCCTTCTCTCCCTCCATGCCCCCCTCCCTCCCACCTCCTGATGCACCGCCCTAAAGACGATTAGGGGTAAACCCTCCCCCCGTAAGCCCACGTCTCCAGTTCAGTCCCTAGCAGGCTAGGTTTGGGTGCGGGGATTGGCACGGGGGCGAATAACACAACTAGGAGGATAGGGACTAAGGGGAGGCGCCTGGGGAGTTAGGCAGACCTAATGGCCGGCCACACGGCACTGACCCCCAGAGTCTTTCAGGTATGCAATTACTTTGAACAATAAATCAAAGCTTACTCTGAAGCAATCTGAGATTCATTGGGTTTATTTTCCCCCTAAGGCCTGGAACCAATTTACACGGTGCAGGGCTAAGTGTTTTTATACGAGGCGGGCTGAATGGGGTGTATATGGACGCGTATCGAGGTCTGTAGCCAGGGGTGCAAAGGACCTGCCAAGAGGCATAATAGGCGAACATAAATATACCCGGGGAGTATGTGCAATATGGATGACTGAATGAAGCGTAAAAACTCCGTCTTGGAAAGCAGACAGGGGCCTTTTTTTCAGAGCAATGTGAAAGTATGTTACATTGATTTTCTTCTTAGAGTAAGACGGAATAGCGCTCCGCTTTTTTCCTCCCGCGGGGATATTGTTTCGGATATGCTACCCCACCCATTATCCTATAGGGATTGTCGAACGGGAAAGCCATATCTGCCATTATATAATTCCCGTAAATGCATCGAAATGAGTCATTGATGGCACAATAGCTTTTTAAGGGCTAGGCATTCCTAATATAATGACATGATTAGGAAATAGGTCTGTCTTTCCATAGCAAGTGCATTTCATATTGACAATCGATAGGAGGCCTACTATCTTACATTATCATCAGTGGTTAAGTACTATTCCTGACACAAAAGTTCGCTGCCCTCTTTGTATCTGACATAAATTGCCTTAGATATTGTTATTTTGGTAGGGCTCCCATGAGTTTCTTTGACGCATGGTATTATTCCTGCGAATGACAGAAAAGTAATATAGGGTTATGGATGTTTCAAACATTAGAGCGCGTTTGACGTATTGATTTTTTTCTTATATTGATATCACCCTAAGTCCTAACCTTCCAACAAGTAAAGAAGGGAGAAATTACGTATCATATATCGTGATAGAGAATATTGAAATCTAATTTGTTTGAAGGCCGTTGCTTTGTAGACAGGTTCAAAAGGTAATTCAGCATTCTGTACGAAATAATGATGTAGTTTTTGGTTCGATATACTTATACAAAATGGTAGATAACTTTATTAAATCAGATATTCTAGCCCTGTCTTTGAAAAAAACTCGAAACTTCCGAAACGAGGATCTCAATTTAACTTGTCTAATTGATAGAAAGAAGCTATGTGGGTCTTGACAACATGTACGCGAAATTGCTTAATAAATCAATAAAATGAAAATATATAACATTCTTGAGAATAGATCAAAAAGACACTTATATATAGTTGGAACGGTATAATTGTGAACTAAGCCAATACCACACACACACACACACACACACACACACACACACACACACACACACACACACACACACACACACACACACACACACAACCCGGCCCACACATTAGGAAGATTGATCAACCATATATCCTCGAGCCAAGCGGCGGGACCATTGATCTGTATGGGTGGTACATTGCACCGTCAAACGTGCGGCTTAGCAGAGCACAAACTGAGTAGACACGTCTAGCAGACTGACCAGGCCCCGTCTGAGCATGGTCTGAGCAAAAATAATATAGCTACACAAAGATAGGTGACTTGGATCAATGCCTATGCGTTTTTCGTGACGTCCTGGTTAGTGGCGCCATCTAGGGATGTCCATGCAACCAGGTACGATGCGGCCATCATTGTTGCCGTTTTCATGACGTCACTGAGTCTTTGTTTATGTATGACGTCACAAAAACGGCAACAATGACGGCCGCGTCATACCTGTTTGCACGGACGTCCCTAGACGGCGCCCCCATCAGGGAGATCACGCCAAAAGTACTCCAGTCATTAATCTTTCCTTTGTAGAATCGTTGGTCTGAGCTGCTCCCGGCACACGGCGAGCTGCTCTATTCACCGGAGCAACTCGGCCTGGGTCCAGACGTTGGGGGAGGCGCCACGCGGCGGGGCCACCCACCTCAAGCCCCATTCACCTTGGCCGAATTTTCTGTCGTAGGGATCTGCGAACACTTGGTCTCCTGCAGGCGAAACTGATATCTTGGGAGAAAAAGCGATCGCATTCCAGCGAAACTGACAAAAATTATAGCATTCATACTGAGAGGGAAGCTCCCTTGCGATAATTGATGCAATCATCTTTTTCTAGCAATATATAATCGTGCAGGTGGGCTTCGAAAATATTCAACATGTTGAATAATGTTGCTAGATTCCTCTGCCACCAGGGCTGCGGTAATCAAACCTTCCCAACGTTCAAAAATCGCAGGGACCCTCGGTGGGCACGGCAGGCTTCCTTAGGGCATTAAATTTGCCAAATTAGTGCACCGACTAAATCCATCTGGGTTGTCTCGATGGTGGATTTGCTTTTGAGGTGAAAAATCGAACATTTCCAATATTTGAGCACTTTACGGTGATAATTGGAGCCGTAAGTCGCCCCACAAGTCGTTGCACAAGTCGTCACCTTGCTTGGTATGCCCACCATACCTCCCCATCGTAATGCCCTGTTTCCACCAAAAGATTTTTCTTCAAACGATTCCAAAAAACCTATAAAAAATTGTAAATTTTGACAAATCTTTCAACAAATCTGTTGGTGGAAACAAAAAATCGTTCAAAGGACCGATTACAATGGGCGATTTTTGACCTTGTTGGCTGACAAAAATCCCCGATGGACGGCAGACAAATTATTTGACATGTAAAATAATTTTAGACGATGTTGGCTACTTGGACGATTTTCCCACACAAATCTTAACAAATATATATAATAAGATATGATAAATATCAGGTGAAAAATAAATGTCATACATGCTTTTATGATAAATTAAACTATATTTGTTAAATAAGAATGTTTGATTAAATCGTTGGTAAAATCGTTGGTAAAATCACCTGTCAAATCGTTTTATGGTCGATTGGTGGAAACAGAAAATCATCCAAAAAATCATGGCTGATGAAAGATTTTTTGTAACAGTAAAGTCGTGTGTATTTGTCTGTTGAGGAAATCGTTCAATTTTGATCTAGTCGTTTTGGTGGAAACAGGGCATTATTCGCCCCATACAAACGCGGCCTCCCCCCGACCCTCTCAGAAGTACTCCCACGTCCCGACGTCTCCACTCAGCCAGACAGCTATTCGTTGACCCAAAGTTTCCAGTCCCAACTTCTGAACTGCAATCCTATTTTTATGTTACTCATCGTTCTCAGTCACTGTCTCTATAAGACAAACCGAACACGTTGTTGAGCTCTTAGAGGAATGTTTAACAGGGCATCCTCTTCACTTTTCTCTATCATTCTTCTCATTTGATTTCAAAGAAAGCACTTTTTCACGGGAATTAGATGCGATAAGGTCAACATCTACATCTTTAAGTCTTCAGAACATTCCCCTAATAAATTAGACTGTCTTGTACGTTTTAATTTGAATCATGAGAAAAGGGAACTTAATAAAGGCAGGATTCGACGTCATATGCCCATGATACAAATGCGGCGAAAGGCTGTGCGCCAGAAGACGTTAATGAAAATATGAATCCAAGCTGTTGTTCTCGTATCGAGTCACCCAGTCATTCAACAAAACATTGCCGTCCTTTACAACCTAAACAAAAAATGGTACGGTTAATTTGTAAATGGGACGTTTAAGGTGAACTTTCCAGAATTTTAAGGGTCACCTGAGAGACTCTTGTAAAGGTATACTTGGTACCTTACTGACCCTATTTACTAATTAATTAAAGGGCAAATTTCATGAAGTAAATGTCTTGCATATTCCTCCCTAATACGCGCACTTTTTCCACCTGAGATATCTGATGTCATTCAATGGGCCATAGAATGCCCGGGACAAACCCATTAAAGTTATATCCAGACTTTGTTCAATGCATTTCTAAAGCATCGGTAAGATTGTAAACTGGCTGCCAAGAGTATTTCACCCTGATGTAAGAGCTGCAATCGGCGAATTGGGCGAGGAGGGATAAGTGGGTTATGGACAAGTCTGTTAGTGTTCATTGAGACTGTGCTGAGTGGTGTGTGGGTGTGCATAAGTAGTCAACAGGGAGAGTGGAGCAGTAAATGAGCATTAAGCTGGTGTTCACAAATGGACCGGGATTGAATTTACTGCCTTATGCAGAGGCACGTAGTGTTACAACATCCCCCCCACAGTCCCCACGGGGAGGCATGGGGCCGGGGTAACGCTTCAGGATTTGTCCTGTTACAGTGAGGGTTATGGGAGAATCAAACAACAATTAAAACCAGGTTACATATAATATTTCCTTCGACCTTTTTATGCCTATATATATATATATATATATATATATATAATCAAAGTTATATATGACAGTTATTAGACATCTTTAATAATATCATGGAGGCTAATACCAAATGACTTGAATTGCAATTGCCATTGAATTGCAAATGCTGAAGGAGATATATGTAATTCCTATAGTCAAAGCCGAAAAACATTGCGCCTCCTTCTTTAATATCATCATTTTTTAACTATTTACTACCGTGGTGCAGTGGATTGAACGAGGTACTTTTAGTTATATGAATCTTTTCCCGAAATTGTCGCATGGAACCATACATCCTATGTGTACATACATGTGTATGAAACCTTTCCAATGATATATAACATGTCTACACTGAACCCTAATGTCCTCTACCGATTTCAGGAATCTACAGCAAAATAGGCAAGTGGAATATAGGCTTTAAAGCCAACCTCATGCCCTACATCCTGAAAGGCAATGGCCATACACACGGGCAGTCCCTGACCAACTTCTTCATGCCATATTTAACTTTCGCATTTTAAACACAAAACCTAACTTTTCCAATGGTTCTACTTCTTCTGAGGTCTCCAGAGACCCACGTGTACACTTTGCCGGTTTCTTTAGGGCGTTTTTCCCGTGTTTCCTCACTCTTTTTGCTCCATTGATCGAGCAGAAATTAGTTGATTGCAAATATTGGCGCGCTTGGTGGGGCTTAATTCATCATGTTTAACCCCTTCACAGAGCGCGTGTCAGAGGGGCAGGGGGTGGCGGGGCCGCTGCTGTCTCCGCGGTCGGGGTGCTGTATGACAGGTTGTCACAAGGCCTGACGGGCCCCATGTATCCGGGCTACACTACCCGCCGCACCACCCACCCAGCCTGAAACACTCGGTCAGACCTCACGTCAGACCAGTGAACACCCAGAGTTAGTAGGCCACCCAAGCCTAATGTCTTTCGGGTCACTGCCTTTCCAGTCCATTATATAGTTTTGCCGTCCCTTTGAACTCTTCCAGGTTTAAAAGAAAGCGACTAACATACTCCTAACGGCCTAGACCCAGAGTACACATCATGCCTCTATTGAACTGTCATTATGAACGTATTTTGAGGATAATCTTGAAAGAATAATTTGAACTATAGTAGGTTAATTATCCGTTAATGTTAGGTTTACTTTATTAGTTGATTTGTCTGTGGATAATAACTAGCTCCTATAGCAGTCTCCGTCTTCTTCGACTGCTGTTGTCAAATACATAATAATAGTTCCGTATTATGTAAGACATAACACTAGTGTGAAAGGATGTTCTTTATTTATTCCTGTGTTATTGTACTTCAATGACAAGATCTCAATTGACAATTAACAGCTCCAAGGATGGAATCAGTCTATCAGCTTCTATTCCAATTCCAGGACTAAGCTTCTAGAACTCAACCTTTCCAGGATATGTTACTCACAACAATGTTCAGCTTACTCTGACTGAATGCCGGCCACTAAAGCCCTTATATATGATGGTACAATACACATCATAACCTTGACTCCTCCTTACTCTAAGGCTTTTGACAAGGAGTTATAGCTAAGGCGTGCGCTGGTGTAAACACTACGCTAAGCTAACAGAGTATGGACTGACCACTCGCATCAGTAAAAATCATCTCTGCATGTTTTTAAACAATTTTGGAAACGTTGATGATTATGTTGACAAACTGATTGAGTTGTATTGTGAGATGGTTGGGAACGTTTGAACAATGTGAATAGAGTAAAGAAAGAGGAACAACAAATTAAGTCAGATTGACTGCACAACAATATGTGATCTTAACATTATAGCTCGACGTGAGTCATCCACTAGATTAACATTGTACTTTTAATGTTCAAAATAAAGTACGCTCTCATCTGATACTAATTCGTCTAACTCGGGCAGGCCTTTGATTTGTAGCAGTATAGAGGATGGTTATCGGAACGCCAGAGATGCAGCCTCTTAGACGTACTATCGGTCGTTACAATACTCGGTTGAAAACTTCGAAATGGAAAAAGTACATGAATGATACAATTAATGTATGTTTATATTGGCTAAAACACTCGAAGCTTGAAACGAGAGAAGCTACAGATAAGGGGCCATCCATAAATGATGTCACGGACAAGGGGGTGGGTGGGTATATTGAACAGTGTTACACTACCTGAAAATGGCCCTTATTTTCATGTTTAAAATGGTAATTTCAGCATGACAGTGGGGTGGGTGGGTCCTAAAAATACACTGGAAAAGTGTGACATCATTTATGGACGGCCCCTAATCCTCATTCTTAGACATCGTGGTATAAAGATCCTTAGTTAGCTTGTATTTCCCCAACAACCATATGAACAGACTCCTGGCTCAGGTGGTGATTCTAAAATCAATGAGACATCTCGAACCAGCCAGCTTACAAAGCTAATCCGTGCGGCCAGCCCGACTGTCTGCACTGTGTTAGGGGTTCAGGGGACGGCTGGGGGAGTCGGTAAAACAAACAGAGGCGGCATGATCAAAGACTGGAGACTAGGTGGGGGGGGGGGGGGGGGGGCTGACTGGGGGAGATGGGGGGGGGGGGGGGCTGGATACAAAGAGTAAAACGGAGGAAGATCGGTGAACTGGAGAGGGGACAGCCCAGGTAAGGCTAATACATTAGGGGTGGATACAAGATTTCAAACTGGGTGGAGGGGGGATGTATATGTACTTTTTTCTTGTTCTAGTCCCAAGTCCCAAGGTGTGTCTGTAGGGGGGAGGGGGGGGGAGGGGTTCAGTACCCCCTAGATCGGCCCCTGCCTATATTTGAGTAATGTTATAGCGCTGTTTCGTTATTACATTTCGTCAACGTCATTCAACCTCAAATGGTGTAATAATATCATATCTTTTTGGCACTGTTTTCAAGTGGGCATGGCATACATTGAGAACAAACAGACTAACTCTGTGTAAAATAAGCCCATCCCATATTGGGTAGATCCCAGGTTTGGGAAAGATTTGGACAAAGTGACCACATAAGCCACCCTTGTCTCCTAAAGTTAGGGTTACTGAAATGACAAAGACTTATATTTTGCTATATCCCCAAGTGCTGCTAAAACATTATAAGTTCTTAGATTTTACCAACTGACAGATTTTCAGGTTTTGATGGGTTTTTTTTTTATTCACTTTATTTGAAAACTGTACAGCTCAAATATCAAATATCTGGTCTCCCGCTGCATCAGGTTAGTACATTATATTATACAATCGTTTGTTTGGGCGTAGTGTCATCCTTATACATATTTCTCATTTATGAGAACAAAATATCAATCAACAGAATTCATAGTTACATGATCTGTTATGTGATACCTAATTATAATGAGATGAGAATGATGATAATGATATCATAATTTATCAAGTCGTTATGGTTAATTCAGTAATCAATCTAACAACCTTTTAGACTCCTGTAGGCATGAAAGTATCTGTTCCAGCAACCACAATTTTACTGCCGACATATGCATATTCGTATAATGCCCTACAGAATTTTACTTGACCTCAAGAAAGGAGTCTGTTATAGCCGTTATATAACAAAACCAAATCACATTTCACTAATATATCCACCTATATAATATTCAAATAGTTCTGAATTTTAGATTTAAAGGCAGTCATATTTTCAGCATTTCTAATCTGAGCAGGCAATATATTCCATGTCTTCGGGCCAAAATATCCTACTGATTTTGCAAACCACGTACTCATAGGGATAGGCAAATATAACACAGGTTTGCCAGGTAGTTTTATTACTGTATTACAGGGAAAAATAGGGTTGGACATTATAGGCTGGGCTGACAGGCTTTAACATTGGTTCCTATAGAGTAAAGGCCAATATATAAAGGTGCAGTTTACAAATTTTAGGAGCAGTTTGTCAACCAAATTGCTTTTGTTAATTTTGTATTGTGCAACTGTCTTCACTGCAGAAATTTTGAGAATATTTCTGGGTAAACTTTATTGTTTGTGCAAACTGGGATGGGCTTATTGAATCATGAAGATGTTTCCCGAGTAAATGACATTTTGATACGATATTGCGACAAATCATGATAGACCAAAATCATTTGATACACCAAAACCGCAGCAATCTCTTCCTTAGCTTTAATCAAATCGACATAGCACATATACCATTACTATGTACCAACTAGAACAATACCCAGTTTCCAATATTGGTTGAAGCTATCAATGTGGATACAATCACAAGTTGTACCGTCTGCCCTTTCAATCATCTGCACCCGTCTGCGCCGTGTCTTCATTTCTTGATTACAAATAAAGTTTGAAGGTCAAGAGACTTTTAACCCCATTTACCCCGCCGGCCATTTCAACAATGCCGTTCGGCCAGCTCCCCGTCCATCGGGTAAGTGGATAATAGCATCAGTGACCTCCATCTAAATCTCTATTACTAGCCAAATCAGATCGACGAAGCGGGGAGGGTGCAGGGGGCGGACGATTACAGCCAGTGCGCTGAGGTCGCCACCACTCCGGGAAATCAAACTTTATCAAATTTCCAATTGTTAGCTTTAATCTTGTTCATTTGGTTGACCGATTCAACAACGTTAATTTCACTACGTGAACTTGGCTTATCTCAATGTCGCAGCAGTTTTCAAGTTGGCTACAAAAACACCAAACATATTTCAGGAGAAGAAAAAAAGAAGGAAAAAGGCTGAAATAAATCATTTCCCATATATTTAGAATGCTTCTACGAGTTAGTATGAATAATGATGGTCGCAATTCTAACAGCCGATGGGGAACGTACTTTCTGGGCCTCAGGTCTTTTATTGCCATCCCTCCGAGAATAAATCTTTATGAAATCATCAGCCCTGTCGTCCTTGAACGCCACTATTCCTCCACACTTGATGACACTGTCAGTTCTGTCTCAGTTTTTTGCTCCTCTGTAGAGTCTGTTCCTTCTGCCATGTGGAATAGAATGCAGGTTTCACTGCCAATGTGCACCTTCCAGGCTAGCATGCAACGTTATTATAGCATGGCAGTGAACCTTTAGTTTAGTTCTGTTTTGGTTCTTGATACAATTATTTTGATGGATCCATAATGTTGTTGGAGCCTACCATTGTACTGTGATATTATTGTAAAAACCTCCTTCTTTCATTATACTAGCATATAAAGTTATAACAGCATTCGATTGTAGTAATGTCTCAACTTCACTCAGATGTAATTTTGTGATAAGTTTTGGTCAGTTTCAATCTCACAGAAAATAAAAAAGCTGTTTTGTGAAAATTGAACAAGGAACACATTGCAATTGGCAAAACAGGTATGTTCCCACAACATGCCCGTTACATCGTGGTTTTTCTACGTTGGAAGGACCTGGGTGGAGAGGTCATTGAGGGATGACATGTAGTCTAAATCTGATGTCAATGCAATTCAACAATAGTTTGGATATGTTTGAATTTATCTATGAGACTTCAACTTCAAAATATTTAAATACTTCGTTCGTTCTTCATAAAATTTTAGAGATCCATGCTATTTGCTACTGCTTATAGAGGCGATGTTATGTGAATTGACTGAAGTGTATATGACAATTAATAATGGAGTAAGTAGTATATAGAAATCGGAACTTGAAGAGGGTCGAGTTGGTTTCATGATAAACTTAACATGATCACATATATTTGTCCAGTTAGACACACAACATTTTAATAGTCGGCCTATATGGAAATGGGGGTTGCTATGTACACAGTTTATCTTATACAAGCGACTTTGTGTACATACCAATAATACTATGAGCAATAGCAAATAAAAATTATTGCATTGGCTTTTATTGATTATAAATGTAATGAGAAACTTTTAAATCTTCAACATTTCAAGATTAGAGACCAGACTGATCAGTCTTGTGAAAACCTAAAACTCCAGTTTAAACCCTATGTCACATATCAAAACTATCAGAGACCCAACTCAACTCAGGTGTTTAGTTGAGTTCAGTCTCTATATGTGACCAGGCCTTTAGACGTACCATCGGTCGTTACAATACTCGGTTGAAAACTTTGAAACAGAAAAAGTACTATACTGGAATGACACAATTAATAATGGAGTAAGTAGTATATAGAAATTGGAACTTGAAGAGGGTCGAGTTGGTTTCATGATAAACTTAACATGATCACATATATTTGCCCTGTTAGACACGCAACATTTTAGTAGTCGGCCTATATGGAAATGGGGGTTGCTATGTACACAGTTTATCTTATACAAGCGACTTTGTGTACAAACCAATTATGATATGAGCAATAGCGAATACAAATTATTGCATTGGCTTTTATTGATTAGAAATGTAATGAGAAAGTCCTAGAAATGACAATATGTGATGAAATGGTCAAAATACAACAAAAGAAACTAAGGTACAAAAAAGGTCTATCAAAATTCTAAATATCGTATCAATTCATAATTAAACCAAACATTCTGTCACGTTCTTTTTTTTTTCTTTTTTTTGGAATTCATTTGTTTATTCAGACATAAAAAAAGTTACAAACTTGTTTCCATTTTACATCTGAGATGCCCATGATATTAATATACCAAGGACCAATATAATATTACATATAACCATGTAAACATGAACTCATTTTATATAAATCTCATTAAAATATCAATAATATCACAATCATTCATTTGTAAATTGTTTCAATTTAAATACTGGTATAAAAAACCTAAATGGTCTAATAGTAAGTTTAATATATATAACAATACAATTTCCAAGCTAAATTGCTTAATGAACCATGTTAGTTATATAATAACCAATTAAAGGACATACAATTATTGCACATTAACCTAGTAAATTTGCAATCTATTCAACAACCAATTTTTCCTATTTTCTTTGAACAATTCAATAGAATTAATATTTCTAACATCAGCTGCTAAATCATTCCATAACATAGCACCTCTGTACATAACATTTAATTTAGATTTCTCATTATTTGGTTTATATAATTTGAATACATTTCCCATATTTCTTCTTGTATTGACTATGCTTTCAGCCAATAATTCCTCTTGGGTCTGTAGATTATACATAAAATTTACAATGTGTGCATCTCTCCTGTCAGCAAGTTTAGAAACTTTTACATCATTACATAATACATTCTTATCAACTTTAATAATTGAGTTATCGCAAATACATAACCTCTATAAAATAGTTTTGAAATCTTATTCAAATTTGTCATTTTGAGGTTCCCGAATATATAATGTCACCATATTCCAAAAGAGGCAATATCATGCTCTTAAAAACAAGTATACTGGCTCCTTTAGTAATATATTTCCTAATTTTTGAAAAGATATACAATTTGTGTGATAAATGCTGACAAAGTTCAGTAATATGTCTATTAAAATTCAGGTTCTCATCTAGGGTAAAACCTAAATATTTATAAGAACACACTCTTTCTAAGATGGTTTCGCCCATATATAATTCAAGATGTAAATTTTTACTAATATTAACAAACTTTTTCATGCCATAAATACAAAATTTAGTTTTCTTACAATTCATTGACAATTTGTTTTTGTTACACCACAATAATATTCTGTTCAGGTCCTCTTGAATATGATTTAAAGCTATGTTAAAATCGTCTGAAACAATATATATAACTGTATCATCCGCATATAAGGAAATTTTTGAATTCTTTATACAATTCCCTATACCATTAATGTAAATCAAAAATAAAAGAGAACACTTCCTTGAGGTATACCACATTTAGTAATACTAAAATCTGAGGTAACATCATTAGTTTTAGTACATTGTTGCCTCTGTGAGAGGTAATCCATTAACCATTTCAAAATCATCTCATTTACACCAACTTTTTTAAGTTTTTTAATCAGGATTCGATGATCAACAGTGTCAAATGCCTTCTTCATATCCAAATACACAGCTAATGTGAATTGATTATTATTACAGCCTGTATAAATGTCATTCAGGAAGAAAGCAGTTGTGTAAACTGTGGATCTCTTTGGTCTGAAACCACCTTGCTTATTATTTAAAATATGATTTTCCTCAAGATGATTATAATCTATTATGAACAATTTTTTCAATTAGTGTTGAGGTAAGTGGAAGATTAGAGACTGGTCTAAAATTATTTACCTGCGATTTATCACCAGTTTTTGGAAGTGGAGTCACCTTGGCAATTTTCCAGTCCACAGGAATATGACCTTGTTCAAAAGAGCAATTAAAAAGAGAACAAACTTTTCCAGGAATAGCTAAAAAAGCATCTCTTATTATTTCTGCACTAATATCTTCTATGCAGGATGCCTTGTTGATATTTATATTTTTACAAATATCAATTATCACATCTACTGTGGTTTTAATATCCCCTAATTTATTATCACAGATTTCACCATCAAAAGTTCATTCATCAGTTGGATCTTTAGCCAAATTAATTCTGCGACGTTATCAGAACATTCTGTGACATGACATCCTTGTCTAGGTGTCTATCTTCCAAGATTTTACAGATCCCTTGGCCGGCCCTTTCTAAAGGTATCAGATCTTTACGAGGGACGGCGGCTACTCTCTTTAATACCATACGGTCTCTGCATGTGACCGGACCTTTCTATGGAGGAGGACAGGGAGGGAGGAGGGCCTACCGTCCCCCACCTCCCCACTTTCATCTGACAGCCTGGCCAAGGCGCCCCTAAATGAAGATCAACGGTTTAAAAGCTTTCTAATCCCACCTATAACGAGGCTGACTATCGGCCCGTCTGCGCATGCGCTTATATCAATTACCATGGCAACGGCGCCGCGTGCGATACCCTCCTCGCTTAATGCCAGAATCTGCCTCGAGGGGGCGCAAGGGTGTACTTCAGGATTAATATAATTTAGCTGTAGGGAAATGTTGGCAATTGTATTAATCTGAACGGAGATGTTCCAGAAATTTAACTGAAAAAGATGCAATTGCAGCTTTACATTTGCAAAGTCGCTTTGAATTCAGAATTAGATTGCTTATTTTGGCATGGTCGGTACGTATAGTGCGAGTGAAAATATTCCTTCGCGGATATTGTTTGGGCAGGAGATACCCAAGGAAAGTCGAGCCGAGTGCAAGGAGGGATAAAAACCAAGGTTTAAGTGGTGCGGGAGCGACTCGCCCTATACGGTTACATGCACTTGTCACACATTTCCTGTCGTTTCCTTCTGTGCCCAACCCGTGCAGCTTTCTATGGATTTCACGCCCTACTAAAACCACACACAAAAATCAGTATATTTGACAGGCAACCTTCTTCGCGCATGCATGAGATTGTATTTTTAAGTTCTGCTACATTGGTGGCGGTACTGCTTTTTTTTCTGGGCGATGAGCCTGGGCTGGAGGTCGCCTAGTGCAGCTGTCACCTTTTAACTTTGATCTAATGGTGTACTTGGCAGGGGCCGAGCAGCTCGGGATGAGGCGAGCAGGCCTTACCTATACTGCTGAGTGGTTTCAGTGTACGAGAGCAGCTCAATGCACTTTTAAGGCCAGTCCTCAGCAAGTCCTGCCAAAAACTCACCGATCGGTTTATCTATGGACCGCAAAGCACTGTCCTGTACACACATACAAATTAACATCGTCGTCCCCACAACATTGGGAATAACAACGTTGTCTATATATGCCTTTCATGTCTTGCTTATATCATATTATTATTATGGGATCAAAGCAGAAAAGAGCTTCTGTTAACAATGTGAAAGTGTACACTATCTTACATAATCATATACCACGTTTTGTTAGTCAGCCGTGGTAGTTTGCTCACACAACATCATAATAGATACATCTTGAACTAAGTGATTCTAAAGTTATACATTATAATTCTGTCTAAACAGGTAAGAGGCCCTATACTTTTAAGAGTGCAATATCATCTTAAAAGAAACGGCATGAAATTCAATAGTCTTGCCTCCGTCAGCCCATCCTTGTCTGTCTCGTTACTAAAAATTATTGCATTTTCAACATCATAATAGATACATCTTGAACTAAGTGATTCTAAAGTTATATTTTCTAATTCCGTCTAAACAGGTAAGAGGCCCTATACTTTTAAGAGTGCAATATCATCTTAAAAGAAACGGCATGAAATTCAATAGTCTTGCCTCTGTCAGCCCATCCCTGTCTGTCTGGTTGCTAAAATTATTGCATTTTCAATTTTCTACTGTATACGGTTGTAAATAGAAATAAGTAACTTTGTACAAACACTCTACCTACTCGGCAACAGTATTAATTTCGTCATTTATTGTATTTGGCTTTGTCAGCGTCAAAACAAAGTCCACGCGAAATCGATTCAGGCGTAATGCAGCTTAAAGTCTCTTAAAATCCCGTCTGGTGTATTCATACTCAAAGCACCTTTCAAAAAACTAGGTATACGTACCTCATCATATCAACGATTCCGCATCTGAACTACATATATAATGTACACACTACAACTTAAAGGAAACAGACTTATTTGATCTAGACATAAGGAACTAACTACCCTTTTGCTCGGTAAACGGACGAAGACAAAGATTCAGTTCCTGGTATCCGGTTTTAACCTAAATATAACGGATCATACTTTATGCTTGAATACAGAACAATTTTCGATTAACACTTTAATTATTGTGGGTCTTCCCCTTATGTTACTTGTATACATACGTCCGCTTCACATTTTTAGACTGTTAAGTCGTTTAGTATGACACAGCGGGTAGCTCTATTGACAGTCCGGTCATGGTCACCGACAAAGACTGATTCATTATCAATAGTGATAACATCCACATTGACAGCAGCTTGACAGCTATTGACAGCAACACGGTGAGTTAGGGCGTGACACCTCCTCCCCTGGGGGACAGGGGCCGGGGATAAGTTGACAGGGACATTTATCTAACACCTCTTGGAAGTTTTAAGCATCTGTATTGACTGAACCTTGGCACCTATTGACAAAAGCGTGTCCCATATCGTTAGTGCTGAGCTGTCGTGGTGTGACAGCAATGGGTCTGGACTCGTGCCACTATAACGCCTGATGTAAGCACGCACAATCTTTGCTTCTCTGCCTAGAGTTTCCCTACTCTGTCTATGTCTTATAAATTTGTCTTTTTTTAAAATCTTCACCTAGGTTATGAGGGTCTGAATTTAATGAATGAAATACCAGTAACCACATGTATTTGTCCAGAAGATATTTCAAATCAGATTTTTGATTTTGAAAAAAGAATTGAAGCATAGATAGAATTTGAACATCAGAGGGCAAGGGTAAAATAGGGGACCTGCCTGTACCATAGGACTATATAACTATGGCATCTCCTAGCACTATAACTTACTCCTGTTTCCTCCGCATGGCATATTCCGATTTCTGAACAGTGTAAATGGCGAGCTATAGGATAACATTTTATCCAATTCTTGCAAGGATTTTAGACTGAAAACATAGAGATTTTCTTAAAATGGTGTGCACTCTGCGACTACGCACCAATCATTAGATCCACCATTGCCCTTTTTACTACCTTGACGGCGCGCTACAGCTCCCTCGTAATCAGTTAATGGTTCGAAATTGCTTGTCTAGTTGTAATTCAGTGTTTTAAGTTAGTTCTTTATGTCATTACCCAGGGCTTCCTTCTAACCCCCTCCCTTCCCCAGCTCCTTTCATGCTTTTCCCACCAAAAGCATGCCCTCCTCCCCGCCCCACACCCCACCTTCTATACTTTCCTCTCCCTCTCACCCCACGCCCACACCACACCTTCTACGCTCTCCCAAACAACAACACCCCGTCATCCTTCTGCCGCACCCCACCCTCTACACTTTCCTCACCAACACACTATTTTAACCCTGCCCTCTGAGGAACTTTACCTTCTACGCTCTCCAAGCCAGCACCCTCCTCTCACCCCACACCCTACCACCTCTCCCAGAAAAAGAAAGAAATAAAAAGGAAAAAGAAGAAGAAACCACCTCACACCACACTCCACCATCTATGCTTTCACCCTCTGAAGCGCCTTCAGTGTCTTATTAATGCCTACCCCCCCTTTTTTACCCCGTCTCCGCCCCTATCAGGCATTATCAATGTCTGGCCCCTCCTCTCACCCCACACCCTACCCCCCCCCTCTCACACAAACCAAATAAAGCGAAAAAGATATGAAAAAGAAAAACGCCCTCCTCTCTATCCCCACCCCATACCACACTCCACCTTCTATGCTTCCATCCTCCAAAGTGCTCCACCTTCTGTGCCAAAACCCTCCTCTCACCCCGCCCCGCACCACACCTTCTCTGTCTCCGACCCTAGCAGGCCCTTATCAATGCCTGGACCCTCCTCGCACCCCACACACTACTCCCCCCCCCCCGTCACAAAATTCCCTCCTCTCTCCCCACCCCATACCACGCTTTCATCCTCTGAAGTACTCAACCTTATGCCCCAAAATCCTCCTCTCACCCCCCCACTACCACTACCACTACCACATCTTATCAATGCCTGGCCCCTCTTCTCACCCCACACCCTATACTCTACCCCTACACCCCCAGAATAAAGAAAAATAAAAAATAACACCTTTTCTTTATTATCCCCACCTCATACCACACTCCACCTTCTATGCTGTCATCCTCTCAAGTACTCCACCTTCTGTGCCAAAACCCCCCTCTCACCCTATCCCTGCACCACACTTTCCCTGTCTCCACCCCTATCAGGGCCTTATCAATGTCTGGCCCCTCCTCTCACCCCACACCCTACTTTACCTGCTCCCCTCCCCAAAACACCCTTTTCTTCCTAAACTCCTCACCACAATCCACCTTCTATACTTTCCCTACTAACTCCCTATGAAGCTAAATACTCCACCTTCTGTGCCCAAACCCTCCTTTCACCCCGCCCCGCACCACACCTTCCCCATCCCCACCCCTATCAGCCCTTATCAATGCCTGGCTCCCCCTCTCACCCCACACTCTACACCCCCCCATAATAAAGAATTAAAAAAGGCACCCTCCTCTATCCCCACCCCATACCACCCTCCACCTTCTGTGCTTTCACCCTCTGAAGTGCTCCACCTTTTGTGCCAAAACCCTCCTCTGACCCGCCCCCGCACCATACCTTCCCCGCCTACCCCCTATCAGGCCCTTATCAATGCCTGGCCCCTCCTCTCGCCCCACACCCTACTCGCCCCCTCCACCCCCAAAATAAATAATACAAAAAACTCCCTTCTCCATCCCCACCCCATACCACACTCCACCTTCTATGATTAATTTCACTCTCTGAAGTACTCCACCTTCTGTGCCAAAACCCTCCTCTCTACCCGCCCCTGCACCTACACACCTCCCCCCCCCCCCCCCCCATCAGGCCCTTATCAATGCCTGGCCCCTCCTCTCACCCCAACCTTTACTTTCCCCTGTCCCCCTCCCCAAAACACCCTTTTCTTTCTATACCCCTTATCACAATCCACCTTCTATACTTTCCCTACCAACACCCTCTGAAGCTAAGTACTCCACCTTCTGTGCCCAAACCCTCCTTTCACCCCGCCCCCGCACCACACCTTCCCCGTCCCGGCCCCTATCAGGCTCTTATCAATGCCTGGCCCCTCCTTTCAGCCCACACACTATCCCCCTCCCCCAAATAAAAAAAAACACTCTTCTCTCCCCACCCCACACTACACTCCACCTTCTATGTTTTCTTCCTCTGAAGTACTCCACCTTCTGTGCCAAAACCCTCCTCTCACCCCCCCCCCCCACCCCCCACTACCACCCCTTCACCGTTTACGCCTCTATCAGGCCCTTATCAATGCTTGGCCCCTCTCTCACCCACACCCTTCTCTCCCTCTACGCCCCCAAAAATAAAGAAAACCTCACATCCCACCTTCTATGCTATCACCCTCCAAAGTACTCCCCATCCCCCACCAAAACCCTCCTCTCACCCCGCCCCCACACCACACCTTCCCCGTCTCCGCCCCTATCAGGCCCTTATCAATGCCTGCCCTAGGTCCTTTTCCTCATTAAGGTCCTCTCCTCATTAGTCACCATTACCCACGGCGTTCTCCGTCTGGGCCCACACCCCTCTACCCAGGATTAGACCCCCGGCCCGCCAGCCGTCCACAATGGCCTTTTCCCCAGCGCAGCCTCCCCTTTCGGACAAAGATCCGGATTTCCACGGAGAAAACAACTTTTGTACTCCGAGGTAATTAGATTTCCCGTGGTGCTATAGCACCGGAAGTGGGGAGTGCCGCCCGGAAGTGGCGCCCCCTAGCGGCAGCGTCTCAAGATGGGGATGGGGATGGGGGGGGTGTCTTACAAAACCAGAGGTACAGAAAGTGCACACTGGGGAGTATTTTGAATGTCATGGTTAAAAAAAGTTCTTAAAGGTGAAAGCTCTTACGGATAAATACGTATTCCTCAACAAATTAGAGTTTCGTTTTGAACAGTGTCACAGAGGTACAGAAAAGGGGAGAAGAGCGGTGGCATTATTTTTAATGTCATGATGAGAAAATGTGCCCATAATGTGCAGATAAAACCTTATTTTCAACAAATTAGAGATTCCTTTTGAGCAATCCTGTAGAAAAAAAGAGTCGCTGTTTCATAAAATGACACGCACTTCGTTCTTGGAAGGTGTAGCATATAAAACGAATCAGTATACAGGGAAGTACACGCATTGACCTCACCTACACATCTGGTAAAGGGAAAGCCTTCATAAGTTTGTTTTTTTTTATTTCCTTCAAGCAGTGTAGGTAAATAGAACATGATTATTCTAATAAAGAGTTAATATGTTTCAGTAAATAGATAGGTCAGTTTTCTTTCGCAAACTCATCCACGTTGAAAGTCAAGATATGAAAGTTTGGTAATAAACAGGGCGATTTTCTCTTGAATAAAGATTCACTTGGAAACTCAGGATATTAAAATATTATTCTCCGACTTCAATACATGACAAAGGTTCTTACATTGCCGTTCTCTAATTCAATAAGCCTTTGTCGTTCTGTGTAAAGGATGACGAAAGAGAGTCGTGAAAGAAGCCTCTACTCAGTCTAGTTAAATCCTTTACTCAATTAACGGACTCGAAGGTCTATAGAATGTGTGCCACACACGTTTCCTTTCCTATTAAGGTTGGATGAAAATATCACGCATGGTGACTTCCCAAATAACAAAATGAATACTCGACGAGTCCAACAACTTCTTTCTGAATATCAAATCCCCTGAGAATTATGTCACACCAGTATTTATTCTATACCAACTTCGTAGCGCCTATACCTTCATCATTGTCCTGCCCCGTTAGCAAAGGTTGAATAACAGAGGGCGTTATTGCCCCGCTGGCGAATAATCAAAAATTTGTATTTGATATAGAATAAAACAAGAACTAACCTCAGGGGTACTCAGCCACGATTATTGTCCCTAGTCTCAGCCTATTTTTCAGGATCTCGGGCAAAGCCCTCGACCCTCAAAATAGGCTTCGACAGCAGGGCAATAATCGTGGCTTCGTTCCCCCTCGGTTAGTTCTGTGTATATTCTAATGTTTCTGTGGTTCAAAGCATTTTATTGAGAAAACATTGATCATCGACCTTTTTGCCACACAGACATGAATACACGGTTATTGTTTGTGGCAAGGGCACGGTATTATTAGCTGGCTTAGATCTTCAATATTGGATTATATTGTTATGCAGCAAAACGTAAAACGGGGAAATGAACTGGGACGAACGAGTTGTAAGTTTTTTTTTTGTTTCGTTTTTAATTTGTTTATTAACAACTTCACGTGTATTACATATTCTTCCCGATGTTAAGTGTAGGGTGAAAAGTGTATTTATATAATAGTTAAGGGTTTAGCAGTATATATTCTAATTTTCAAACACCCTCCGTAAACTGCACTTGATCAAATCGTGCATCCCTACCGCTACTTGAATGAATGAACATATTAAAACATTGAAACGACTTAATCTCAGTTTAGCGTCATGCTGGTCTGGGCGTTCTCCATAGTGGATGGCGCACCCTTCATGTTCGTGTCGCCGCCTGTACCTGGGGCTAATGGAAGAGTGGTGTCACACAGGGAGAGTGTTATAGTGGGCACAAAGCACGGGGACGCTGTCACTTCACATGTGGGGCCACAAACATAAGGGATAAGTTCTCCACTATTTCCCCACTTCTTTGCGCTACCAAACCTCATAAACTCCACTATGATTTTTAATTGGCACCTGGCACATATAGAGAGGTTGAGGAGTCTTTTGTCTTTTAAACTCAAACCAATTAGATATGCACGAACGGGATGGGGTAGGGGATGTGTGGGTATTGGTGTATGTGGAAGGGGGGTAGGGGTAAAGTGCTTGGGTACATTTCTAATGCATATAACATGGTAAAGTGGAAGTCTAGAAATCATGTAGACATAGTACGTGATTGATGGACGATCCCTTGTTTTAATTCAATATCATCCTCATTTACGTTTTCGGTATGTTCTTTGTTTCTACATTTTTTCCATTTTTGTCATATTTGTTAGCGGTGCATGTTTTTCCCTGTTATCCTATCTCTCAAATTAAAACGTCAGACAGAAAACTCTCAGAGAAGTGTACTACAGGAAGGAGACAGGTAATGAGTTAACTGAGGGGAAATATCGTTTGCTCCTCAGCACATGAAAAGAAAATGTAGGGGAAAGTTTGTCCTTCCCTTCTCGGCCACTCTGTTCTTCTCTATAACTCTTGGCCCCACGAATTCAAGTGAAGAGGTACTTGTTTGTTCATATGTAGGTGCATACGGCGAAATTTACGAACCTCTAATGAAGGGTTATACGGAAGGGAAAACTATGCAAACATACATACTTACCTTTGGTAAATAAAACCTATTGTTTGTTTAGATATGGTTTAATACACCAAAGGATAATCACATTTATGCAATTGATAGCCAATGCACTTTGGTAGATAGCCACTCTGAAATTTAGCTATTTAGGATTATTGATTAATTCTACCAAAATAAAAAACTTAAATACATGTACATGACCTGTTATCTTTCAGATGAAGTTGGCGTGGATATAAATGACTTTGAATGATGACATTCTAGGGTTTCAACAACCTATTTTACTTTTTTGTAACCACCATTATATAACTCTATTATTGCTGCAGGTCTCAGTATTCTATTCGTCATATTTATCATGACGACGAAATCCTTTCCCAGGCATCTGACATCTGTCTAACCTTTTTCATCCCATTGTTTTTGGGCCGTCCTCATATCTCTCCCTCCCTGGTTCTTAATCTTCCCCTTATCTTTCCCCTCCACCCACTCCGCCATGGAGTGACTCTTGATAAGACAGGGATAACGGACTGACTCGGTGCAAGAAAACTCCCCAGCCAAGTTGCAATGTAACAGTACCCCTCTACAAACGTGCATTTTTGGTGAGTCTCTTACTCGCTAAAATCACTCAAAATAATTTCCAGGGGGCGGATCGTGAGCCGGTGCTGTATGGGGGGATCCTGGCCCCCCTCCCCTATTTAACAACTCCAGATTTACAGATATCTTCCAATTTTAAGACGCCAACATTTTCTTCCTTCAGGCTGGGGGCAGGGGCAATTGCCCCTTGCAAACCAAAACGGACTATCATTATGTTATTTGTTGTGGTTCTTCAAACCTTACCAGACCTTCAGACTTTCAGAACTTACCAAAATAGAGAAATAGCAAAATCATTAATGCCCCGAGAGTAGTATAATGGAGTCGCTGGCGCGCATAGTCAATGCTACTAATTAGGTCACTAGGTCAGTACGAGTGAGCATCGGGCATAAATAGGTTCATAGACTAATAGAGACTTTGAATAATTAGGTCATTACGACCTACTTTCGTGACCTACTTTTAAAAATACGTTTAAGGAACGTATGTGTTATTTCGTTATTTTTTCATTTTTTTTATATATACTTTCTACGTATATTTTACCGGATAATTTTACCGGATGTTCTATTATTTTCGTTATTTTTACATTTTTTTTGTATATAGTTTGTATAAGCTTATGGCATTTATTATTCATTACATATAATAAATAAAACAAAACAACATTTTTTTAGTTATTTTTTATTAAAAATCGTAAAAAGCGGATTATAATTCATATATACATTGCTTTTCTTTTAGATTTTTTAAAAAATTGTTAAATATTTTATGTTTTTTCATATATTTTATACTTTTTTTGGTTTTTCATACATTTCCTATATAGTGAAAATGTTTCAGTTTTTTTTAGCTATAGTTCATTGTCCTTGGGCAGTCATTTTTCAGCTTTTTATCTATAATTCATTGTCCTTGGTCAGTTATTTTCTTAAAGGGCGAAGGAATTGTTGGAGCATGAGAAACCACAGCCTCTAGATTGCGCTGAACGTTCTGTGAGTTCTTCCAGCTTACTTTGCAAGTTGGTAACGGCGAAGAGGAGTCGGTCAACATTAGACGACAGGGCCTCCACACAGTCAATGGTGTTCTCCAGATCACGTTGCATGCGACCTAGTGATATGGGACGTCTCTTAGGCATGTCCAGTATTACATCTTCTTCTTCTGATGACTCTCCTTTTTCCGCTGTATCTGTAGATAACCACATTTCTAGCGTTTCAACATCTGGTGTTTCCGTCTTCTCCATTTCCACCGGTTTAAGTTCATGTAAGAAAGAACTGTCTTGTCCGTTAGGTTTGTCATGGCTGGGGTACCTAGCGCTGACAGTGCGACGTAGGGGTTGAGAGTGCGACATGTTTCTATGAGAAAACGAACACAGTGCGCTCCGCAGGTGGTGGTTGTGAGTGCTTGTAGTTGTTGTCGGTTATACTCCCAGATACCGTATGACGAACGTTGGCAGAACGAGATGTGTTTTATAGCTATTGGTGGTAACCCGAATGAGTCAAAATAGAAAGTTTTCCCTTGTGGTGATACCCAAAATGCTACCCAATGTTCCCCTGGTTTATTGTGAGGATCTGTGTTGCTAATGAAACAAGTGAAGGGTTGTGGTTTTTTTGGTATTCTATCAGAGGGAAAAGTTCCAAGGAAATATCTATTTGTGTGGGGATGGTTGCGTAGAATTTTGTTCAATTCTGAGGTTTTGAGAACCATCTTCAGTTCTACACCATGGCGTAGTCAGTGACCGGCAATCGGTCGGCTGTGAGCTGGATCAAGCTGTCATAAGTGCTCAGCATAATTACTGAAACCGCGTGACCCAGCGCTTCAGCAAACTTCAGGGACACCGACAGCTTTCCCTGTCGCAGCAGGTTGATTCGGGCGTCCTCCGGAGTTCGGTCGGGGGTCAGGTCGAAAGCAAACAACGTGTACCCGTTCTTAAAATGATGTAACTGAATACCGCAGTCGTGACCCGAAGCTAATAGTCCAGTCTCCTTGAAGAGTTGACTGTAGGCTCTGCTAACGTTTCCGTTGACAAAGTCTGTCTTCACGTGGAACTTCTGATCGTCGAACTGCAAGGCTACTTCTGTTACGTCGTAGTGCTTGAAGTTGAACGGATTCTCCGTCTTGCTCCCTGAGCTGGCCGACTCTTTGACGAAGCCAATAATCACCCCCGTGGGGATCTGCGTTGTGTCGGGGACGGTCCACGTGTACTCCGATGAACCTTGCGTGAGGGTGTGCTTTGTGACCTTGCTCCTGGTGATCGGGTAGTTGAATGGTCCCATCTTGGGGTCGCGTACACTTTTATTGTGTACCTCCACCACCTCGTCCCTGACGTGAACTTGGCGCATGGTCATTTCGGCCTTCTTGATGACGACTTTGTAACTCTCGTTAGCGGCCATCTGCATGTAGAAGCTGGCGGGCTGACGTTCGAAGACGAGTTTGATCTCGCAGTGAGAGGGTAGGAGTTTACACTGAGTAAACAAATCGAGGTGTGGTCTTGCTACCATAGACTTAACACCTCCGACATGGACTGTTCGTCATGAGTTCCAACCTGCGTTGGCTGCACCTCTGGTGTCCATTTTTTCCGGGGTGTCCATGAACCAGTTCTGGCAACCTTGGAGGCGACACTTTCTGGCCCCCTCCTCCGTCGTCAGGAGGTCGATGAGATAGGACTTGTAGGAGTACTCTTCATTGTTCGAAGTTACCTTCTCCCCGTTGACGAGAAGCTGCACGCTGCTGAAAAGTGAATGAATTAAGTTGTTGACTGGAGCTGCATCGTGTGCCACGGTTAAGGCAGCTTCGTCGTTTGCTTGAACTACATACTCTAGGTAGAGTTCAGCTTCGCTGAGGTCTGTGTAAAGATTGCTCGGTTCGAAGGTGAAGTCAAAACAAGTTGTGGTGTCAGTGAGAGCGTTGTTTGTTGTTTTCTTGACGAATTGACTTCGGAGAATATCTTTCTGTGATATAGGTAGTGCGTGTAAATCCAATTCACCTACGGCACATGTTGCCGCACAGGGGTGAATGAGACTCATGATGAACCCTTTAGAAAAGGGTAGACTTACGTCTACCTACACTCTTCTTCTTCCCGTTACCACGTCTTGCACCTTGCGTTGCTCGGCGTCGTTTGGCTGGAGGGCCATCGTCGTCAGTGTTTAAGTACCTTCTGGCTGCACTGAATGCTGTGTCCATTAAGGAACTTCCTGCACTCTTTGACCTTTTTACGAGGCTCTTCTTAAAGTTTTTTCCAGCCACGACATCGTCAAAAACACCTTTTCCTGTTTTGACGATGGTGGGGACGGCTGCTTTAAATGCTGACGCACCGAGCTTCTTTATCATCGGAAGAGCCGATCTCATTATACTTCCGAATATTCCGTGGCCACGTTGTCTTTTAGC
>OW387148.1:3957301-3988636 GCA_936440205.1 Lepidonotus clava
AGACAATTTGAACTATTTTTTTAAAGTCTCAACCAGGATCACCAATTTCCAGTGTCCAGCGCCAGGCCAATTTGACACTTCGGCTCACTTAGACCAGCCAGAGTGAACAATAAACAGGTCTCTGATGACTTAAAATTATCTATTTTAGAAGGATACAGGGTCAAAATATCTACATCAGTGACATTAAAGGGAAACGAGTAGATTTAATTGATTTTGGGGTGACGCTCACGGCTCAGTGCCGATACCTATGCATTTGACCAAATTTCCCGAACTTTGGCTTAAAATCCCCAAAAAAAGATGCGATAAGGGAATCCTTCTGCATATCTTCTAATTTTAGGCTAATTCACTGATAAAGTCAGTTTTCAGGGCCAAAAGGTCATTTTGGTTGACTTTGGGATGTTCACTATAGGTCTCAGGGAACTAAATGTTTTCCTGTATAGTTTAATGTAACGCGGCATCCAATAAAAAATATTCAGAAAGAGTGTTGCCCAAAAATTCAATTCTAAGCCTCTAGACAGACCTTTCATACACAACATATCAAAATTTCAGCATAGGTTAACCCTGAAAATCTTGAATAAAGGCTAAAAATGTGTACCTACCCTCATTTTGACAGGTCCGCACTGCCAAAATGCACCTAGAATACACCCTGTCCTAAAGGCATTCTCAAAAATTCTAACAGCCAGATACCAGACTGTATGATATATAAATCAATTCAGGAATAGTTGGGGAGCATCCTGAATTTTTCCTTTGTTTTTCACTAGATTTTTCATTCTAATATGGACCAACCAGAGCCCAGCAAAGTATTCACTGCAGTCCAGAAAGGTATATGACACTACAGATGGCGCCACATTTAGTTCTCTGAGACCTATATTGAACGGGAAGATTGCCTTTTTTCTCAATAAACCCATTTTTCCATAACTCACACCTGTTTTCAATAATAATATCCAGTTTCAGCATCATCACATTACTTTATCCTACAAAATGACTGGTTTTCCTAAACCTCTACCCATAAGAATTCAGCAGTCATTTATCGCAGTATGACACCACCGTCCTCACAGCACCCTCTTTTAGAGAAATATTCACAGCAAAGACATGAAAATTGGTAGAAATGTTCCCACCCCTTCACTGAGCAAGGAACAAGAGCCATTTAGATAATTGTGAAACCAGTTTGCAAGAAATAATGGGGAAAAAATGAAAAATTGGGCACCAAAACACAGAAAATCATAAAAAATGACATTTTCTCCAGATTTTTTGTGGAAAGTTCTGACAAAAAGACACTCTTAGGGCATTATTCTAGTTTCAACATGTATAAAGACTATCCCCTGCAACTTTGAGACAATTTGAACTATTTTTTTAAAGTTTCAACCTGGTTCATCCATTTTCAGTGACCAGCGCTAGGCCCAAATAAGCAAACTCCCGGCCATTATGAACTAGCCCCAGTGAACAAGACAGAGATCAGAGATGACATCAAACCAGCCATTTGAGGAGGAAAAGGGGTCAAAATATATGTTCCAGGGAGATTTGGGAAAATAAGCAGATTTTATTGATTTCAGGATGAGAATCAGGGCTGACGCCTATCTATTTCACTGAATTCCCCGAGCTTTGTTTTAAAATGAAAAATAAAAGATCCAACAGGGAACCCCTTCCCCAAATATTCTTATCTTAGCATAAATGACCTTAAAAGTTAGTTTTCAGAACCAGGAAACAAGGTTTAGTTAACTTTGCGATAAGTGGATGTACCCTCATTTTGCAAGTTTTGCAGTGGTCGAATTCACAGGGCACAGAACCCATTTCAAAATCACACTAACACCTACCAACAAGCAGAGATCAAGGACTCATTTTAACCAAACCACTCACAAATGATAGAGGGTACCTTGTGACTTTTCATTCAATTCTGTCAGTTTTCTTTAATTCATTATCAGCCACTCAAAGCCAATCATTCCCATCACCTCGGGACCGAAAGGTATATGACACTACAGATGGCACCACAATTAGTTCTGTGAGACCTTTATAGAGAGCAAAGATTGCCTTTTTTTCTTAATAAACCAAGTTTTCCATCACTCACACCTGTTTTTAATACAAATGTCCACTTTCAGCATCATCACATTGCTATTTCCCACAACAGGACAGGTTTTCCTGAACCTCCACCCATAAGCATGCACCTGGCATTTATTGCTATGTGACATCACCGTCATCACTTGACCCTCACGTACAGAAATAGTCATGACAAAACCATGGAAATTGCCATGAGTGATCCTGCCCCATCACTGAGCAAGAAATAAGTGCCATTTAGATAATTGTGAAACCAGTTTGGGAGAAATAATGGGAAAAAAAATTAAAATTGGGCGCCAAAACACAGAAAATCATAAAAATTGACATTTTCTCCAGATTTTTTGTGGAAAGTCTTGAGAAAAAGACACTCTTAGGGCATTATCCTAGTTCAAACATGTGTAAAGACCATCCCCTGCAACTTTGAGACAATTTGAACTATTTTTTTAAAGTCTCAACCAGGATCACCAATTTCCAGTGTCCAGCGCCAGGCCAATTTGACACTTCGGCTCACTTAGACCAGCCAGAGTGAACAATAAACAGGTCTCTGATGACTTAAAATTATCTATTTTAGAAGGATACAGGGTCAAAATATCTACATCAGTGACATTAAAGGGAAACGAGTAGATTTAATTGATTTTGGGGTGACGCTCACGGCTCAGTGCCGATACCTATGCATTTGACCAAATTTCCCGAACTTTGGCTTAAAATCCCCAAAAAAAGATGCGATAAGGGAATCCTTCTGCATATCTTCTAATTTTAGGCTAATTCACTGATAAAGTCAGTTTTCAGGGCCAAAAGGTCATTTTGGTTGACTTTGGGATGTTCACTATAGGTCTCAGGGAACTAAATGTTTTCCTGTATAGTTTAATGTAACGCGGCATCCAATAAAAAATATTCAGAAAGAGTGTTGCCCAAAAATTCAATTCTAAGCCTCTAGACAGACCTTTCATACACAACATATCAAAATTTCAGCATAGGTTAACCCTGAAAATCTTGAATAAAGGCTAAAAATGTGTACCTACCCTCATTTTGACAGGTCCGCACTGCCAAAATGCACCTAGAATACACCCTGTCCTAAAGGCATTCTCAAAAATTCTAACAGCCAGATACCAGACTGTATGATATATAAATCAATTCAGGAATAGTTGGGGAGCATCCTGAATTTTTCCTTTGTTTTTCACTAGATTTTTCATTCTAATATGGACCAACCAGAGCCCAGCAAAGTATTCACTGCAGTCCAGAAAGGTATATGACACTACAGATGGCGCCACATTTAGTTCTCTGAGACCTATATTGAACGGGAAGATTGCCTTTTTTCTCAATAAACCCATTTTTCCATAACTCACACCTGTTTTCAATAATAATATCCAGTTTCAGCATCATCACATTACTTTATCCTACAAAATGACTGGTTTTCCTAAACCTCTACCCATAAGAATTCAGCAGTCATTTATCGCAGTATGACACCACCGTCCTCACAGCACCCTCTTTTAGAGAAATATTCACAGCAAAGACATGAAAATTGGTAGAAATGTTCCCACCCCTTCACTGAGCAAGGAACAAGAGCCATTTAGATAATTGTGAAACCAGTTTGCAAGAAATAATGGGGAAAAAATGAAAAATTGGGCACCAAAACACAGAAAATCATAAAAAATGACATTTTCTCCAGATTTTTTGTGGAAAGTTCTGACAAAAAGACACTCTTAGGGCATTATTCTAGTTTCAACATGTATAAAGACTATCCCCTGCAACTTTGAGACAATTTGAACTATTTTTTTAAAGTTTCAACCTGGTTCATCCATTTTCAGTGACCAGCGCTAGGCCCAAATAAGCAAACTCCCGGCCATTATGAACTAGCCCCAGTGAACAAGACAGAGATCAGAGATGACATCAAACCAGCCATTTGAGGAGGAAAAGGGGTCAAAATATATGTTCCAGGGAGATTTGGGAAAATAAGCAGATTTTATTGATTTCAGGATGAGAATCAGGGCTGACGCCTATCTATTTCACTGAATTCCCCGAGCTTTGTTTTAAAATGAAAAATAAAAGATCCAACAGGGAACCCCTTCCCCAAATATTCTTATCTTAGCATAAATGACCTTAAAAGTTAGTTTTCAGAACCAGGAAACAAGGTTTAGTTAACTTTGCGATAAGTGGATGTACCCTCATTTTGCAAGTTTTGCAGTGGTCGAATTCACAGGGCACAGAACCCATTTCAAAATCACACTAACACCTACCAACAAGCAGAGATCAAGGACTCATTTTAACCAAACCACTCACAAATGATAGAGGGTACCTTGTGACTTTTCATTCAATTCTGTCAGTTTTCTTTAATTCATTATCAGCCACTCAAAGCCAATCATTCCCATCACCTCGGGACCGAAAGGTATATGACACTACAGATGGCACCACAATTAGTTCTGTGAGACCTTTATAGAGAGCAAAGATTGCCTTTTTTTCTTAATAAACCAAGTTTTCCATCACTCACACCTGTTTTTAATACAAATGTCCACTTTCAGCATCATCACATTGCTATTTCCCACAACAGGACAGGTTTTCCTGAACCTCCACCCATAAGCATGCACCTGGCATTTATTGCTATGTGACATCACCGTCATCACTTGACCCTCACGTACAGAAATAGTCATGACAAAACCATGGAAATTGCCATGAGTGATCCTGCCCCATCACTGAGCAAGAAATAAGTGCCATTTAGATAATTGTGAAACCAGTTTGGGAGAAATAATGGGAAAAAAAATTAAAATTGGGCGCCAAAACACAGAAAATCATAAAAATTGACATTTTCTCCAGATTTTTTGTGGAAAGTCTTGAGAAAAAGACACTCTTAGGGCATTATCCTAGTTCAAACATGTGTAAAGACCATCCCCTGCAACTTTGAGACAATTTGAACTATTTTTTTAAAGTCTCAACCAGGATCACCAATTTCCAGTGTCCAGCGCCAGGCCAATTTGACACTTCGGCTCACTTAGACCAGCCAGAGTGTGAACAATAAACAGGTCTCTGATGACTTAAAATTATCTATTTTAGAAGGATACAGGGTCAAAATATCTACATCAGTGACATTAAAGGGAAACGAGTAGATTTAATTGATTTTGGGGTGACGCTCACGGCTCAGTGCCGATACCTATGCATTTGACCAAATTTCCCGAACTTTGGCTTAAAATCCCCAAAAAAAGATGCGATAAGGGAATCCTTCTGCATATCTTCTAATTTTAGGCTAATTCACTGATAAAGTCAGTTTTCAGGGCCAAAAGGTCATTTTGGTTGACTTTGGGATGTTCACTATAGGTCTCAGGGAACTAAATGTTTTCCTGTATAGTTTAATGTAACGCGGCATCCAATAAAAAATATTCAGAAAGAGTGTTGCCCAAAAATTCAATTCTAAGCCTCTAGACAGACCTTTCATACACAACATATCAAAATTTCAGCATAGGTTAACCCTGAAAATCTTGAATAAAGGCTAAAAATGTGTACCTACCCTCATTTTGACAGGTCCGCACTGCCAAAATGCACCTAGAATACACCCTGTCCTAAAGGCATTCTCAAAAATTCTAACAGCCAGATACCAGACTGTATGATATATAAATCAATTCAGGAATAGTTGGGGAGCATCCTGAATTTTTCCTTTGTTTTTCACTAGATTTTTCATTCTAATATGGACCAACCAGAGCCCAGCAAAGTATTCACTGCAGTCCAGAAAGGTATATGACACTACAGATGGCGCCACATTTAGTTCTCTGAGACCTATATTGAACGGGAAGATTGCCTTTTTTCTCAATAAACCCATTTTTCCATAACTCACACCTGTTTTCAATAATAATATCCAGTTTCAGCATCATCACATTACTTTATCCTACAAAATGACTGGTTTTCCTAAACCTCTACCCATAAGAATTCAGCAGTCATTTATCGCAGTATGACACCACCGTCCTCACAGCACCCTCTTTTAGAGAAATATTCACAGCAAAGACATGAAAATTGGTAGAAATGTTCCCACCCCTTCACTGAGCAAGGAACAAGAGCCATTTAGATAATTGTGAAACCAGTTTGCAAGAAATAATGGGGAAAAAATGAAAAATTGGGCACCAAAACACAGAAAATCATAAAAAATGACATTTTCTCCAGATTTTTTGTGGAAAGTTCTGACAAAAAGACACTCTTAGGGCATTATTCTAGTTTCAACATGTATAAAGACTATCCCCTGCAACTTTGAGACAATTTGAACTATTTTTTTAAAGTTTCAACCTGGTTCATCCATTTTCAGTGACCAGCGCTAGGCCCAAATAAGCAAACTCCCGGCCATTATGAACTAGCCCCAGTGAACAAGACAGAGATCAGAGATGACATCAAACCAGCCATTTGAGGAGGAAAAGGGGTCAAAATATATGTTCCAGGGAGATTTGGGAAAATAAGCAGATTTTATTGATTTCAGGATGAGAATCAGGGCTGACGCCTATCTATTTCACTGAATTCCCCGAGCTTTGTTTTAAAATGAAAAATAAAAGATCCAACAGGGAACCCCTTCCCCAAATATTCTTATCTTAGCATAAATGACCTTAAAAGTTAGTTTTCAGAACCAGGAAACAAGGTTTAGTTAACTTTGCGATAAGTGGATGTACCCTCATTTTGCAAGTTTTGCAGTGGTCGAATTCACAGGGCACAGAACCCATTTCAAAATCACACTAACACCTACCAACAAGCAGAGATCAAGGACTCATTTTAACCAAACCACTCACAAATGATAGAGGGTACCTTGTGACTTTTCATTCAATTCTGTCAGTTTTCTTTAATTCATTATCAGCCACTCAAAGCCAATCATTCCCATCACCTCGGGACCGAAAGGTATATGACACTACAGATGGCACCACAATTAGTTCTGTGAGACCTTTATAGAGAGCAAAGATTGCCTTTTTTTCTTAATAAACCAAGTTTTCCATCACTCACACCTGTTTTTAATACAAATGTCCACTTTCAGCATCATCACATTGCTATTTCCCACAACAGGACAGGTTTTCCTGAACCTCCACCCATAAGCATGCACCTGGCATTTATTGCTATGTGACATCACCGTCATCACTTGACCCTCACGTACAGAAATAGTCATGACAAAACCATGGAAATTGCCATGAGTGATCCTGCCCCATCACTGAGCAAGAAATAAGTGCCATTTAGATAATTGTGAAACCAGTTTGGGAGAAATAATGGGAAAAAAAATTAAAATTGGGCGCCAAAACACAGAAAATCATAAAAATTGACATTTTCTCCAGATTTTTTGTGGAAAGTCTTGAGAAAAAGACACTCTTAGGGCATTATCCTAGTTCAAACATGTGTAAAGACCATCCCCTGCAACTTTGAGACAATTTGAACTATTTTTTTAAAGTCTCAACCAGGATCACCAATTTCCAGTGTCCAGCGCCAGGCCAATTTGACACTTCGGCTCACTTAGACCAGCCAGAGTGAACAATAAACAGGTCTCTGATGACTTAAAATTATCTATTTTAGAAGGATACAGGGTCAAAATATCTACATCAGTGACATTAAAGGGAAACGAGTAGATTTAATTGATTTTGGGGGTGACGCTCACGGCTCAGTGCCGATACCTATGCATTTGACCAAATTTCCCGAACTTTGGCTTAAAATCCCCAAAAAAAGATGCGATAAGGGAATCCTTCTGCATATCTTCTAATTTTAGGCTAATTCACTGATAAAGTCAGTTTTCAGGGCCAAAAGGTCATTTTGGTTGACTTTGGGATGTTCACTATAGGTCTCAGGGAACTAAATGTTTTCCTGTATAGTTTAATGTAACGCGGCATCCAATAAAAAATATTCAGAAAGAGTGTTGCCCAAAAATTCAATTCTAAGCCTCTAGACAGACCTTTCATACACAACATATCAAAATTTCAGCATAGGTTAACCCTGAAAATCTTGAATAAAGGCTAAAAATGTGTACCTACCCTCATTTTGACAGGTCCGCACTGCCAAAATGCACCTAGAATACACCCTGTCCTAAAGGCATTCTCAAAAATTCTAACAGCCAGATACCAGACTGTATGATATATAAATCAATTCAGGAATAGTTGGGGAGCATCCTGAATTTTTCCTTTGTTTTTCACTAGATTTTTCATTCTAATATGGACCAACCAGAGCCCAGCAAAGTATTCACTGCAGTCCAGAAAGGTATATGACACTACAGATGGCGCCACATTTAGTTCTCTGAGACCTATATTGAACGGGAAGATTGCCTTTTTTCTCAATAAACCCATTTTTCCATAACTCACACCTGTTTTCAATAATAATATCCAGTTTCAGCATCATCACATTACTTTATCCTACAAAATGACTGGTTTTCCTAAACCTCTACCCATAAGAATTCAGCAGTCATTTATCGCAGTATGACACCACCGTCCTCACAGCACCCTCTTTTAGAGAAATATTCACAGCAAAGACATGAAAATTGGTAGAAATGTTCCCACCCCTTCACTGAGCAAGGAACAAGAGCCATTTAGATAATTGTGAAACCAGTTTGCAAGAAATAATGGGGAAAAAATGAAAAATTGGGCACCAAAACACAGAAAATCATAAAAAATGACATTTTCTCCAGATTTTTTGTGGAAAGTTCTGACAAAAAGACACTCTTAGGGCATTATTCTAGTTTCAACATGTATAAAGACTATCCCCTGCAACTTTGAGACAATTTGAACTATTTTTTTAAAGTTTCAACCTGGTTCATCCATTTTCAGTGACCAGCGCTAGGCCCAAATAAGCAAACTCCCGGCCATTATGAACTAGCCCCAGTGAACAAGACAGAGATCAGAGATGACATCAAACCAGCCATTTGAGGAGGAAAAGGGGTCAAAATATATGTTCCAGGGAGATTTGGGAAAATAAGCAGATTTTATTGATTTCAGGATGAGAATCAGGGCTGACGCCTATCTATTTCACTGAATTCCCCGAGCTTTGTTTTAAAATGAAAAATAAAAGATCCAACAGGGAACCCCTTCCCCAAATATTCTTATCTTAGCATAAATGACCTTAAAAGTTAGTTTTCAGAACCAGGAAACAAGGTTTAGTTAACTTTGCGATAAGTGGATGTACCCTCATTTTGCAAGTTTTGCAGTGGTCGAATTCACAGGGCACAGAACCCATTTCAAAATCACACTAACACCTACCAACAAGCAGAGATCAAGGACTCATTTTAACCAAACCACTCACAAATGATAGAGGGTACCTTGTGACTTTTCATTCAATTCTGTCAGTTTTCTTTAATTCATTATCAGCCACTCAAAGCCAATCATTCCCATCACCTCGGGACCGAAAGGTATATGACACTACAGATGGCACCACAATTAGTTCTGTGAGACCTTTATAGAGAGCAAAGATTGCCTTTTTTTCTTAATAAACCAAGTTTTCCATCACTCACACCTGTTTTTAATACAAATGTCCACTTTCAGCATCATCACATTGCTATTTCCCACAACAGGACAGGTTTTCCTGAACCTCCACCCATAAGCATGCACCTGGCATTTATTGCTATGTGACATCACCGTCATCACTTGACCCTCACGTACAGAAATAGTCATGACAAAACCATGGAAATTGCCATGAGTGATCCTGCCCCATCACTGAGCAAGAAATAAGTGCCATTTAGATAATTGTGAAACCAGTTTGGGAGAAATAATGGGAAAAAAAATTAAAATTGGGCGCCAAAACACAGAAAATCATAAAAATTGACATTTTCTCCAGATTTTTTGTGGAAAGTCTTGAGAAAAAGACACTCTTAGGGCATTATCCTAGTTCAAACATGTGTAAAGACCATCCCCTGCAACTTTGAGACAATTTGAACTATTTTTTTAAAGTCTCAACCAGGATCACCAATTTCCAGTGTCCAGCGCCAGGCCAATTTGACACTTCGGCTCACTTAGACCAGCCAGAGTGAACAATAAACAGGTCTCTGATGACTTAAAATTATCTATTTTAGAAGGATACAGGGTCAAAATATCTACATCAGTGACATTAAAGGGAAACGAGTAGATTTAATTGATTTTGGGGTGACGCTCACGGCTCAGTGCCGATACCTATGCATTTGACCAAATTTCCCGAACTTTGGCTTAAAATCCCCAAAAAAAGATGCGATAAGGGAATCCTTCTGCATATCTTCTAATTTTAGGCTAATTCACTGATAAAGTCAGTTTTCAGGGCCAAAAGGTCATTTTGGTTGACTTTGGGATGTTCACTATAGGTCTCAGGGAACTAAATGTTTTCCTGTATAGTTTAATGTAACGCGGCATCCAATAAAAAATATTCAGAAAGAGTGTTGCCCAAAAATTCAATTCTAAGCCTCTAGACAGACCTTTCATACACAACATATCAAAATTTCAGCATAGGTTAACCCTGAAAATCTTGAATAAAGGCTAAAAATGTGTACCTACCCTCATTTTGACAGGTCCGCACTGCCAAAATGCACCTAGAATACACCCTGTCCTAAAGGCATTCTCAAAAATTCTAACAGCCAGATACCAGACTGTATGATATATAAATCAATTCAGGAATAGTTGGGGAGCATCCTGAATTTTTCCTTTGTTTTTCACTAGATTTTTCATTCTAATATGGACCAACCAGAGCCCAGCAAAGTATTCACTGCAGTCCAGAAAGGTATATGACACTACAGATGGCGCCACATTTAGTTCTCTGAGACCTATATTGAACGGGAAGATTGCCTTTTTTCTCAATAAACCCATTTTTCCATAACTCACACCTGTTTTCAATAATAATATCCAGTTTCAGCATCATCACATTACTTTATCCTACAAAATGACTGGTTTTCCTAAACCTCTACCCATAAGAATTCAGCAGTCATTTATCGCAGTATGACACCACCGTCCTCACAGCACCCTCTTTTAGAGAAATATTCACAGCAAAGACATGAAAATTGGTAGAAATGTTCCCACCCCTTCACTGAGCAAGGAACAAGAGCCATTTAGATAATTGTGAAACCAGTTTGCAAGAAATAATGGGGAAAAAATGAAAAATTGGGCACCAAAACACAGAAAATCATAAAAAATGACATTTTCTCCAGATTTTTTGTGGAAAGTTCTGACAAAAAGACACTCTTAGGGCATTATTCTAGTTTCAACATGTATAAAGACTATCCCCTGCAACTTTGAGACAATTTGAACTATTTTTTTAAAGTTTCAACCTGGTTCATCCATTTTCAGTGACCAGCGCTAGGCCCAAATAAGCAAACTCCCGGCCATTATGAACTAGCCCCAGTGAACAAGACAGAGATCAGAGATGACATCAAACCAGCCATTTGAGGAGGAAAAGGGGTCAAAATATATGTTCCAGGGAGATTTGGGAAAATAAGCAGATTTTATTGATTTCAGGATGAGAATCAGGGCTGACGCCTATCTATTTCACTGAATTCCCCGAGCTTTGTTTTAAAATGAAAAATAAAAGATCCAACAGGGAACCCCTTCCCCAAATATTCTTATCTTAGCATAAATGACCTTAAAAGTTAGTTTTCAGAACCAGGAAACAAGGTTTAGTTAACTTTGCGATAAGTGGATGTACCCTCATTTTGCAAGTTTTGCAGTGGTCGAATTCACAGGGCACAGAACCCATTTCAAAATCACACTAACACCTACCAACAAGCAGAGATCAAGGACTCATTTTAACCAAACCACTCACAAATGATAGAGGGTACCTTGTGACTTTTCATTCAATTCTGTCAGTTTTCTTTAATTCATTATCAGCCACTCAAAGCCAATCATTCCCATCACCTCGGGACCGAAAGGTATATGACACTACAGATGGCACCACAATTAGTTCTGTGAGACCTTTATAGAGAGCAAAGATTGCCTTTTTTTCTTAATAAACCAAGTTTTCCATCACTCACACCTGTTTTTAATACAAATGTCCACTTTCAGCATCATCACATTGCTATTTCCCACAACAGGACAGGTTTTCCTGAACCTCCACCCATAAGCATGCACCTGGCATTTATTGCTATGTGACATCACCGTCATCACTTGACCCTCACGTACAGAAATAGTCATGACAAAACCATGGAAATTGCCATGAGTGATCCTGCCCCATCACTGAGCAAGAAATAAGTGCCATTTAGATAATTGTGAAACCAGTTTGGGAGAAATAATGGGAAAAAAAATTAAAATTGGGCGCCAAAACACAGAAAATCATAAAAATTGACATTTTCTCCAGATTTTTTGTGGAAAGTCTTGAGAAAAAGACACTCTTAGGGCATTATCCTAGTTCAAACATGTGTAAAGACCATCCCCTGCAACTTTGAGACAATTTGAACTATTTTTTTAAAGTCTCAACCAGGATCACCAATTTCCAGTGTCCAGCGCCAGGCCAATTTGACACTTCGGCTCACTTAGACCAGCCAGAGTGAACAATAAACAGGTCTCTGATGACTTAAAATTATCTATTTTAGAAGGATACAGGGTCAAAATATCTACATCAGTGACATTAAAGGGAAACGAGTAGATTTAATTGATTTTGGGGTGACGCTCACGGCTCAGTGCCGATACCTATGCATTTGACCAAATTTCCCGAACTTTGGCTTAAAATCCCCAAAAAAAGATGCGATAAGGGAATCCTTCTGCATATCTTCTAATTTTAGGCTAATTCACTGATAAAGTCAGTTTTCAGGGCCAAAAGGTCATTTTGGTTGACTTTGGGATGTTCACTATAGGTCTCAGGGAACTAAATGTTTTCCTGTATAGTTTAATGTAACGCGGCATCCAATAAAAAATATTCAGAAAGAGTGTTGCCCAAAAATTCAATTCTAAGCCTCTAGACAGACCTTTCATACACAACATATCAAAATTTCAGCATAGGTTAACCCTGAAAATCTTGAATAAAGGCTAAAAATGTGTACCTACCCTCATTTTGACAGGTCCGCACTGCCAAAATGCACCTAGAATACACCCTGTCCTAAAGGCATTCTCAAAAATTCTAACAGCCAGATACCAGACTGTATGATATATAAATCAATTCAGGAATAGTTGGGGAGCATCCTGAATTTTTCCTTTGTTTTTCACTAGATTTTTCATTCTAATATGGACCAACCAGAGCCCAGCAAAGTATTCACTGCAGTCCAGAAAGGTATATGACACTACAGATGGCGCCACATTTAGTTCTCTGAGACCTATATTGAACGGGAAGATTGCCTTTTTTCTCAATAAACCCATTTTTCCATAACTCACACCTGTTTTCAATAATAATATCCAGTTTCAGCATCATCACATTACTTTATCCTACAAAATGACTGGTTTTCCTAAACCTCTACCCATAAGAATTCAGCAGTCATTTATCGCAGTATGACACCACCGTCCTCACAGCACCCTCTTTTAGAGAAATATTCACAGCAAAGACATGAAAATTGGTAGAAATGTTCCCACCCCTTCACTGAGCAAGGAACAAGAGCCATTTAGATAATTGTGAAACCAGTTTGCAAGAAATAATGGGGAAAAAATGAAAAATTGGGCACCAAAACACAGAAAATCATAAAAAATGACATTTTCTCCAGATTTTTTGTGGAAAGTTCTGACAAAAAGACACTCTTAGGGCATTATTCTAGTTTCAACATGTATAAAGACTATCCCCTGCAACTTTGAGACAATTTGAACTATTTTTTTAAAGTTTCAACCTGGTTCATCCATTTTCAGTGACCAGCGCTAGGCCCAAATAAGCAAACTCCCGGCCATTATGAACTAGCCCCAGTGAACAAGACAGAGATCAGAGATGACATCAAACCAGCCATTTGAGGAGGAAAAGGGGTCAAAATATATGTTCCAGGGAGATTTGGGAAAATAAGCAGATTTTATTGATTTCAGGATGAGAATCAGGGCTGACGCCTATCTATTTCACTGAATTCCCCGAGCTTTGTTTTAAAATGAAAAATAAAAGATCCAACAGGGAACCCCTTCCCCAAATATTCTTATCTTAGCATAAATGACCTTAAAAGTTAGTTTTCAGAACCAGGAAACAAGGTTTAGTTAACTTTGCGATAAGTGGATGTACCCTCATTTTGCAAGTTTTGCAGTGGTCGAATTCACAGGGCACAGAACCCATTTCAAAATCACACTAACACCTACCAACAAGCAGAGATCAAGGACTCATTTTAACCAAACCACTCACAAATGATAGAGGGTACCTTGTGACTTTTCATTCAATTCTGTCAGTTTTCTTTAATTCATTATCAGCCACTCAAAGCCAATCATTCCCATCACCTCGGGACCGAAAGGTATATGACACTACAGATGGCACCACAATTAGTTCTGTGAGACCTTTATAGAGAGCAAAGATTGCCTTTTTTTCTTAATAAACCAAGTTTTCCATCACTCACACCTGTTTTTAATACAAATGTCCACTTTCAGCATCATCACATTGCTATTTCCCACAACAGGACAGGTTTTCCTGAACCTCCACCCATAAGCATGCACCTGGCATTTATTGCTATGTGACATCACCGTCATCACTTGACCCTCACGTACAGAAATAGTCATGACAAAACCATGGAAATTGCCATGAGTGATCCTGCCCCATCACTGAGCAAGAAATAAGTGCCATTTAGATAATTGTGAAACCAGTTTGGGAGAAATAATGGGAAAAAAAATTAAAATTGGGCGCCAAAACACAGAAAATCATAAAAATTGACATTTTCTCCAGATTTTTTGTGGAAAGTCTTGAGAAAAAGACACTCTTAGGGCATTATCCTAGTTCAAACATGTGTAAAGACCATCCCCTGCAACTTTGAGACAATTTGAACTATTTTTTTAAAGTCTCAACCAGGATCACCAATTTCCAGTGTCCAGCGCCAGGCCAATTTGACACTTCGGCTCACTTAGACCAGCCAGAGTGAACAATAAACAGGTCTCTGATGACTTAAAATTATCTATTTTAGAAGGATACAGGGTCAAAATATCTACATCAGTGACATTAAAGGGAAACGAGTAGATTTAATTGATTTTGGGGTGACGCTCACGGCTCAGTGCCGATACCTATGCATTTGACCAAATTTCCCGAACTTTGGCTTAAAATCCCCAAAAAAAGATGCGATAAGGGAATCCTTCTGCATATCTTCTAATTTTAGGCTAATTCACTGATAAAGTCAGTTTTCAGGGCCAAAAGGTCATTTTGGTTGACTTTGGGATGTTCACTATAGGTCTCAGGGAACTAAATGTTTTCCTGTATAGTTTAATGTAACGCGGCATCCAATAAAAAATATTCAGAAAGAGTGTTGCCCAAAAATTCAATTCTAAGCCTCTAGACAGACCTTTCATACACAACATATCAAAATTTCAGCATAGGTTAACCCTGAAAATCTTGAATAAAGGCTAAAAATGTGTACCTACCCTCATTTTGACAGGTCCGCACTGCCAAAATGCACCTAGAATACACCCTGTCCTAAAGGCATTCTCAAAAATTCTAACAGCCAGATACCAGACTGTATGATATATAAATCAATTCAGGAATAGTTGGGGAGCATCCTGAATTTTTCCTTTGTTTTTCACTAGATTTTTCATTCTAATATGGACCAACCAGAGCCCAGCAAAGTATTCACTGCAGTCCAGAAAGGTATATGACACTACAGATGGCGCCACATTTAGTTCTCTGAGACCTATATTGAACGGGAAGATTGCCTTTTTTCTCAATAAACCCATTTTTCCATAACTCACACCTGTTTTCAATAATAATATCCAGTTTCAGCATCATCACATTACTTTATCCTACAAAATGACTGGTTTTCCTAAACCTCTACCCATAAGAATTCAGCAGTCATTTATCGCAGTATGACACCACCGTCCTCACAGCACCCTCTTTTAGAGAAATATTCACAGCAAAGACATGAAAATTGGTAGAAATGTTCCCACCCCTTCACTGAGCAAGGAACAAGAGCCATTTAGATAATTGTGAAACCAGTTTGCAAGAAATAATGGGGAAAAAATGAAAAATTGGGCACCAAAACACAGAAAATCATAAAAAATGACATTTTCTCCAGATTTTTTGTGGAAAGTTCTGACAAAAAGACACTCTTAGGGCATTATTCTAGTTTCAACATGTATAAAGACTATCCCCTGCAACTTTGAGACAATTTGAACTATTTTTTTAAAGTTTCAACCTGGTTCATCCATTTTCAGTGACCAGCGCTAGGCCCAAATAAGCAAACTCCCGGCCATTATGAACTAGCCCCAGTGAACAAGACAGAGATCAGAGATGACATCAAACCAGCCATTTGAGGAGGAAAAGGGGTCAAAATATATGTTCCAGGGAGATTTGGGAAAATAAGCAGATTTTATTGATTTCAGGATGAGAATCAGGGCTGACGCCTATCTATTTCACTGAATTCCCCGAGCTTTGTTTTAAAATGAAAAATAAAAGATCCAACAGGGAACCCCTTCCCCAAATATTCTTATCTTAGCATAAATGACCTTAAAAGTTAGTTTTCAGAACCAGGAAACAAGGTTTAGTTAACTTTGCGATAAGTGGATGTACCCTCATTTTGCAAGTTTTGCAGTGGTCGAATTCACAGGGCACAGAACCCATTTCAAAATCACACTAACACCTACCAACAAGCAGAGATCAAGGACTCATTTTAACCAAACCACTCACAAATGATAGAGGGTACCTTGTGACTTTTCATTCAATTCTGTCAGTTTTCTTTAATTCATTATCAGCCACTCAAAGCCAATCATTCCCATCACCTCGGGACCGAAAGGTATATGACACTACAGATGGCACCACAATTAGTTCTGTGAGACCTTTATAGAGAGCAAAGATTGCCTTTTTTTCTTAATAAACCAAGTTTTCCATCACTCACACCTGTTTTTAATACAAATGTCCACTTTCAGCATCATCACATTGCTATTTCCCACAACAGGACAGGTTTTCCTGAACCTCCACCCATAAGCATGCACCTGGCATTTATTGCTATGTGACATCACCGTCATCACTTGACCCTCACGTACAGAAATAGTCATGACAAAACCATGGAAATTGCCATGAGTGATCCTGCCCCATCACTGAGCAAGAAATAAGTGCCATTTAGATAATTGTGAAACCAGTTTGGGAGAAATAATGGGAAAAAAAATTAAAATTGGGCGCCAAAACACAGAAAATCATAAAAATTGACATTTTCTCCAGATTTTTTGTGGAAAGTCTTGAGAAAAAGACACTCTTAGGGCATTATCCTAGTTCAAACATGTGTAAAGACCATCCCCTGCAACTTTGAGACAATTTGAACTATTTTTTTAAAGTCTCAACCAGGATCACCAATTTCCAGTGTCCAGCGCCAGGCCAATTTGACACTTCGGCTCACTTAGACCAGCCAGAGTGAACAATAAACAGGTCTCTGATGACTTAAAATTATCTATTTTAGAAGGATACAGGGTCAAAATATCTACATCAGTGACATTAAAGGGAAACGAGTAGATTTAATTGATTTTGGGGTGACGCTCACAGGCTCAGTGCCGATACCTATGCATTTGACCAAATTTCCCGAACTTTGGCTTAAAATCCCCAAAAAAAGATGCGATAAGGGAATCCTTCTGCATATCTTCTAATTTTAGGCTAATTCACTGATAAAGTCAGTTTTCAGGGCCAAAAGGTCATTTTGGTTGACTTTGGGATGTTCACTATAGGTCTCAGGGAACTAAATGTTTTCCTGTATAGTTTAATGTAACGCGGCATCCAATAAAAAATATTCAGAAAGAGTGTTGCCCAAAAATTCAATTCTAAGCCTCTAGACAGACCTTTCATACACAACATATCAAAATTTCAGCATAGGTTAACCCTGAAAATCTTGAATAAAGGCTAAAAATGTGTACCTACCCTCATTTTGACAGGTCCGCACTGCCAAAATGCACCTAGAATACACCCTGTCCTAAAGGCATTCTCAAAAATTCTAACAGCCAGATACCAGACTGTATGATATATAAATCAATTCAGGAATAGTTGGGGAGCATCCTGAATTTTTCCTTTGTTTTTCACTAGATTTTTCATTCTAATATGGACCAACCAGAGCCCAGCAAAGTATTCACTGCAGTCCAGAAAGGTATATGACACTACAGATGGCGCCACATTTAGTTCTCTGAGACCTATATTGAACGGGAAGATTGCCTTTTTTCTCAATAAACCCATTTTTCCATAACTCACACCTGTTTTCAATAATAATATCCAGTTTCAGCATCATCACATTACTTTATCCTACAAAATGACTGGTTTTCCTAAACCTCTACCCATAAGAATTCAGCAGTCATTTATCGCAGTATGACACCACCGTCCTCACAGCACCCTCTTTTAGAGAAATATTCACAGCAAAGACATGAAAATTGGTAGAAATGTTCCCACCCCTTCACTGAGCAAGGAACAAGAGCCATTTAGATAATTGTGAAACCAGTTTGCAAGAAATAATGGGGAAAAAATGAAAAATTGGGCACCAAAACACAGAAAATCATAAAAAATGACATTTTCTCCAGATTTTTTGTGGAAAGTTCTGACAAAAAGACACTCTTAGGGCATTATTCTAGTTTCAACATGTATAAAGACTATCCCCTGCAACTTTGAGACAATTTGAACTATTTTTTTAAAGTTTCAACCTGGTTCATCCATTTTCAGTGACCAGCGCTAGGCCCAAATAAGCAAACTCCCGGCCATTATGAACTAGCCCCAGTGAACAAGACAGAGATCAGAGATGACATCAAACCAGCCATTTGAGGAGGAAAAGGGGTCAAAATATATGTTCCAGGGAGATTTGGGAAAATAAGCAGATTTTATTGATTTCAGGATGAGAATCAGGGCTGACGCCTATCTATTTCACTGAATTCCCCGAGCTTTGTTTTAAAATGAAAAATAAAAGATCCAACAGGGAACCCCTTCCCCAAATATTCTTATCTTAGCATAAATGACCTTAAAAGTTAGTTTTCAGAACCAGGAAACAAGGTTTAGTTAACTTTGCGATAAGTGGATGTACCCTCATTTTGCAAGTTTTGCAGTGGTCGAATTCACAGGGCACAGAACCCATTTCAAAATCACACTAACACCTACCAACAAGCAGAGATCAAGGACTCATTTTAACCAAACCACTCACAAATGATAGAGGGTACCTTGTGACTTTTCATTCAATTCTGTCAGTTTTCTTTAATTCATTATCAGCCACTCAAAGCCAATCATTCCCATCACCTCGGGACCGAAAGGTATATGACACTACAGATGGCACCACAATTAGTTCTGTGAGACCTTTATAGAGAGCAAAGATTGCCTTTTTTTCTTAATAAACCAAGTTTTCCATCACTCACACCTGTTTTTAATACAAATGTCCACTTTCAGCATCATCACATTGCTATTTCCCACAACAGGACAGGTTTTCCTGAACCTCCACCCATAAGCATGCACCTGGCATTTATTGCTATGTGACATCACCGTCATCACTTGACCCTCACGTACAGAAATAGTCATGACAAAACCATGGAAATTGCCATGAGTGATCCTGCCCCATCACTGAGCAAGAAATAAGTGCCATTTAGATAATTGTGAAACCAGTTTGGGAGAAATAATGGGAAAAAAAATTAAAATTGGGCGCCAAAACACAGAAAATCATAAAAATTGACATTTTCTCCAGATTTTTTGTGGAAAGTCTTGAGAAAAAGACACTCTTAGGGCATTATCCTAGTTCAAACATGTGTAAAGACCATCCCCTGCAACTTTGAGACAATTTGAACTATTTTTTTAAAGTCTCAACCAGGATCACCAATTTCCAGTGTCCAGCGCCAGGCCAATTTGACACTTCGGCTCACTTAGACCAGCCAGAGTGAACAATAAACAGGTCTCAGATGACTTAAAATGATCTATTTTAGAAGGATACAGGGTCAAATATGTACACCAGTGATGTTAAAGGGAAATGAGTAGGTTTAATTGATTTTGGGGTGACGCTCACGGCTCAGTGCCGATACCTATGCATTTGACCAAAATTCCCGAACTTTGGCTTAAAATCCAAAAAAAAGATGCAATAAGGGAATCCTTCTCCATATCTTCTAATTTTAGGCTAATTCACTGATAAAGTCAGTTTTCAGGACCAAAAAGTTATTTTGGTTGACTTTGGGATGTTCACTATAGGTCTCAGGGAACTAAATGTTTTCCTGTATAGTTTAATGTAACGCGGCATCCAATAAAAAATATTCAGAAAGAGTGTTGCCCAAAGATTCAATTCTAAGCCTCTAGACAGACCTTTCATACACAACATATCAAAATTTCAGCATAGGTTAACCCTGAAAATCTTGAATAAGGGCCAAAAATGTGTACCTACCCTCATTTTGACAGGTCCGCACTGCCAAAATGCACCTAGAATACACCCTGTCCTAAAGGCATTCTCAAAAATTCTAACAGTCAGATACCAGACTGTATGATATATAAATCAATTCAGGAATAGTTGGGGAGCATCCTGAATTTTTCTTTTGTTTTTCACTAGATTTTTCATTCTAATATGGACCAACCAGAGCCCAGCAAAGTATTCACTGCAGTCCAGAAAGGTATATGACACTACAGATGGCGCCACATTTAGTTCTCTGAGACCTATATTGAAGGCGAAGATTGCCTTTTTTCTCAATATACCCATTTTTCCATAACTCACACCTGTTTTCAATAATAATATCCAGTTTCAGCATCATCACATTACTTTATCCTACAAAATGACTGGTTTTCCTAAACCTCTATCCATAAGAATTCAGCAGTCGTTTATCGCAGTATGACACCACCGTCCTCACAGCACCCTCTTTTAGAGAAATATTCACAGCAAAGATATGAAAATTGGTAGAAATGTTCCCACCCCTTCACTGAGCAAGGAACAAGAGCCATTTAGATAATTGTGAAACCAGTTTGCAAGAAATAATGGGAAAAAAATGAAAAATGGGGCACCAAAACACGAAAAATTATAAAAAATGACATTTTCTCCAGATTTTTTGTGGAAAGTTCTGACAAAAAGACACTCTAAGGGCATTATTCTAGTTTCAACATGTATAAGGACTATCCCCTGCAACTTTGAGACAATTTGAACTATTTTTTAAAAGTTTCAACCTGGTTCATCCATTTTCAGTGACCAGCGCTAGGCCCAAATAAGCACACTCCCGGCCATTATGAACTAGCCCCAGTGAACAAGACAGAGATCAGAGATGACATCAAACCAGCCATTTGAGCAGGAAAGGGGGTCAAAATATATGTTCCAGGGAGATTTGGGAAAATAAGCAGATTTTATTGATTTCAGGATGAGAATCAGGGCTGACGCCTATCTATTTCACTGAATTCCCCGAGCTTTGCTTTAAAATGAAAAATAAAAGACCCAACAGGGAACCCCTTCCCCAAATATTCTTATCTTAGCATAAATGACCTTAAAAGTTAGTTTTCAGAACCAGGAAACAAGGTTTAGTTAACTTTGCAATAAGTGGATGTACCCTCATTTTGCAAGTTTTGCAGTGGTCGAATTCACAGGGCACAGAGCCCATTTAAAAATCACGCTAACACCTACCGACAAGCAGAGACCAAGGACTCATTTTAACCAAACCACTCACAAATGATAGGGGGTACCTTGTGACTTTTCATTCAATTCTGTCAGTTTTCTTTAATTCATTATCAGCCACTCAAAGCCAATCATTCACATCACCTCGGGACTGAAAGGTATATGACACTACAGATGGCACCACAATTAGTTCTGTGAGACCTTTATAGAGAGCAAAGATTGCCTTTTTTTCTTAATAAACCAATTTTTCCATCACTCACACCTGTTTTCAATACAAATGTCCACTTTCAGCATCATCACATTGCTTTTTCCCACAACAGGACAGGTTTTCCTGAACCTCCACCCATAAGCATGCACCTAGCATTTATCGCTATGTGACATCACCGTCATCACTTGACCCTCATGTACAGAAATAGTCATGGCAAAACCATGGAAATTGCCATGAGTGATCCTGCCCCATCACTGAGCAAGAAATAAGTGCCATTTAGATAATTGTGAAACCAGTTTGCAAGAAATAATGGGAAAAAATTTAAAAATTGGGCGCCAAAACACAAAAAAATCATAAAAATTGACATTTTCTCCAGATTTTTTGTGGAAAGTCTTGAGAAAAAGACACTCTTAGGGCATTATCCTAGTTCCAACATGTATAAAGACCATCCCCTGCAACTTTGAGACAATTTGAACTATTTTTTATAAGTCTCAACCAGGATCACCAATTTCCAGTGACCAGCGCCAGGCCAATTTGACACTTCGGCCCACTTAGACCAGCCAGAGTGAACAATAAACAGGTCTCAGATGACTTAAAATGATCTATTTTAGAAGGATACAGGGTCAAATATGTACACCAGTGATGTTAAAGGGAAATGAGTAGGTTTAATTGATTTTGGGGTGACGCTCACGGCTCAGTGCCGATACCTATGCATTTGACCAAAATTCCCGAACTTTGGCTTAAAATCCAAAAAAAAGATGCAATAAGGGAATCCTTCTCCATATCTTCTAATTTTAGGCTAATTCACTGATAAAGTCAGTTTTCAGGACCAAAAAGTTATTTTGGTTGACTTTGGGATGTTCACTATAGGTCTCAGGGAACTAAATGTTTTCCTGTATAGTTTAATGTAACGCGGCATCCAATAAAAAATATTCAGAAAGAGTGTTGCCCAAAGATTCAATTCTAAGCCTCTAGACAGACCTTTCATACACAACATATCAAAATTTCAGCATAGGTTAACCCTGAAAATCTTGAATAAGGGCCAAAAATGTGTACCTACCCTCATTTTGACAGGTCCGCACTGCCAAAATGCACCTAGAATACACCCTGTCCTAAAGGCATTCTCAAAAATTCTAACAGTCAGATACCAGACTGTATGATATATAAATCAATTCAGGAATAGTTGGGGAGCATCCTGAATTTTTCTTTTGTTTTTCACTAGATTTTTCATTCTAATATGGACCAACCAGAGCCCAGCAAAGTATTCACTGCAGTCCAGAAAGGTATATGACACTACAGATGGCGCCACATTTAGTTCTCTGAGACCTATATTGAAGGCGAAGATTGCCTTTTTTCTCAATATACCCATTTTTCCATAACTCACACCTGTTTTCAATAATAATATCCAGTTTCAGCATCATCACATTACTTTATCCTACAAAATGACTGGTTTTCCTAAACCTCTATCCATAAGAATTCAGCAGTCGTTTATCGCAGTATGACACCACCGTCCTCACAGCACCCTCTTTTAGAGAAATATTCACAGCAAAGATATGAAAATTGGTAGAAATGTTCCCACCCCTTCACTGAGCAAGGAACAAGAGCCATTTAGATAATTGTGAAACCAGTTTGCAAGAAATAATGGGAAAAAAATGAAAAATGGGGCACCAAAACACGAAAAATTATAAAAAATGACATTTTCTCCAGATTTTTTGTGGAAAGTTCTGACAAAAAGACACTCTAAGGGCATTATTCTAGTTTCAACATGTATAAGGACTATCCCCTGCAACTTTGAGACAATTTGAACTATTTTTTAAAAGTTTCAACCTGGTTCATCCATTTTCAGTGACCAGCGCTAGGCCCAAATAAGCACACTCCCGGCCATTATGAACTAGCCCCAGTGAACAAGACAGAGATCAGAGATGACATCAAACCAGCCATTTGAGCAGGAAAGGGGGTCAAAATATATGTTCCAGGGAGATTTGGGAAAATAAGCAGATTTTATTGATTTCAGGATGAGAATCAGGGCTGACGCCTATCTATTTCACTGAATTCCCCGAGCTTTGCTTTAAAATGAAAAATAAAAGACCCAACAGGGAACCCCTTCCCCAAATATTCTTATCTTAGCATAAATGACCTTAAAAGTTAGTTTTCAGAACCAGGAAACAAGGTTTAGTTAACTTTGCAATAAGTGGATGTACCCTCATTTTGCAAGTTTTGCAGTGGTCGAATTCACAGGGCACAGAGCCCATTTAAAAATCACGCTAACACCTACCGACAAGCAGAGACCAAGGACTCATTTTAACCAAACCACTCACAAATGATAGGGGGTACCTTGTGACTTTTCATTCAATTCTGTCAGTTTTCTTTAATTCATTATCAGCCACTCAAAGCCAATCATTCACATCACCTCGGGACTGAAAGGTATATGACACTACAGATGGCACCACAATTAGTTCTGTGAGACCTTTATAGAGAGCAAAGATTGCCTTTTTTTCTTAATAAACCAATTTTTCCATCACTCACACCTGTTTTCAATACAAATGTCCACTTTCAGCATCATCACATTGCTTTTTCCCACAACAGGACAGGTTTTCCTGAACCTCCACCCATAAGCATGCACCTAGCATTTATCGCTATGTGACATCACCGTCATCACTTGACCCTCATGTACAGAAATAGTCATGGCAAAACCATGGAAATTGCCATGAGTGATCCTGCCCCATCACTGAGCAAGAAATAAGTGCCATTTAGATAATTGTGAAACCAGTTTGCAAGAAATAATGGGAAAAAATTTAAAAATTGGGCGCCAAAACACAAAAAAATCATAAAAATTGACATTTTCTCCAGATTTTTTGTGGAAAGTCTTGAGAAAAAGACACTCTTAGGGCATTATCCTAGTTCCAACATGTATAAAGACCATCCCCTGCAACTTTGAGACAATTTGAACTATTTTTTATAAGTCTCAACCAGGATCACCAATTTCCAGTGACCAGCGCCAGGCCAATTTGACACTTCGGCCCACTTAGACCAGCCAGAGTGAACAATAAACAGGTCTCAGATGACTTAAAATGATCTATTTTAGAAGGATACAGGGTCAAATATGTACACCAGTGATGTTAAAGGGAAATGAGTAGGTTTAATTGATTTTGGGGTGACGCTCACGGCTCAGTGCCGATACCTATGCATTTGACCAAAATTCCCGAACTTTGGCTTAAAATCCAAAAAAAAGATGCAATAAGGGAATCCTTCTCCATATCTTCTAATTTTAGGCTAATTCACTGATAAAGTCAGTTTTCAGGACCAAAAAGTTATTTTGGTTGACTTTGGGATGTTCACTATAGGTCTCAGGGAACTAAATGTTTTCCTGTATAGTTTAATGTAACGCGGCATCCAATAAAAAATATTCAGAAAGAGTGTTGCCCAAAGATTCAATTCTAAGCCTCTAGACAGACCTTTCATACACAACATATCAAAATTTCAGCATAGGTTAACCCTGAAAATCTTGAATAAGGGCCAAAAATGTGTACCTACCCTCATTTTGACAGGTCCGCACTGCCAAAATGCACCTAGAATACACCCTGTCCTAAAGGCATTCTCAAAAATTCTAACAGTCAGATACCAGACTGTATGATATATAAATCAATTCAGGAATAGTTGGGGAGCATCCTGAATTTTTCTTTTGTTTTTCACTAGATTTTTCATTCTAATATGGACCAACCAGAGCCCAGCAAAGTATTCACTGCAGTCCAGAAAGGTATATGACACTACAGATGGCGCCACATTTAGTTCTCTGAGACCTATATTGAAGGCGAAGATTGCCTTTTTTCTCAATATACCCATTTTTCCATAACTCACACCTGTTTTCAATAATAATATCCAGTTTCAGCATCATCACATTACTTTATCCTACAAAATGACTGGTTTTCCTAAACCTCTATCCATAAGAATTCAGCAGTCGTTTATCGCAGTATGACACCACCGTCCTCACAGCACCCTCTTTTAGAGAAATATTCACAGCAAAGATATGAAAATTGGTAGAAATGTTCCCACCCCTTCACTGAGCAAGGAACAAGAGCCATTTAGATAATTGTGAAACCAGTTTGCAAGAAATAATGGGAAAAAAATGAAAAATGGGGCACCAAAACACGAAAAATTATAAAAAATGACATTTTCTCCAGATTTTTTGTGGAAAGTTCTGACAAAAAGACACTCTAAGGGCATTATTCTAGTTTCAACATGTATAAGGACTATCCCCTGCAACTTTGAGACAATTTGAACTATTTTTTAAAAGTTTCAACCTGGTTCATCCATTTTCAGTGACCAGCGCTAGGCCCAAATAAGCACACTCCCGGCCATTATGAACTAGCCCCAGTGAACAAGACAGAGATCAGAGATGACATCAAACCAGCCATTTGAGCAGGAAAGGGGGTCAAAATATATGTTCCAGGGAGATTTGGGAAAATAAGCAGATTTTATTGATTTCAGGATGAGAATCAGGGCTGACGCCTATCTATTTCACTGAATTCCCCGAGCTTTGCTTTAAAATGAAAAATAAAAGACCCAACAGGGAACCCCTTCCCCAAATATTCTTATCTTAGCATAAATGACCTTAAAAGTTAGTTTTCAGAACCAGGAAACAAGGTTTAGTTAACTTTGCAATAAGTGGATGTACCCTCATTTTGCAAGTTTTGCAGTGGTCGAATTCACAGGGCACAGAGCCCATTTAAAAATCACGCTAACACCTACCGACAAGCAGAGACCAAGGACTCATTTTAACCAAACCACTCACAAATGATAGGGGGTACCTTGTGACTTTTCATTCAATTCTGTCAGTTTTCTTTAATTCATTATCAGCCACTCAAAGCCAATCATTCACATCACCTCGGGACTGAAAGGTATATGACACTACAGATGGCACCACAATTAGTTCTGTGAGACCTTTATAGAGAGCAAAGATTGCCTTTTTTTCTTAATAAACCAATTTTTCCATCACTCACACCTGTTTTCAATACAAATGTCCACTTTCAGCATCATCACATTGCTTTTTCCCACAACAGGACAGGTTTTCCTGAACCTCCACCCATAAGCATGCACCTAGCATTTATCGCTATGTGACATCACCGTCATCACTTGACCCTCATGTACAGAAATAGTCATGGCAAAACCATGGAAATTGCCATGAGTGATCCTGCCCCATCACTGAGCAAGAAATAAGTGCCATTTAGATAATTGTGAAACCAGTTTGCAAGAAATAATGGGAAAAAATTTAAAAATTGGGCGCCAAAACACAAAAAAATCATAAAAATTGACATTTTCTCCAGATTTTTTGTGGAAAGTCTTGAGAAAAAGACACTCTTAGGGCATTATCCTAGTTCCAACATGTATAAAGACCATCCCCTGCAACTTTGAGACAATTTGAACTATTTTTTATAAGTCTCAACCAGGATCACCAATTTCCAGTGACCAGCGCCAGGCCAATTTGACACTTCGGCCCACTTAGACCAGCCAGAGTGAACAATAAACAGGTCTCAGATGACTTAAAATGATCTATTTTAGAAGGATACAGGGTCAAATATGTACACCAGTGATGTTAAAGGGAAATGAGTAGGTTTAATTGATTTTGGGGTGACGCTCACGGCTCAGTGCCGATACCTATGCATTTGACCAAAATTCCCGAACTTTGGCTTAAAATCCAAAAAAAAGATGCAATAAGGGAATCCTTCTCCATATCTTCTAATTTTAGGCTAATTCACTGATAAAGTCAGTTTTCAGGACCAAAAAGTTATTTTGGTTGACTTTGGGATGTTCACTATAGGTCTCAGGGAACTAAATGTTTTCCTGTATAGTTTAATGTAACGCGGCATCCAATAAAAAATATTCAGAAAGAGTGTTGCCCAAAGATTCAATTCTAAGCCTCTAGACAGACCTTTCATACACAACATATCAAAATTTCAGCATAGGTTAACCCTGAAAATCTTGAATAAGGGCCAAAAATGTGTACCTACCCTCATTTTGACAGGTCCGCACTGCCAAAATGCACCTAGAATACACCCTGTCCTAAAGGCATTCTCAAAAATTCTAACAGTCAGATACCAGACTGTATGATATATAAATCAATTCAGGAATAGTTGGGGAGCATCCTGAATTTTTCTTTTGTTTTTCACTAGATTTTTCATTCTAATATGGACCAACCAGAGCCCAGCAAAGTATTCACTGCAGTCCAGAAAGGTATATGACACTACAGATGGCGCCACATTTAGTTCTCTGAGACCTATATTGAAGGCGAAGATTGCCTTTTTTCTCAATATACCCATTTTTCCATAACTCACACCTGTTTTCAATAATAATATCCAGTTTCAGCATCATCACATTACTTTATCCTACAAAATGACTGGTTTTCCTAAACCTCTATCCATAAGAATTCAGCAGTCGTTTATCGCAGTATGACACCACCGTCCTCACAGCACCCTCTTTTAGAGAAATATTCACAGCAAAGATATGAAAATTGGTAGAAATGTTCCCACCCCTTCACTGAGCAAGGAACAAGAGCCATTTAGATAATTGTGAAACCAGTTTGCAAGAAATAATGGGAAAAAAATGAAAAATGGGGCACCAAAACACGAAAAATTATAAAAAATGACATTTTCTCCAGATTTTTTGTGGAAAGTTCTGACAAAAAGACACTCTAAGGGCATTATTCTAGTTTCAACATGTATAAGGACTATCCCCTGCAACTTTGAGACAATTTGAACTATTTTTTAAAAGTTTCAACCTGGTTCATCCATTTTCAGTGACCAGCGCTAGGCCCAAATAAGCACACTCCCGGCCATTATGAACTAGCCCCAGTGAACAAGACAGAGATCAGAGATGACATCAAACCAGCCATTTGAGCAGGAAAGGGGGTCAAAATATATGTTCCAGGGAGATTTGGGAAAATAAGCAGATTTTATTGATTTCAGGATGAGAATCAGGGCTGACGCCTATCTATTTCACTGAATTCCCCGAGCTTTGCTTTAAAATGAAAAATAAAAGACCCAACAGGGAACCCCTTCCCCAAATATTCTTATCTTAGCATAAATGACCTTAAAAGTTAGTTTTCAGAACCAGGAAACAAGGTTTAGTTAACTTTGCAATAAGTGGATGTACCCTCATTTTGCAAGTTTTGCAGTGGTCGAATTCACAGGGCACAGAGCCCATTTAAAAATCACGCTAACACCTACCGACAAGCAGAGACCAAGGACTCATTTTAACCAAACCACTCACAAATGATAGGGGGTACCTTGTGACTTTTCATTCAATTCTGTCAGTTTTCTTTAATTCATTATCAGCCACTCAAAGCCAATCATTCACATCACCTCGGGACTGAAAGGTATATGACACTACAGATGGCACCACAATTAGTTCTGTGAGACCTTTATAGAGAGCAAAGATTGCCTTTTTTTCTTAATAAACCAATTTTTCCATCACTCACACCTGTTTTCAATACAAATGTCCACTTTCAGCATCATCACATTGCTTTTTCCCACAACAGGACAGGTTTTCCTGAACCTCCACCCATAAGCATGCACCTAGCATTTATCGCTATGTGACATCACCGTCATCACTTGACCCTCATGTACAGAAATAGTCATGGCAAAACCATGGAAATTGCCATGAGTGATCCTGCCCCATCACTGAGCAAGAAATAAGTGCCATTTAGATAATTGTGAAACCAGTTTGCAAGAAATAATGGGAAAAAATTTAAAAATTGGGCGCCAAAACACAAAAAAATCATAAAAATTGACATTTTCTCCAGATTTTTTGTGGAAAGTCTTGAGAAAAAGACACTCTTAGGGCATTATCCTAGTTCCAACATGTATAAAGACCATCCCCTGCAACTTTGAGACAATTTGAACTATTTTTTATAAGTCTCAACCAGGATCACCAATTTCCAGTGACCAGCGCCAGGCCAATTTGACACTTCGGCCCACTTAGACCAGCCAGAGTGAACAATAAACAGGTCTCAGATGACTTAAAATGATCTATTTTAGAAGGATACAGGGTCAAATATGTACACCAGTGATGTTAAAGGGAAATGAGTAGGTTTAATTGATTTTGGGGTGACGCTCACGGCTCAGTGCCGATACCTATGCATTTGACCAAAATTCCCGAACTTTGGCTTAAAATCCAAAAAAAAGATGCAATAAGGGAATCCTTCTCCATATCTTCTAATTTTAGGCTAATTCACTGATAAAGTCAGTTTTCAGGACCAAAAAGTTATTTTGGTTGACTTTGGGATGTTCACTATAGGTCTCAGGGAACTAAATGTTTTCCTGTATAGTTTAATGTAACGCGGCATCCAATAAAAAATATTCAGAAAGAGTGTTGCCCAAAGATTCAATTCTAAGCCTCTAGACAGACCTTTCATACACAACATATCAAAATTTCAGCATAGGTTAACCCTGAAAATCTTGAATAAGGGCCAAAAATGTGTACCTACCCTCATTTTGACAGGTCCGCACTGCCAAAATGCACCTAGAATACACCCTGTCCTAAAGGCATTCTCAAAAATTCTAACAGTCAGATACCAGACTGTATGATATATAAATCAATTCAGGAATAGTTGGGGAGCATCCTGAATTTTTCTTTTGTTTTTCACTAGATTTTTCATTCTAATATGGACCAACCAGAGCCCAGCAAAGTATTCACTGCAGTCCAGAAAGGTATATGACACTACAGATGGCGCCACATTTAGTTCTCTGAGACCCCAAGCCCGGAACAGTCCAACTCCAAGCCAAGCCAAGGCCACTCAGCCAGGGCAAGACAAGGTCCAGAGCCAAACAGAAGTAACCCGGTGCCAGGACGAAAACTACAGGATACCCACCCCCTGGATCCGTCATATTTGAAGGATGCCGAGGGCAACGATGATAGCAAAGAAATATCTATTTGGGTAGGTATGGCACAACTCTTAGTTTGGCTGACACAGTGACAGGGCAGCTACCTAGGGGTCTTGGACCAACCTGCCCGGGCAGGTAAACTTGAGGTGGGGCAGGTAATCTGTAGACATAACTGCTTAAACGGCAAGCAACTTTCCTGCCAAAATAAAAGGAATCGGATGTAACCTAATCAGTAAAGATATAGATCTAGACAATGATCTATATCTAATTTAGACATCTCTATCAGAGTATATGAATATGGTTAAGATGATAGATCTCTAGATCAAGATCTATATCGGGCAGGTAAATTTGTAGCATTCTCTAACCTTTATAATTAATCGTGCTTAAAATTCACACTAAAAATATGCAAATCAATCCCCTATATTTCCTCACGAATCAGTAATAATAATGTAATTTTTGGTGTCCAAAAGAAACTATACATTAGGTTAGGATACATGATGATAAATAGATCCGACTCATAGTTTGGAATGTTATGTGGCTCGAATGTCTGCTTCTGTTTGCCCACCCAACACACTGGGAGTAAACCCCTCTTAAAATCCCCAATAGAGGTATACATTATTTAAAAAAAAAAAAAAAAAAAA